>JAUZTA010000009.1:8432846-8448095 GCA_034780835.1 Ctenochaetus striatus
AACAAATAATATCATCTCAATGTTAACACGCTCTGTTACTGTAAATGTCCTCTGTATTGGCATTGAGCCTTTTTGAAGCAGATAAATTGTATAAAAAAAAGGCAGGCAGTGATGTAAACAATGTTACACAATGCTTATGTATGTTGTTAGTTGCCGAGGTGGGTAAAGAAAGATGTAGGCTGCAAAAACTACTTAATTTGTTCATAGGCTTCCTGCTTGACTCCAGTGTTTGGTAGACTTCTCTCTGCAGCACAGACTGTTTCAACCTAGAGTCAGCTGTCCCAGCAGCGGGATTAACTTTCCAATTAAGATATCATGTTTGCAACACTATCAATAACCCCTGGACGCCCTGGATGTATTTAAAGGCCAGGCTCATGTAGTGGGACTTAAAGAGAGGTCACTTCGCTTATATGTTGCCTTGTTGCTCCACAGTGACAGGAGGGTTATGCCAAAGCTCTCTGAGAGTTGTGTTTTCAGACCCATTTGCCCTCGGGGCAGCACTAGCTCTCGACGCTGCGTTTAATCTGCGGATTTGTGGTAACAGAGAAGACTTCTTATCCACTGACCCATTGGCCCCCTGTGTACGTAATCCAGTGCCATTCAGTCACACAGCCCTGGTGACATGGATAGAGGCGAGCCGATACACTGCAGCAGTCAGTGTGGGGGCGCGCACACACACACGCGCGGCCAGGCCTGCCTGGCACACATACACCTCCCCCCAAGCTTCTTCTCTCACAGGGCATATACTACACCACTGTTATAATAGTCACTGCACGTGATATTTTACCTTATGTCCATTAAGTAAATTCACACTAGCAGGGTGAATAGAATACATAATTCCATAATGCCCATTATAAAACTGCAATTGACAGAACATAATATTTAGCCTGAATCGTATGTTCTCAATGCTACTATAAAAAAAGAGTAATTTTACATCAGGTAGTGAGGTCATGTAAAAGCAGGAGTGCCATTATACCTTGGTCAATGAGATTTTCTGTTGTGTAAATCTTCACAGTGCTCATACATATTAAGACAGGCTTTATCAACCATCTGTGGCCTGTAAATGTAACTTCAATGAATCCTGCTATTGTCAGTCATCATAAAAGTAAGATCCGATATTGAAGGTTTCCAAGAATATCAACGTTTTATCTTCGCTACAAGTTGCGAATGAAACTGAGAGAACTAGGTTTGGCTGTCACAAAACAATACAGACACCACAGTAAGAGTGAACCTCGGATTCTTGGTGAAAAGCCATTAGGAATACCTTGATACCTACCCTCTTTTCCTTTTTTTCCCTTTTTTTTTGAAAACACATTTACAGAGTATGTTATAGAGTGCATGCAATTATTACATCCATTCCACTCTTGAACGCATACAATTTCTAACCAGAAAAGGGGCTAAATGAAACTGGGGAGAGTGCATGTTGCACATCGCTCTGGCTATATATTATCTGTGTTTGTGAGAGGCAGAACAAGAGGGATAAGAAATTGCAAATGAACAAATGCATGCATCACCTATAGCACTTGGACAACAAAGTGATTGCATGGGCGAGGCAGCATTTTGCTGTCAGAGCTAAAATGACAACCTGGTAATTATGAACAGTAAATCCTCTATTTACACAATGTCATATACAGTGCGCTTGAAATTGAAATTGAAATTGCAGTAAGTGACTTTCCACCTACAAAACATACATGAAATTGGCATCCAGTGGTGTGCTTTTCTTTTTAGACGCTCCCTTGTTTTCATTCACACTGAACCGAGTGCAATGCTGAATGAATGATAACGGTCCAAAATTTGCTTTTTTAATGTCCAACACAACAGTCCTATCACAAAACCAGAGTAGATCTTCTGTATGAGAAGATATTTTACAAATAAATAAATAAAACCCTTTCACTAACTGTATAGTATTGACACAGCTACAGACAAACTGTCAAAACAGGTGGGTTGATTGAATGCATGGTCTTAAGACCTTTCTCTGCAGCCACCCACACACTATCTCTGTCTCCCTCTTTCTATTTATTCACTAACAAACATTCTTCACAATACATCGGGCTTGCAATAGAAAGTGTAAGCATAGAGTTTTTACACAACATCTCAAAGATCCCAATCTTTACGTCAAGTATGAAACAAACACATTGAAAGTTACAGACCATTCCTATCAGCATGACAGGAGCTCTCTAAAGAATAGGCCTAGTCCGATTATTCTGCCTGTGTGTGACAACAGTAAACTGCTTTTTGGACCCTAGGATTTTTTAAAAATAATTTTTCCCTGCCTGATATCTATTCCGATATCTGAACTTTGCTTGTTTGCCAATATGGAGATGCAGATACCAGTGCATTAAAAATATATATATGTTACCATTATTTTAACAGCATTTACCTGATAACAGCTATCAGGTGCAATTAGGATCATAACAAGTAAATACTTTTTTTAAAAATGTGTTTATTTATTTATTTTTTAACCAAACAAGTACTTTTCAAAAATCCCTGAGCACAACTGGTCAAACTTTTTTTTATACCAAAATCAAAAAAAAAAAAATAAATTACAACAATTACATGATAGAGGGTTTCTTCTGAGATTTTTAAAAACTCCTCCTCTAATCTTAGCAAGCATTTTGGTGAGTAAGTTGGACAAAATGTAATTATCTATGCCAATTTTTAATGAGTAACATTCATTTTTGATGTTATGATATTTACTTTAACTTATCTTCTAGCTATAAAGGCCTGTTGGGTTTTTAAAATACAAATTCAAAATCAATACTGAATAATTATAAATAAATAGTAAATTGGAAAGTAACTGGTACTCTGAGTTATTTATCAAGCAGATAAGTTTTCACTTTTACATGAGCCTTTTTTTTGTAATTGTACTTTCATTTGAGAATAATCTTTTTTGAATTTGCAGTCTACCAACCCCTCAGTGATTTGCTTTAGGTGTGTTTGGATTGACACGAGTCACTTGCTGTTCATAGATAAGGGCTATTGGTGCAGTAATAAATATGCTTAGTCACAGGTTTACAGGAAGCCGCTGAAAATCAGGATGCCGTTTCGAGTCAGTAAATTACAGTGTATATCAGTGCATTGACTCGTACTCGCTGATACCCAGTCCAGCATTCAAGGCAGTATCAGTGGCAAGTTCACTAGTGGTATTTGTACTGGAAAAACCCCTGACTGACTGAATAGCCTCCTTAGTGTCTTATCTCCTCTCTGCTCCTCACTCATGGGGACAGTGGTCACCCGTAGAGAATTTTTGGCTGCAGAAAAGCACCAAAAAATAAAATAAAATAATAAATAAATAAATAAATAAAAGTCCTGTTCATGTCAGAGGATCTTGACGACACCTAAAGGTGACAGGAGTCAAAACTCATCATGGTCAGAAGGTCCTCTGGCACCGGGAAGCTACATGATGCGTGAGTCAGGGCACAGGTCACAACGCCGCAACCATGCTGCCTGGGCCTCACCTCCACTTCACATTGTCTAAGAGCCTCCTTGCCTGCTAGTCACCACACACACACACACACCCACGTGCACCACACACACACACACAGATGACTGTCAATAAATGTCTCTTCTAGCAACAGACATTGCTCTTTTGTCTGTACTATCACAGCTTTCTCAACAGTGACCTTTACACATGGTCCTTTTAGGATGTGCAATTTAATGTGTGGCATGTGAGTAGTAAAGAAGCTTGTATGAAGGAAAAAAAGGCTACAAATGTTTCTTTCTTGTACTATATGGCATGTTAGGCTAATTTCATGTATTTATCTTTATGTATGTCTCTGATAAATACCCATTTACGTTCAGGAAAATTTACAGAGAGGGAAAAAAAAATAAAAACAGAAGCCTGAATTAAGTCCATTATCTCGAGGGATGATTCATACTGAACCCCTCATAGCACAGTGACTTCACCCTGAGCTCAGAATTACTTTATAGTAAATGGTACACTCATCTCTGCATTACACTTTCCTACACTGCAAGGATCAAAAAGACGCCTTTAAGTTCATTAGTTTCAATAAAACACAATTCTTTCCTCGACCTAGTGTTTTATTGGTGCCAAGCACGGATGAGCAGCAATCTCTGAGCTACGGCGGGGCTCACTCCAAAAAGAGCCTCGCAGTACAATGCAGCCCAATTACATTCAGTGTCTATTGAAAACTGAGATGTTTTTGTTGGCTTAGGTTGTTGTTTTCCAATCAAGGGGCTGGTGCATTTTTATTTATTAAATTCAGTTTAAAATAAAAGGTGAAAAATAGTAAAATACCATGATCCCTATCTGCAAACACAGAGTTCAGTTATTTAAAACACTTTGATTTTAAATTAGGGTGAAAACTGCCAACAGATTTGGGGGAAATTGTATATTTGATGTAGTGACTTAAGGATCACATAAAGGATACTCATAAGCCCTGTATCAGATCAAATTTTAATGTTTTAATATATCTTCTAATTGCAAATGGGGCACCAACTTTGAATTTTGCAGCTGTTTCCACTACAAGGGGCAGAGGCCAGGGAGATTGTGGATTTCTTCAAGTTTGTCATCTGTCTTTTTTCTTGATGGCTTATGTCAAATGCCATTCTGACAGAGCTCATTAGGATGAAGGGACTCGTCTAGGTAGAGGCAGGAGAAGGCAGAGCTGGCGAGCTGCCTGATCACTGTGTGCATAAAGCTCACCACTCTACCTAGAGGGTGATGCCTCTGACAGAAGTTAGCTGACAGGGCTATCTGTGTGTGTGCGTGTGTGTGTGATACACAGTAAGAGGCAAAGGAGGCTGATGGGAGTATGGAGAGAGAAAGTATATGTGTATGTGTTCATGTCATTGCTTGAGTTACCCAGTGTCACTGAGCAGGTCCCTGCTTGATGCCACGACTCCAAACACAACTGACAGGCTGAGAGTCATCTCGCTTTCGCCACTCGCACATACTCAAATATTTATCTGTGTGCAGCCCTCTCAGTGCACAGTGTGGCATCAGCAGTCTTGTGCTACAAGGACAAGGCCCTGTGGAGGCTTCAGAGACCTTCAGAAGATGAGTCAAATTTTTTCCTCACTGGTCGCCGCACTTCTCTGATGCACAGTAAATGTAACATTCTACAAAGCCTTTTAAAAGGACACAAAGATTAAGTTTTATTTGCAGCACGATTGTCACTTTTTGGCATGCTTCTCATACAGGAAAAATACATTTTACACATCTCCATTCATGATTACTCTCCAATAGCCAGAAGCTGGGGTCTGATACCACTCTAAACAGCTGAATCCATATCTGCTATGGCCAGCGGCACTGGTGATGAGCTCAGACTGTTATGTGACATCTTAATATACTGATTAAAAATGCATGTTTGGAGGGTAAGCAGAGCGGTGCTCTGGGTGCTCCTGCCAGGGAAGATTAAATCACTCTACTTAACAGACGTGATGAGGATTCGGGTCAATGTAAATGAGCAAGTTATAAGGCACCAAAGTCAGCAGTGGATTTTCTAAAGAGGCAGAAATAATATCACAGGACAGAAGTGGATATGATTAATAAAAGTCCTGGCTGTGAGTCTGTGTAGAGGTCAGATGTGCTGATTGTGATAAGCCGGCACTTATTCAGATGCTGAAAGCAGCACAAACAGAGTTTGGTTCAATTACCATTTCATTTTCACCCCCCTCCCCGAAAAACACATATTGAAATCATCTATAAAAGGTTGGATTCATTCATTAAAGAGGGGATAAATATATCAAAAACTGAATATGTGCCATTTTAAAGAATCTAAGACACATTTGTTTGGGATCTCATCAGCATCCAGTCTCATTAAAGTCCTGCCAAACAGTTTGGCACACTGCAGCACATCAGCAGGCACAGCAGCAGGGAGGCTGAGCCAGTAAAACTTCAGACAGTGTTAACATGCCATCTTCGATGGGGAGTCTTAGGGCACCAGGGCAAAGAGATGCGGCTGATAATCCAATAAGCTAAAACGCCCAAGTCCAAACACAAGTGGCTTTGAGCTGAGCTTATCAATTACTCTTCACACGCACACATCTGTTCATAAACAAGCGGACAGACACAAACACATCCATACAATTTAAAACAACGTTATAGGCATTAATTTAAACACAACCACACATACACATGCTAATGAATGTAAAATCTAAAAACACGCTTTTATGGTGTAAGATGCTACAGTAACTACTGATTGAGTCAAAGGGAATATGTTTGTTCTCATACAAAATAAATTAAAAAACAAAATAGAGGACCAAAGCCAAATAAAAAGAAATACAAAGTTGTATACAATACAAATCAGTATTCAATGTGTATTTGTTTATCTTTGGATATGTCTAGAAAGTATAATTGTCTTATATATTTATGTATATTTTACATAATGATACAAATGCTTATTTTTTTATTGCCGGCCTACTTACATATCCAAAATAAAATACAGAGAAAGTAACACTTCTTTTTGGTTAATAAACATCATACATTAAATTAAGTTAAGCAGCATTTGGCTGTGAATTTAAATCACTTAAAGGTTCAAATGTAACATTTCCAAATAATCATTTAAGTGTGACTTAGGATGAAATGAAATGAAATGAAACTTGTACTGTCATCTCAACAGGCTGATGTATATATAAAAAGAGTCATATCAGGAGAAGGTCACTAAAACCTTAAAATTACTGGCAGATTGTATGGCTATAAGCATCTTCACTGCTACTTATATCAAAATCAACATTTATCATCTTCTTAGGAAAACTCAAACTACTTTGTTTCTTTCGCCCTATGGAAGCTGTATTAAGGGTTAACTTGCTAACTAAACTGAACCTTATATCTCATTCCAGACAATCTGTCAGCCTAATAAATATAAAAGGAAGTTATTGTATACAGTATCGTTCTTCTTTTTGTATCACAGTGGGTTCCTGACAGTTTTTAGCATCACCATTTACAATCTTCCAAATGCTTTTAGAAACACTGACTGTTATGGCCTTGTGCTGAATAATACAGCTTTAGAGAGAGCAGGGGAATTTTCCTCAGGGCACAGGTGTGCCCTGATGGTCTCATAAGCCTCCAACAACACAAAGAAAGAAAGATGCTTTCTTGGTGAAAAGGAATAGGGAGGCATGAGGTGGAGAAACAGATCAACAATGGCTTTTTCGTTTGGGTGTATTTGGTTTTGACCTTCAGACAGAGCTTCAAATAAATGCGACACCGAGGGGGAAATCAAAAATCCCGATGACCCTGAATCTCTACACCCTACGCTGGCATAAAATGAATATGTGATGTTCAAAGATGAATGGGGGGTAAAAAAAAAAAGTGTAATTCTGACAGTGTAATACGTTTTCAGACAAGCAGAGAGACGAAGTGTGCAGGTAATGCCTCTCCACAATTGGCAGCACCAGCACCAGCAGTCGTTCCTTTTTTTATTTTGAACACTCTTGACGACAGAAGTGCTGACATATACCTGACAATCAAAAATACATTATGCACATGACTGTGACTCACAACACTTTTGTCATGTAAACTTCGTTGTAAACCCTACAGTTTTACATGGCAGAAAAATCTTCCACCATTTCTAGGCAATATACAGAGATAAGAAACTGCTTTGGACCCTAAACTATTTCCCTCTATGTCCAGCTTATTGTTTACCTGATGGCCATCTGAAAGGGTCAGTGTATGGGGCTGTGATGCTTGACATGAACTGACGGGGGCTGACAAGGTAAGTGGTCAGGCAGCAAAGTCAGGCAGTCAGGAGACGGACAGCACATTTATCAAATAAGGAAAGGGCTTATTGAAAGTGTTTGCTCAGGAATAATCAATCTGAGTCCGTCAGATTAATCAAAATAAACCCTTCAAATTGGCACAAGGGATAATTATTGACTGATTTTGACTAGAATTTAGAGATGAGAATATATCTCAGGTTATATTTGAAAAAAAAACAGTATTTCAAATGGCAAATCTCCCCACCTCTCTGCAGTGCCTGCAGAAAGGTGGGGGATCAGAGAAATCCTGCCTGTCCTTGTGTGTCACTTACCAGCCCCAGGAAAAGCCTTTTTTCCTTTTTTTTTGCTGATAGCACAAAGTGTCTCCATGAGGCTAATGCTTTATGTCAGATTGTATACTAACTAGCACATTAGAAAGAGGGAATCCACCTTTACTTTCCCTATAAAAGCATTTTTCTTTTCCCACAACACTTAGCAGCAGTAAGGTTTTTTAAGTATCGACACAGTTGAAAAGCTGATGACTAGGTTCTTAGTAGGTGCTAGAGGTGTACTGTAGAATCCTCCATGATTCAACCTGTTTTGTCTATTTTCTCTTCATTTTATTATCTACACTTCAGAAACAAGGAGAGCTAGACAAGTGAATTGATGGGAGGGTGGAGCAGGGAGAGGAGGGGAGGTGAAGGAGGGGTTGATAAGGAAGAAAACAAAATAATAAGGAAAACAGACAAGGAGTGCCAGGCTCTGAAAACTGGCATGCTGCAGTTGTATGTCAGTCACCTAGCAACAAGTCCTCCCCATCACTTACCCCCCGCTTCCCCGTCTCCCGCTGCGCTCTCTAATTCAACAAATCTGCTCTGAATGTATGGCTGCTCCTCTAACAAAACGCATTCTGCGCTGGGGGCTAAGGATGTGGGCCTCCGCTGAACACGCCACTCAGCTGCCCATTGACCACCAGGGCCTTTCTCTGCACACACTAAGGAGCGAGGGACAAAGACCCTGAAAGCAGGGGCAGCTCCACAGAGAAAACATTTGCTTGTAATTGTGTTTGACTGCATAATGAAAATGATGTTCTTTTTTAATTTGGGCTTGTTAAGGCCACACTATTTTCCTCTGGTAACCCGATTATTGTAAAGAAGCAACCCCTCACTTGCCCTATGGGGCACAGAGGGGGGAAATATTGAAAATGGTCCAAAGACCTCCCCACTCTTTACTTTAACCCCTCTTGTGTTTCAAGTGTTCTCTGGCAAAAACATAAATATGTAGACCCTGTTCATTACAGGATGGGAGAGTATGCTAGAATAAGTTTTTTTTAACCCCCTAAGAAAGCATAATGACAGTGAGGCATACACAGATGCACACACATACACAAATGGGAGTGCTACCATGCTTGCCCTGAGTTGTGAAGCATTGAGAAGGCTAGCATTCCTGGTGCTACTTCAGTGAAACAGACCATTAGTGGGAGCATCGGGCTAGCACCCAAAAGAGTGCTTCAATGGACACATTCACATCCAGTGATTATTTGCACTTTTTAGCCCCCAATTTCCTGTTTTATGATTGTGTGTTTTCCACATTCAGTTGGCTTTCCCCTCTTTCTCCTCACTGCTCTCTCGTGGCAAAGGTGAGGAGATTCAGGTGGATATCTAAGCCCGGAAAGAAGAAAATTTAAATGGCTCCAAGCTGAATGCCAGTTGGTTTAATTGTTGCTTAAGAGGGTTGCACTATGCCAAATTTAGTTTTTTCTCAAAAAATAAACCTTCTAGTAACTTTCTTTGATATATTTAATGTCATGGTTCATTTGTGTTTCCTGTCATATTATATATGATTTATGTCAGAAGCTGACATGTCTTCGTTGCCCCCCCTTGCACATCTATTCAATGATTTAATTGGTTTAAGTCGGTCTCATCTTTACACACATCCCCAGGAAACCCCCTCTATAAAGCATGAGTATGCTGAGCGGTCACAGGTGAGAAGAAACAGGGTTGAACTGTGCTCACTGATATTCAAGTGTATTCTTTAGGTTTCTGTCTGAGACACCTGGATAAAGGGTCGACTCATGTGACCCTGATGCTGAACTGTGGCTTTTCCAACAAACAGCAGCATGTTTATCTGTGGGTGAAATGACAGAGCAACTCAAGCCTCCAGCCAACACTATTGAATCTCACAGGATTTATGGAATGCTATGGATTGTGAAAACATCCTCCAACATGCTCTCATAAACACATCGGACAGTGTTGAACATTTACCCACTGTTCTGATTATCTTTAAAAATGTATGAAAATTTTGAACCTGAATTCAAACTGAATGAAATCTCCTTTTAGTTTATTTTAAATTTTATACTACAACAGCAAGGAACACTCAGCTGCCAGCTTATGCAAAGTAAAACCTTAACATACAGCACCTGTTTCAACAAAAAAATGAAATTACGTCCTTCATGACTGTGAAATTTATTGTTTAAGACTAATTGCATCTTGTGCTAAAATTTAGATAAATCAGCTAATGGGAGTGCCTGATTTCAGTCATTCCAGTGAATTCAATACGTGACAAATCAGATACTTGGTATTCAATAATAAAGTATTTAAAGTTGTATTCAACACTAACCTTACTGATGTCATCAACCAGAGATATTTAAATTACTTTGCTAGAGAGTGTTGTATAATACTCACATATCCTTTCATACTATATATTTTATCATAGCTCTCTAAAAAAGTAGTTGATCATAATATTTGTGGATGACAAAAAATAAATCAGCAATTAATTTTAATTTAAATTAAAAGACTAGGTTTTTAACTACTACTGTTACTACTCTCTCTGTTTTGAATCAACATAATTAAAAGAAAATTTAGGCTTTAAGCGGATCTTCAGACATAACAAGCAATTTGCAGAAGTAACCTTCAAATCAGATATTATAAAGGGCAGTATTTACTATTTAATGACTTTCCACAGACTAAATAATGAACAACTCAAACAAATAAACCACGGATAAATTAAGCAATAATGAAAATGGTAGTTAAAAACTAGGGGACTTCACACATCATGATCAGCTATATGTCTCCCATAAGGTGTAGAAACTATGATGGGCAAATCTCCTCCATCATCCCATCTTAGTCTGCATTATTGGGACTTAGCCGGCATAAAGTGGAAGGGTTGAATAGTCAGAGAGGTCAGATGGGACTGACTTAAGTTGAAGGATCCTGTCAGACTGGAGTGGCTCTCGGGCCCGCAGTAACACCCCCACCACCACAGATTAACAACTTTCAGCACCGCATTGACGAGGCCCTGTTGCATTTTTTTTTTTAAGTGTCAACAAGTGAGAGGTTCCGTCTGTGTGGGTATTTTCAGGACTTTCACCATAAGGACCCAAACTTTGACACCAATTAAAGAGATTATGTCCTAAGATGAGAGGAAAACTATAGCAGTGTGTTACCACGGTGATTGCTTTTGACAAGGTCACAGGGTACCGTGCAACAGTGCATAACCTCAACAGGAAGCTGTTGATTCTGCTGGGATGAAAGCGAACAAAAAGAAAATAATCACTTTAAAGACACTGAGACTCGAGGTTGGACTGATACTGGATTTACAGAGATGGATATTGTAATGATAGTTTAAGGCATGAAAAATCTGACATCAGGCCCCTGCTGACACTGTCGAAAAGAACAATCTTTGACTTTAAACTAGATAACTATTGACCCAAAGATCAAGGTCAAAGTAATACATTTAAATACATAAATCTAAAGCTGATAATAAAACTATCAAAAGCTGGGGGTTGGTTTTTTTTCCCCTTTCTTCATAGTCAGGGATTCCTGTTGAGAGCCTAACATTATAATAAGGGGAACAGAGCAGTGGCTCCTCTACTTGTCATATGATCCCAAACTCACAAAACAACTTGTTCACTTAATCATTCAAGTAAATTGGTAGAGGTTGAGCGGCCACCAAACACTTTCTGAGCTATGTTCTGCCAGTGCCATTCATGACTGATAAATTGGGCAAACCAATTAATTTGTCAACCTCTGAGACACAACACAAAAATTTTAAAAAATGTGGCAAATGCAGACAGAAAAAAGTAAATATCTGAAGTCAGTAGTAGGCTATAAGGCATTAAGCCCCAACGTATGATAAACTTTGTCCACATTAAGACATGGAGCTGCAGCTGGTCTCCCAAATGGCTTACATTAAGGCAATATCATAAGATTAAAATTGCAATGCAAATTGTATTATATTAGGGGAAAGTAAATATGGTAAAGTAAATATAATTATTGTACTTTGCTTTAGTAATATATTTTAAGCCATTTCATTGAATCCATGTTTTCAGAGTAATTTAAAATCAATGGGTAAAAATTAAATAGCTGTAGGCCTCTGAGTTTTGACTTGATGCTTCAGGCATATTCACACAAAGGGCTTTATTACATTCAAGACAGAAAATGAAACCAACGTAACATGAGCAACAAAAACCTTACTCAATTATAAGAAACACAGAGGCAGGCTAAATGTGGCTTCTGCACTAAATAAGTCAAGGTTAGCCAGGTTTATATACATATGACCTGCTTGGAAAGTCCTATTTAAATACAAGATCAGAAATAAGCCTCCTTTTATTAAAGGCCTAACGTTACAGACGCACATACTGGCTTTCATACAATAAAATAAAAATCAATAAAATAAAATATAGGGCGAAGGTGAAGGACTCACTTTTTTTAAAAGGCCAATTTAATTACGAAACACTATAGTCATTGCGCATATAAAGATGTTTTTGTCAGCCTTTATGGCTGCGTTTTATTTTCTGTTAAAAGACTTCATGAATTAGAAAACTGGTTTCTTGTTCATAATTCACATTTACTTTCTAAATAGGTAATAAATAAAAATACAAAAAAATGTGGTGTACACTTAAAAAATATTGGCATGTCACTCAAACAGAACAATTAAAAACATCTATTTTTATTACATGTATCACTTAAGGCAGGCCTAGCTAAACTCGTAGCATTAGCAAAAAATTAGCTTAAACGTTAAGGAGCTACATGCTACAAGCTAGCGTTAATCTTACAGCCGTGTGGTTTTTGCTAGTTCATGCTGTGTACCTTTTAATAGTTTCTGGTGTCCTACCTTGATGTGGAGGGCAGGTTCATCCGGACTCAGTTTAGTGGAGGAAACTCAGCAGCCTCCTCCCTTCTCTGTCTGTCTGCTTCTCTTTTTTTTGCGTGTTTTCACGTTAATTGGCCGCAGTTGAACTGTAAGCCGTAAATCAAGAAGTGCGGAGTGTATTAATGAGTCGGACCACCCAGGAAAACTATTTTCTCTGCACTTTCTTAACACACAATGTGAGGATACTCGAGTGTGCCATGCTCTGAAAACCATGAATGAACATTCACAAGAGCAGTGCTCCCCTGCTGCCACATTTCCAGCAGGCTAAAGGCTGCCACAAGCACTGGTTAAAGTATTTTTTTCTAAAAAAGGTGAAGTATTTTGAACAAAAGCGGAGATTAATTTACTGGACGAAGTTAGAGCCCCTACGAGTTTTTTTTTTTTCGTTAAGTGAGGAGCGTAGAGTTAAGGCAGGAAAAGCTAGGGCCACAATATAAGGTTCAGTGTATTGATAAAAAAATAATAATAAATTAGTTTAAAAAAATCAAAATCAGAAACAAACTCAATGAATAAGTGGGCCTACCTTTGCAACAATAATAATCTCTGCTTCTTCAAAACAAAATAGTTCGCGTGAGGCTTTTTAGTAAAACGATTATAGCAAACCATTAGGAGATGAGACCATTTTCATTTGTCTAATGATAACATTTTTTTCAAAGACAAGGCAAGGTTTATAAATCCTTTAATGTAGCAGAAAGCTAACCTTACAGGATATAGGCCGGGCTTTTTAACATGCCTCATGATAAACCCAGTATGAAAATGCAAAAATTCCTGCTATACATGTTTTTTTTCCCCCTCAAGAGCAGATCCTAAGCACTGAAAGTAGTGCTTAATTGTCTTCCATTATGAAACCTTACAAAGCTAGACCAATGGCTACTAAAATACCAAGGTTAATCTTGATTAAATGTCTTTCCAGGGTACAAAAAGCATATTTTACATAAAACATTCTCCAGGGGGATTGAAGAATGATGTTGGTTAAAAAAAAAAAAAAAAAAAAAAGAATACCGCTGATGGCAAGGCCAAGCATCCCAAATCTCAATAAAAGGTATCAAAGAGATTAAAGAAAAACTATTAGGCTACAAATCAACACATCACTAATAGGGATTCATCTGCCTTTCCTATTATCTTCCTGTACGATTCAAGTCACACCTTAGCAAGCCAAAGCAGTAAGTTCCATCTTTCCTTAAAGTACATTTTAAGATTTCACATGAATGGTTTGCAGCGCATATGCGGCATTTTAACATTTTCTGCTTTTGTGGCAACCTTGCAAGTTTCGTAGCCTGTAAGAAACAGCCTATAATGGGCTAAGGGCTGTTGAAAAAAGTCAGAAATGACTGACAATTATCCTCACCTGTAGATTTCTTAGTACATAAAAAAGGCTTTGAGGGTAACTTTAAAATGAGGTTTAACTCAAACTGACTCTCATATAACTTTAAGGCTTACTGATGGTCAAACCTCAATATTTATTTAGAAGGAAACCAGTGCCAAAACCAAGCATTTCAGCTGTATAAATGCCTCTGCACAGCCAACTGTATCAAGACTTCCCTCTCTTCTTCCCTCTGCTGAGCGAGGAAATCCTTCTGCAGGCTGAATGCTCCTTGCTAGCGACTTTTGTTCTCTCACACTTACCCCACACACTCCAAACATAACATCCTTCCACAGAGAGAAAAAAATATTTCCTCCCACACCTGTTGATGAATTGTGTTTGTATATAAAGCTCAGACAGGGCAACAACACGTGTGGCTTTATACAAGTGAGGCACCGTCCCAAAATAGTAGTTTTCGCACATGGCTAGTGTTGAATGAGAAAAACCCTTTCACAAAATCAGCAAAGGAGCTTGTGGCCCGTCATTAACAAACAGAGAATAAATTACTGTTTTGGCAGGAAAGTCATAAGATGCCCCCATGACTGCTGCTTCCTCACACAGTAAAAGGCCTGTTTGTGCTGTGTGACAGGAGAGTGAATGGTGCCAAATTTCTTTCCAACACAGGCCTGCCCCCCAATGAACCCACGCAGTTTTATTTTTCCAAGAATATAGAGGAACAATACAGGAAGTTGTGCTCAATCTGTATGCTTCTCTAACCAGGTTCAAAACCACATCCAAACTCTTTATTTAAGATAAAAGTTTTGCTGCCAAAGCCATTTATAAAAAAGCGAAACATAAATTGAAATTCATTCATGTGACCTTACACAAAGCATATCACACAGCTTTATTGTAATTTAACTTATAAGTTGAAAATCAAATTGATATGTTGCACCTTTACTTCTGCAGTCTTTGTTCTTCCTCTTGTGAATAATCCTGCAAACTGATTTTAATATGAAATAATCATATGCTGACAAATGAAATCCTCTTTTTAAACCTCTATCCCTTTGGGGACTTGACGTTAAAACTCTTAGAATAAATGTCTGAAAGAATTTTTGTGTTAATGAAAAACA
>JAUZTA010000009.1:8476205-8486988 GCA_034780835.1 Ctenochaetus striatus
CCTGGTAAATGTGTCCTCTCTTTCCAGTCTCTTTGTCATATCATAAGATAAACTATAAAGATAAGATTTATTGATCCTACACTGGAAAAAATCTCTTGTTTCAAAAAGCTCGGGTCCAAAGCAAAGAAAAACGTGAGTGATAAATAAACAGAAAACAAACAAACAAACAAAAAGATTCAAAAGGCTTTAGGCCTGTACATAATATAGTCTACATATTTCACTTGCAGATATGACCATGATGGATCATGCATAAGAGTGTTTTGACTAAGAAGTATTTGCACATTAGGTTCAGGAATTCAAAGAATTTGTGACATACAAATAGGCCTAATAAATGTAATACAGTGCAACGTGGTATGCACCTACGTTTGTACATAAAGAATCAAGAGAAAAATTGTGATTAGAAGGGAACGATAAAGGATATACATTTCAATAGGCTATGTAATAATAAATAGATAAAAAAATAAAATATCCAATGTCCAATATATAATGTGCAGGAAAGTGCAAACAATTCTGTAAGACTGCGCCGGTCAAGGACAATGACATGTAAAGACATAAAAGGATCGAATGAGGAAAGATATTGCATTTCAGATGCCTGTAATTTCTCTATTTACTTGATTTGTTCATTTTTGAAAGTAGCAAAGGTCTTAAGAATTCTGAGGTCATAAGTCCACATGTGTAAAGATTTTTATACTTGTTTACTCATTCTTTGATTAAATATCTAGCAAGTGAAATATGATAACTTTTCTGACAGTACACCGTCTATTTTTTATTGAGGCAAATCCTTCTGTTTAATATCAATACATGCGCTGTTTAGCAAAATATGTAAAGTGGGAATTAATTGATTAAACATGTTTTTCTTTTCAAAACGTGATATTATCAGTATAATATAGTAATAATTACTAAGTAATAGGTAGTTTTTCAAATCAACCAAATTGTATAATGTGAAATAGAGAATGTAAACTCTAAATTACTAGGCCCTCCGTTTTCCGAAAAAAAATACAGAGGATATGACTTAATTGTCCTTGATTATGTAAATTTTAGTTCTTGTTGGTAACTATAGAAGCAAGATAAAAGGATGTTTTCCGAAAAGTAGAAAAAAGAATGAAGACTATTGCCTGTTACATTAAAATATGATACAGTAAACGTATTGATAGATTTTTTGAATGAAACTATTTCAAAAAGTTAGACTAGAAATATGAACTGTGATGGACGTTTCAGAATTGTTTTATTTTAACCAAATGTTCAAACAGAAAATCCGGGGCATGCAATATTTATATAGGCTTTATGAGTACTAGACACAATGGGGAGATCCAGTGTCTAAAATGTAAATCTGTACAATCATTATCTGTCTTGTTTAACTTCATCTTCGGAGTAAGTTTCACGCTCTCCAAAACTAACCAATGCCTAACTCTAATTCTGAAAATATCGGAGCGGAAGTGACGTTGATATCCGTTACGTGCAGTTTTGTTTTGGTCAAAGATTAGCTACTTTAGTTCTGTCAAAAGTTCATTTGCTCAGTCTAAAATGGACTGTTGCATTTTATCTGCGCTGGGGTGTTTGATAGCAGTTTATTCACTTATTCGCTCCCTTTGTTTTATTTTCGGAGATGCAGACTTCACTCTGCTGTGGGCGAGTCTGTTAGGACACAGGCCAGGTGAGCAAATGAAATCATTCCCCTTTACTTTTCCCGAGTCCTGTTTAATTCAAAAACAAGGGGATTCGTTTGGTGATAAGGTGATGGTCAGTCAGTAAATGTGGCTGTACTCGTCGATGAGCCTTTTATGGTTTAACGTCGGAAAATGCACTGTAATAATTGAAAGTAAACATCTCACATACGATCCGTGACTGTAACCCTGCTTCCAAAGGTCAAGCATTCATGTTTTATAAGTAATCTTAGTGAAAATTCGACAGAGTTGGGCATCGTCATCACATCTAGGATTGATTTACAAACGTTTCCATATTAAGAACCAGTGGTGGGAAAAGTATCCGGATGTTTTACTTTTATATATTATATCAAAGTACAATGTATTATAAAAAAAATACATACACGCATGTATGTATGTATGAATAAATGTTTATTTCTATTTTTTTCTTACAAAAAAAGCTATCCTGTGGAAACCTAAAGCACTGATATTATAATCACACAAAAATATAGTGAGGCTCTCATTGGCATGACCTAGTCTCATACCCACCATTTGACAGGAAATGATGAAAGCTGTTTCCTTTTATTAACCAGAGAATAAACTCAAGGGGCGGGTGGTGTGGGTCACTGGAGCCTCCAGTGGTATTGGTGAGGAGCTGGCATATCAGCTAGCCAAGTGTGGTTCACGTCTCATCCTGTCTGCACGACGTGAGGATGAGTTAAGGAGGGTGAAACATTGCTGTTTAGGTGAGAGAATTTCTTTTTTTATTATTTTTATTGTTATATTTTACTACCTATTGCATGACCTTGCCAATAAAGCCCACTTAAAATTCAACAATACTTGAACTCTAACTCTGTCATACTTGCAGTAATGCAGTAATAAAATTTGGCCATAGAACTTGTTCCTTTTTATTTTGCAGTCAGCCTTCAGTGTCAGACCAACAGGAATTGCATAAGGGTTTCAGTACTTCACCTGATTAGTTTTATTTTCCTTCAGTCTGACCAACTGAATTATTTCCATCATTTGTTCTTCAAGAGTGCTCCAACCTCCAGGATGAAGATATTCTTGTTCTTCCACTTGATTTGTTGGAGAGATCATCGCACAAGGAAAAAACTAAAGCTGCAATGCAGTACTTTGGACAAGTAAGGCCACAGCAGTTGCTCCTTTATAATACGATGCTTTTTCATTATTCGTTTCATTGCAACAAGAACATTTTTATCTATTCTGACTTTAAGTTACTGCAGCATCAACAGCAGCATCAAATACTGTCTTCACCTTGTTTAAAAGATTGTATTCCACTAAATACTTAGTTTACTTTGATGTATTCTTTTAATTTTGCAAGGATATAACTATGACCAGTCAAAGCATTTTCTTCATGCATTGTTATTCAAAAGAGATCACAGTCCATATTCTTTCCTTTGGCTCTGTCTACTTTTTCATGCCTTTTCAGATTGATATCCTAATTAACAATGGTGGCAGAAGCCAGCGTTCCCTGTGCACCGAGACCAGTATTGATGTGTATCAGGCCTTGATGGAGCTCAACTTCCTGGGTACAGTCTCCATCACCAAAGAGGTGCTGCCTTACATGATGCAGCAAGGCACTGGGAGCATTGCGACAGTTAGCAGCATTGCTGGCTTGGCTGGGGTGCCCCTGTCAACAGGATACTCTGCCAGCAAACATGCTCTTCAGGTGAAAGGAATACAGAGAGAAACTACAAAAGTCACATTAGTTTGTGTTTTTTAATGTGTGTTCTTAAATTAAATATCTAAAATGGAGCAGCTCTGGTTTATCTAGACTGCTCCTTGACTTTTTAAAAATTGGTTTTATATGTGAAATAAATACCTTTACAAGTATTTTCTGTTTCTAATTGTTGCTGTATTGTCTCTAGGGTTTTTTTAATTCCCTACGGACTGAGCTGACTGACTTTCCAAACATACTCATTAGCACAGTGTGTCCAGGGCCTGTGCAGTCACAGATTGTCCACAATGCTTTCACAGAGGAAGTAAACAAGGTAATGTACTTTATTTGTTATAGA
This sequence comes from Ctenochaetus striatus, assembly GCA_034780835.1. Lineage (NCBI taxonomy): Eukaryota > Metazoa > Chordata > Actinopteri > Acanthuriformes > Acanthuridae > Ctenochaetus > Ctenochaetus striatus. Next base: position 8,479,885 of record JAUZTA010000009.1, read on the forward strand.
GCTGTTAATTGTCAACACGAAAATCCTGTATTTGATCTCTGTGATGTGATCAGAACGGAGGTTACTTCAGTTGGTTGTTTTCTAGTAAACTGTTTCCCTCTTGTTACCCAAGCCGGTGGCTGTAGCTGGTATCCAGGAACACAAGATGCCAACAAAGCGCTGTGTGCGATTAATGCTGGTGGGAATTGCCAATGGTGTCAAGGAAATGTGGATCGCACAGCAGCCCTTCCTCCTCTTTTACTATGTCTGGCAGTATGCTCCCACATTTGCCTGGTTTATTACAAACGTTTTTGCCAGAAAGAGAGTGCAGAATTTCAAAGCTGGTCTGGTAGGTATAAAATCTACTTTTAGGAAATCTACTATACTGTGCTTACAATATTTAACATAAGCATTGGCTTAATTTATCACCAGGTAGGTAAAAAAATATAAAATATCACACTGTTTTTTACCTAAACCTCTACTAATGGTAGGATATTTTAGGGAAGAAAATTATTTCTGACAAGTAGGTGTGCAAGCCACAGGTCACCCCCCACAGTATTTAGAGACTTTACATAAGTTCCACTTGACAGTTCATCCTTACTAGCTAGCCACGCAAGTGCCGTTGTACTGATGTAAGTCGAGATAGGTTCACCTGATGCTCACATTATTTTACCGTTATGTGTGTCAAGCTTCATAAACACTAAAAGCACACTTAACCTGAATATATGTAGATGCATAGAACAATTAAACGCTAGACTTTTTCATGGCTCTGAAAGTTACCTGCCATACAATGGAGACCCAAAAATAGCAATAACACATAACCCTCTGAAAAATCACAAATTACTGTTTTCCCCCTTACCAGGTTTTCTGCTAAGCTTCGCTAACTAGCTGCTGACTCTACCAACATCAGTATTATCTTACACTCAGCAAGAAAGCAAGGATGCACATTTCCTACAATGTCAAACTATTCTTTACAGATTTGGTTGGCAAAAACAAGTGGAAATGCCTGTTTGGGTGCACCATGGTTGTGTAGGATCTGATTAGAATAGCCAGTTTACAAAAAAGTGCTCTTTTGTAACGAGACAAGTTTATTGTATATGCTCAAGTTTATTCTATATGTTTGGCCTTGCTGTTGTATTCTGTATAGTTGACCTGAGACCAGGGGGATTCTCATGATCTCAAAGCACTGAGAATACTTGAACAAAGCAGAATGTGACAGACACTATACAGAGCTGTCTGTTAACAGCTGGGGGTGCTCAGCTGTTATTGACCTTGCTTGTGTCTAATAAGAAGAAGACAGTAGACAGCGTATGACAGTGAGCTTGACTATATCCCCGCGGTGCAAACTGACTGACCAGTGTGTCTTTGGCCTCTGCTGGACAGTGACAGCTGAGGGCCTCGAAGAAAGGTCATGTTCCAGCAGGCCAGACATTGGAGCATCACATGCTCATGCTCCAGTAAGGTGTATGATGTAATCTTTTGAGACCACCCCCCCCCCCAAAAAAAGGAAAAAAAACAAACATATATTCCTAAACAGCAAAATCACTGAAGTTGAGGCTATGTGAGGATAATGCTTGTGACCACAAGTGCTCCAGATTAACAGATCTCACCAGGAAAAAGTACATATCAAACAGTCGTGCTAACACCCATTTTTCTTTTTCAGGATGCAGACTCAGCATACTTCACAAAACCCAAGACTTCCTGAAAGTCACAGCCTCGAGAGAAAACAGATTTATTCCTAATATTGGGTGTGGAAAATGATGTTGTTCCCGCCAAATTTTGGGGTCTCTGCTAAATCTAGATGGGAATCCTTTAAGGATGTAACTCAATGGACAGCTCAAAACTCTTATGTATGCCTAATAAAATTTACTGTGGATTAATTTCCTGTTTATTTAGTGGAATACAACAGCACTGCTTCTGCCAAGCTATTTTATTATAAGTATATACAGGTACACATATAAAAATCAACAATATGTACAAGAGACTGTGGACAAACCATTTTACTTGTCATTCTAAATTGTAAACAAGTGAATTGTAAACAAAACAACAGCACTAAACACTTTACAATTACAATAAGACATACCCAAGGCACATCCTTGATATCTTAATAAAACATCAAAGTTTTTGTCCAGTTTTTGTGGACAAGGAGGGGAATCACCTGAAAGTTGTTATATCTAAACAGTCAATAAAACCAGAGGTATTCAGCAGGTGTTGTCCAGAGGGGAGATTGGCAAATGTATTCACTCCTTTTTAAGCACAAACATTAATTAAAAAAAAATAAGAAATAAATGCTTTAGTGGAAACCTATCAGTCCCTCAAGTTACAATTGTCAAAGGGAATTTTTCATCTTTAATGTGCTTTAATATAGGAGGTAGTCCACATTGTCAGTTAAAATCTGTTAAAGATTTTGCAACCTGTGCAAGAGTACAGTGGTGATGCCACCGATCTTCGTCTGTGGTGCAGGAAATGAAGCACCAAGAAGGTCAAGTTAATGTAAAGAAAACAAAGGAGGATTTCCATACAAAGTATACAATGATAGGTTTCCATAACTCATCTGATTTAACAATTTTAAAGATAAAACTCCAAAACTGACTGAAGTTTTCCTTGATTTTGCAATAGTTTCCACATGAATTTCCCTAATAACTGTTAAATGTGTAAATAAACGCTTTGCTGCGGTAGTACCGACTGAAAACCATCCTTATCCCACTCCACTTCAGAAAGGGCAGAAGAAGCCCCAGGTCAAAGGCATGGGAAGTGAAGGGGGGCTGAGGAGTAAATTGGGTATCCTAGAGGGGGATCGGCTGCCTGAACAGTCAGGTTCCTTAACATGAAGGGGTGAGCCTGTATGCTGTAACGCTCCTCATCATCGTTTGTAGCATACAGGAGCTCCCAGGAAAGGTTTGCCCACTGGCCTCGCACGCCTTCTCCATTCAAACGGCCCACATGCACCAGCTGCTCCTGCAAGGACAGGACTCTCCCTGTGTAGGTACCCTGTGAACAAGGACAGTCAATCATACAAATGTTATCCATACATTTCAATGAGATTGGTTTTAAATTTGAATTTCTGTGACTGAATACACTGCAGATATCGGCAGGTGTCCTTTGATATTGAGTAGCATAGAATATGAACAAGGCCTGGTGGCTGTAATTACCATAGCGAGGTCATGTCCTAGAGAGAACAGGAAGGGTTTCTCCTGAAGCACACTGTCATGCCAGCCTTTTTCTGTCACCAGGCCAATGTACCAGTCCCTTTCATATTCCTCCAAGGTGCTAAACAATTCCTCAGGGGACTCCATGGGCCCTAGACTTGCTTGATCAAACAGCAGCTTGAAACTTAACCTGAAGGCAAATGAAACGATAGATGCAAAACTGAATGAAATACAAACCTTTTTACTGGCAAAAATAAGTCCAAGTAATCAAAATCACCAAAGCTGAGAAAGTCGAACTGCCAATTTTACCTGAAAGCATGAAGTGCCAGCTGGTAAAGTTCTTTACTTGAGGAGAGCCAGTCGAGTCCCTCCGTCCATGGTATATCTCCACAATAGAGTCTGTAGACGTAACTGGGACTGGTAAAAGCAGACTCGGCCCCCAGTGAGACGAGACAGGAAAGTGCAACCTGTGCATGCAGCTCTTTCAAGGCCTCATCCTCCTTCAGGGCTTTGGTCATGTCCTCTGGAGTCTCGCCCTGCACAGCAGGCCCAAACCGCCCCAAGGAAAACCGAAACCAGTCCTCAGGAAACAAAGGTCTAAGCTGTAGCAAGCGGGATGGTAGCAAAGGTGCTGTCCTCCATCCTGTTGGTAGGTTGAACACCTCCGACTGGGGGCAGCTGAAGTTCAGCTGAGGAAGAGAACTCTCTCTGAACACCTCTGGGTTACGGCCTTTATCCACTGCTGGCATCCCGATGCCCAGACCCAGAGGCTGAAGTGGCTGTAGGGCAGAGAGAGCCATGTTTTCAAAAAGACTATCCATCTCCACAGAGCCAGGTAGAGAGGCCCCTGTCTGTCCAGGCTGGGCCTCTGCAGTCACTAATGCAACTGTCCGCCTAGCTGGTTGAGGTCCAAATAAGTCATCCTCATCTGACCAATCACCAAAGGATGTCAAACTTGAGCTGTCCTGTCTGAACCTGAGAGAAGACACATTGGATTCAATCACAACAGCCTCAGGAGGCTGGTTACATGTGGTTTGGGCTAACTGAGAAGATTGGGACTTCCTGCCTGCGACCCCTGACCCTTCTTCACTGCTCCATAGAGATCCTTTTTGCTTCTGGACACAGTGTCGAAGGAGCAGCCACACAAGTGCTTTCAAATAGTCATCCTGAAGTTTCCTCAAATTGTCATGAGAGTCGATGATGCCTGACAGAACATTTCGGGCATCAGAGTAGACTCGCACTGCAAGGGCAGCACAAGGTGTGAGGGCGTTCCCCCAATGCAGGTTAAAGCCCTGGGTGAAACCAAGACGCTCAGGACGCTCAAAAGCAGCCTCGAACACCTCATCCACCCTTCGTGCCTCCACTGTGTGACAAGAAGTTTCTTGCAGCTCCAGACCCTGTAACAAACCACACTGCCCTATTAAATCTTGTTGTAAATGACTGCACAGATTCTTATCAGACAGAGGGAACTACATTACCTTAATGTTGACTGTACAGTAGCCATATCCTCTCTCCAGAATCATTATCCAAACCATACGGTCCTGAAAGCGGCCAAGAAAATGAGAGCCTGGGGCAACAGAACCTACAGAGTAGGGGGAGAGGGTCATCATCCATTCATGCGTCTATCGTATAAAGAGATGTGATGTGTAAATTGAGGGCAAGAAGAAAGGAAACAATACATGTACATCATGTAACACACATTAGTAAGGGACTCTTGGTGCACATCCCTTTCATTTTGCATCACCAGTGCGTCCCTCTGCTGACTATGTGGATAACGTGGCTACTTGATGAACTGCAAGAAGACACGTACCATCACAGCTGTACAAGAAGGTCATGATACCGTTTTAACTGGATGACTGCACAGAGATATAAATATTCAGTCTTTTCTTAGCCTAAGCTTTCCATCAGACTCTAAAAGCTAACTACTTTTACAAAAGGTGGCTTTTCATTTTGGCTGGCAGAAGACAGCAGACAGACCATCATTTCAACACAGATTAGGAGCAACTGCAAGATGATGGAGGCTTTTGTTTTAAGGTGCCTAGTGCTTGCTTGGCTCAAGAATAATGTCATGTCCCATAACGACATCTCAGAATAGTCCCTGCCGCTACCTCATGATGGGAAGTGACACGCTGGGCAGACTCCTTTCCTGCTCACTGCTCCACAGCCCCCAGTGTGAGCAAAGCAAAAGAACATCACAAAGTGCCAACGTTAGATTGTGAGCATCGACCTAACAAGCACTTATTCTGAATTATGCATCACAGCCACAGCACCCCAAGCTCACAAAAATAAATGATCAAGAGATGACATCATCTCAGCAGTTTTATTCAGTTTTGAATCATCAGTCCATAAATAATGATTCTCCACTTGCACTGTTTTTTTCTCTTACCCCCTCCTGATCAAGCTCAGAACAAAATCCAAGCATCAGCTCCGTTTGGCCTAAGAGTATTACGCAGTTAATGGTGCGGAAACATTTGGATGTAATGAATACAGATCAGAGCTATTTTTTTTGGGTCAATTCACAGGAAGCTTAACTGGATCATGCGAGCTCACATTACTGCCAGCGATTCTGAAGAGCTGCTCACAACATTCCTCTTACTATTAAACCATATGAGGTGATGGTTCATTGCTCTTTGATATGCACACCGTCCCTACTTGACCTATCGGAAAGTTCTGTCAACTATAAGGCAAGTCAAAACACAGTGTAATTTCAAAAATGCATTTGTAAATATTGTTGAGGCTCTGTAGACTGTTGTGTGTACTGATGAGGGTTTTAAGAAACAAAACTAGCATAGAGAAATACTGTGTGTAACTTAAAGCCAAAAAAAATTTAATTTTATTTACAGTAAAATTACATTAACTTTTGATATAGTTGCAGTACTTTCAGTGAATCCAATTGTTGAGTTAATGAAGAAAAAATCTATGCAATATTGCAATGATGCAATAATTGCAATAATCAGGTAATAATTTCACTAATTTGGGCACAACAAATGAACGTTTGCAAGCTGTTGATTTTACTGGCCGAAGATAAAAAATTTATATCTGATTAAAATGTAGTTGTAGGCTTTTGTTTAACACTGAAATAGAATACTTCTATAGGTTTGCAAACCTTGTTAATGCAAAAAAATGTATTGACTATTTACTTATTGCATCTGTGAACAAATAAAGAAACAAGACACCATAAACAGAGGTGATATCAAGTATGAATTACTAACCCAGTGACCCTCTTGCAAAGGCCATTCTCAGAGCAGAAGCCAAACTTCTGCTCATTTGCTGGTAGAAGATTGAGTCCGGGCAGGGACAGGCAGTACCTACAGGGCCTGGCCAACTGCGCTGAGGCCTGGGGAAACCCACCAGGAAGATGGGCAGGGTGAACAGGGGCAGCAGAGGGGCAGAGAGTAGAGCAGAGAGGGTCACCACTGCCAGCAGCAGCGGGCACAGGGAGGCGTTCAGAGCCAAAAGAGTTCCAGCAGACTGGCGGCGCTGCTTTTTCTCTGTCCAAGATGTCACCAACACAGTCAAGGTGAACTTTAGCTTGGCAAGGAACTGGGTCAGTCTGTCAATCAGGAGCCCCACCTGGATGAGAAAGGCAAACATGGAGAGCACTGATCTTCTGAACCACAGGCAGGTCTTTTCAGTTGATGTCTATGTAATACACCATATGTGATCAATTTGTGGGTTCCAGTAACTTTTAAAACTTAATTTTAAATATATTTGGTTTTATTTTTCTATTTCAGTATCAGCTATACAAACCAAAAGTTTGGACAGTTTCATTGCAATCTTATGAATATTCACTCAGTGACCACTCTTTTGTATAAACCTGTAAAATCAAATATATTCTCACACAACAGCTCAGTGATTTCTAACTTTATAGAAATAATATTTTAAAGCATTGACTTCTTTAGAGGGGTAATAATTTAATCTGTTTGTTTTTGTTTATGAAGATTCTAGTTTGTAGTGGCATTGATCTTGACTATAT
>JAUZTA010000009.1:8487822-8500947 GCA_034780835.1 Ctenochaetus striatus
GACATGTTCTTCAGTGTCATCAGGGATACATGGTATCGATTCTCTTTCAGCCAATAAAGTTAATCAATAATTATTTATCATGACCAACACCAATAATACCTCAGATTTAATAAAACTGTGTATACAAAAGAAGGGATTGAAGGTAAGAAAGGCTAAGTTGTAGTAAGTTGGAAAACACAACATTATTTTTTCCCTTTCCATTTGACCTAACCAAACATAACTGACTGCAATACTTTCTCTATGTTTATTGGCAGGTTCCCTGAACAACTTAAAAGGTAAATATCTACACCCACCATATTGGTTTGTGCATTGTATACGCTTGAATAAATTCAAGTTTCGCTTCCATTTATCAGCTCTGTTTCTTGCTTTTAACATTATTAAAGTCAATAAGGATAACTTAGATTTTCCCATTATCAGCCAATAATTTACCTTTAAAAGCAATATTATTGTGCATCCCTAATTGTTGTGTTTTTCTGTTTCTTTTTTCTGTTACACTGTAAACAAATATTTATGATCAACTGTCCTCGTTACATTAAGAATCTGCCTTGAGGTAGTCTTTATTGTGATCATTTTTTTCTGAATGTCACATTGTGAGCATACCACTCTGAAGGCTCGTGTGAAGCCCACACTCAGGGAAGCCCTGTGAAGAGGCTGCAGAGACTTGTCCATAGACAGGAAAGCAATCATTGCAAATGGAGACACTGTGATATAAAACAACAAACGTGGGTCAACAACAGATTCACATTCACAGCATTGTTATTTTCACACCTGAGAGGAATGCTAAGATTGAGAAATTGTGAATTATAACAAGCTCACCAAGAAAAAGAAGTGCTCTTCTGATAGCTGCAGCAATGTATAATCCTCTGCTCCTCTGCTTGAAAGTCTGCACATTGGACACACCTTTAGGGTACAGGGGATTGAGGAATACTCCTCCAAATACATAGGCCCCCTGGATCTCTCTTAGAGCCCAACAGAGGAAGAAAAGTATGAGGAGGAGGTAGCTGACAGGCGCCTGGGGTCCCATTACCAGACTTGGGGACTGAACTGAACCGAGGAAGTGATGCAACAGCCCTGCCTCTGCCATCGCCACTAGTAGTAGGCTCAAATATAACAGCAGCTCCCTGCAGCCCAGATTCCAGCCAAAGGAACTGAGAGGAGGAGGTGGTGACCCCCCTCTGCGAAATCCACGGTCCCCAAAGGCTGCCCTGGGTCCTCTGCAGAGTGTGCCAACCTGGCTGAGGTCCAGGCTCAGCAGAAAGCCCGTTGAGATGGAGAAGAGGACCACACCCAGCGTAGAGGGGATGAAGTAATTACACACAGCTACGCCGGAAGATACACCAAACATCAACAGCAGCCTGTGGGACATCATACACACATAAATCTATACTGATGATGCACAGGCCACCGTCACACTTGTCATTTTTATGAGACTATTAGCATCTGATGAGGACTAGTTTTTACATAACTTACGCAACTACACTGCTCAAATTGCTGCCTTTAAGAACATAAACACTTCTGCTTTAAAACCTGACATCCAACTGTCTGGTTCACATTATGACTTATCAATATGTAGTTTGAACACATTTTCAATGATGTGTAATTAAGCTATGTACCTATGCACCTATTTAAATACTGTTTGAAATCTGAGCTCAAAATTCATAATAAAATAATAAAAAGAAAATCCTGTTTAAATGTGATCTTGAGTTATATTTGTAATAAATAGTGCAAGAACTTCAAAACAAAAATATTGTTTGGTCACATCTGGAGGCAACCACTGTCATACTTAGAGCAATATGTACTTTAATCTTAAAGCAAAGGAGAGATAAATTGGTGTAATTGACAAACATCTCTTTGCACAGCTGGGAACATCCATCCATCCATTTTCTATACCACTTAATCCTCTGCAGGGTCGCGGGGGGGGCTGGAGCCTATCCCAGCTGACTTAGGGCGAAGGCAGGGAACACCCTGGACAGGTTGCCAGTCTATCGCAGGGCTACACACATAGACAGACAACCAAGCACGCTCTCATTCACACCTATGGACAATTTAGAATGATCAATCAACCTCAGCATGTTTTTGGACTGTGGGAGGAAGCCGGAGTACCCGGTGAGAACCCATGCTGCACAGGGAGAACATGTAAACACAGAAAGATCCCAGGCACCCTAACCGGGACGCGAACCAGGGATCTTCTAGCTGTGAGGCGCCGCTGCTAACCTCATTGTAAAATTACTGATGAAAACTAAGGCATGATCTTTTAATACATACCTGATGTTGCTGGACATGGGTGAGCCTCCTAAGCCAAACACGAGAGCCTGCTCCATGCCCCATAGGAATAGGGCATCCAGGGGAGGCAGTATGCCTAGTGCCCACAGCAGAGGTAGAAAGAGAAACAGCACATGGAGAACCTGGCTGGCCAGTTGGAGTTCAGGAACAGGGCCTGAGAACCTAAATAAGAGCAAAACATTGAGTTTTGTTATAGTGGCCTTGTCAAACACAGTGGCATATAACAATACCGCACAATTAAACAAGTGTTTCTCACCTATCAGCCAAGTCCACAGCAATAAAAATAAAAATGTAGAGGGGCCGGGTGAGTGGGGTGATCTCATAAGTGTCCTGGGCCTGGAAAGTGGCCGTCTCTGTGGCTGTATTTACAATGAGGGAATACTCAGCTATACACAGTGTCACCCAACTTAAGACAAACACGACCAGGGATATACCAATGCTGCCATAGAGAGCAGTCAGTCTGCCAAGGAACACATACCATGTCCCAAAGCCACAGAGCACCCCAGCTAGGACTGTATGTAGCACCACATTGAGGCCAAACCTCTTCCCTGGAGCGATAAATCGTACTGTCTCCGGGCTCACACAGTGGGTAAATTCGACTTCCTCCTCATCTACAAGGATGTTGGGCGCACCAAGTCTCTCCACTGTGCCATTCCTTCGAGCAGCATACAATGCCAGGGCCTGGACACCCGCTGCAGCCCCAAACATAAGCATACCAGAGAAGACAGTGGCATGGAGTTCCTGGAGCAGTTGCAGCTGGCAGAGAAGAGTACCAATGCCCCCAAAAAGCCATGGTGTCAAGAACAAAACTGCCTGATTGACATAGACATATGGTGGGGCACAGTAGCCCAACTTAAAGCGTGGACCCCCCAACACTGTCTGGGGGAAACGCTTCCAGAAGAATTCCTGCTTGTACTCATTAAGAAGGGGCACATCTGGCCCCATTCTGACCATTCCAAAAGGGGTGGCAGGTCATCTCCACACAGCTGAAGGAGGGTGTCCATTCATTGTACCATACACATTGAAGCTGTCTGCAATGAAACACACGTTCAGTTAGGCAATGGTGGGGTAATTATTAACAATGTAAAGATGCGCCCATACACTATCATTAGTCACATTATATCGATCATAGTCTTTGTGTCTGGTACAGTGACGTTCCACAAACACGAGTAAAATCAGCGGTAAATAATAGAAGTTTAAACGTGCCATTTCTTGTCAACTATTTTTGCTGCCTTTGCATGGACAACTTTGGAAATAGTGATGAATCCAAACACAAGCGAACGTCACTTTAATCTAATGTCTCTTCCAATATAAATGCTTTATAAGGCTTATAACTATAACAGAGAGCGTGTCTGAAAAGCTTGAGTCCTTTGGTACCAAACAGAATCTTCATCAATTTGATAACATAAGCATCCCTGAAAATTTGAGCATCCCTGGCACTCTGCGTTATCTGCTATGTTTTAATTGGCGTTTGTACTCTACACTGCGTGTTTCTGATAAAATTCAATGTTTTCATGGTAAACGAACCACGACTTATTCTTTCGATTAATAATATTTGGTGGAAAATGTTTAGCACAATATGTGATCCAATACATGAGCAACAGCGTCTGAGTTGCCATGAAAACACAACACAAAAGCAGTAGCTTGTGGATGCTAACCTATATTAGCTAATGTTACTAACCAGGTACTTAGACTGACATTTCGTATACCAAATCAGGTAACTAAGGAAAAGCAGACTGCCTTCTGTACATCTCTGAGACTGCTCTTGGCTTTGTACCATAGATAGCTATATCATTTGTTAGCTAGCGATGTCATCAAGTATTTTCAGCTTGACTATCCGTTAGCTAGCTGTTACTAGCAGGTAAATAACAGCAGGTAACCTGCGGTACAACTTGTGTGAGACAAACTTACCTTTCATTGAAGAATAGCCAAATTTAGAAAATCTCTGCGTAATATCTGACGATATAGGTACTACTTTGAGGAAACAGGCGGAAATCGATAATGTTAACATTAGCTGCGAGCTAAACGCTTGAAAGCCAAGCAACATCGGCATGATACACAGACAAATTGTAACCAATCAGAGTAATGATAAGAGTCGGACGCGTTTCCTGATTTGCTTGAAAGGCACAGAGCCCGCCCCTAAAAAGCGTACCCCGCCCCTTCGACAACTACACACACAAACGCACACGTTCTTGCTTTAAAATGGGACAAAAATTAGCGTGTACATTGTCTTTGGATTAAGGCAAGAGAGTGAAAATGTGCAAGACTTTTTCTTTCTCTCCCCTTTTGAGAGGGGTTGGAGTGTAAACCATCACAATTGAATAAATACAACAAAATACATGAACACATTCAGACCCCCCCCAAACACACATGCGTTTATACATACATATGTGTATAAGTAGCCCATGCACAAAAGTAAATATTAAATCTAATCTAATTTAATAGATATTTTACGTTTAATCCATCTATCATCTATCATCTGTCCATCCATCCATCCATCCATCCATCCATCCATCCATCCGTCATCATCTAACTGACATCATCTGTTGTCGGCCTGCTCACTCACACCTGCCTAGATGTGCTGTACAGCAACAGACTCGTTAATATTTGGTGAATATCTAATATTTAATATGTGTGTTAGTGACGGAGCGGTTTAAACAAACCTCTGTGGTTAACCTGTGACTGACAATCTGTGCGTGATGCGCGGAGAGTACTTACAGTCAAAAATCTCAGTGTGATCTCGCAAGACGCGCGCAAACCAAGATTTTGCTTACTATGGCTGGTTGACGTGTAAATCATCATGAGGAAGGAGGACATCAATTTATACAATCAATATTTTGGGTGTTAGATTAACACTAAATATTGAGACGAGAAAATTTGCTTTTTTTTTTAATAGCTTTTGGAGGCATCTCATTATTGGCTTTTACAAATACTGATTTATCACTGCGAAATTCAAATAGAAATTCAAATTAACTAATGTACAGAAAACTATGAAAAACTTTTTAGGTTTATAACCATAAAACACATTTTAAAGCAATGAATGATTTATGTGTCATTAAGTCAAAGATTAGTGACAGTGAAAATAGCTTTAAACATTAGTGATGACATATTACTACTTCGACAAATTATATATAGAAGTTGAAGCAATGCTGTCAGCCCCATATGAACCACCACACAGACTGTGGTTGTAAATGTTCCTGTATTGCATAAAAAGTTAAGAAAACTATAATGATACAGAGTCAAATGAAGAATGTAGATGCTCCTCTACAAACAACAAATGATTATACCACTCCTACTTGCCTTCCACTGAAAAATGAATAGAGCACCTCTCTTTGTAAATATAATTGGGTCTACATCCAATGACACATCATGGGCTGTTTATCCTCCTATCCTACGACCTTTTTCTTGCCAGTATCTTTAATTCCCAACTCTAATGCACTTGGTCAACCCAAAAAACTGACATAGGAATATTAATATGACATTTTAAATCCTTATTATTATGTCCCTAATACAAAAAGAGCAAATCCTACAACTATTTTATTATTTCAGAATAATGAAAGTGATTGCGATCAAGTGTTTGCCCCCCAGAAGGTTGATTTATTTGAGAAGGAGCGCAGAAAGGAGGATCATGAAATGATCAACTAAACAGTCCACAGTATCAACACAAAGTTAGATAATAATCTCCAGTCGAGGAGATTAAATTGTTGTTGTTATTCTTGACAGGGTTTAGGGGATAAAGGTTGGCAGGAGGTTTTGTTTCCTTTTCATCTTGAAAAAGCAATTTCTGCTCTGCGTAGGACACAATAAAACATCACAACAGGAAAGCCTGTCGGTCACAACAACATGTATTGCACCTTGTAATCTTCCCATAGCACCACTTATTTAAAATCATTGCTACATTTTTTGTTATTGCTGCCCGATGAAGAATATTATCCCAAACTAGGACTTAAGAGTCATAAAGAGACACGCAAATGCAAATATTACAAAATGAAAAAAAATGATACCAAATTGGCTACAATCTACAAAAGGTAAATGACCATCTAACAGCGCTTTGAAAATTGATCACTGTTAAATTTTCAAGAAAATTGGGTATTTGTCTGTTGGTAGGTTATTGTTACCTTGTTTTTGTCATTTTAACCACACAGCATGCTTTGAGTGATTGGAATAATGCACACAAGTTTAATAATATGAAAACTCACATGCAAGCAAAGAAATGAATAGCAGTTAAGATTTAATGCTTCCGCAAGGCATGCTGTCATTCAAAATGTTTACACAAAATAGGAGCTTTTTTTCCTTTTCATTCTAATTGTCACTCTCACTATATTCTTTTATTTGTATTTTACCCATTCACTTTCTCCATTCGCTCTTTATTCTGGGGAGCCTCACAGGAAACAAATTACAGGAAAATGACAAGCGACAACAATAACTCAATGACAGATGGCGCAATTGTTTTTGAATAGAGAATGTATTTGTTGGGATGCAAAATGAAGTTGGGACATAATATGCACCTTTTAAACCAAAGTAGCTTATATTTTGATGATGACCTGCTGTTGGCTGGCAGCCGCACGTGAATAGAACATTTCATTTTTTACAATGGCAATTCCAAGTCAAGTGGTGATGTTGGTGAAATTGCAACCTCTTTCAAAGCACTTCTAGAGTTAATACAAGCTGGTAAGTGTGTAATGCATGTGGAGTTTAATGTTTTATCCATTTCACAATCTGCGAATAATACTTCGATATTCATCACCCAAGGTGGAGCGTTGTCTTGGGCATCAAACATCAATCAATGTCCTCATCCCTCTCACTTCACCCACAACATTAACCAACACTATATCCAGAGGAGATAGCAGTGAAAACATGGTCCATTCAGCAATTATTCACAGAGTCTTGGACTAATGGTGCTCTGAATGCACAGACACAGCAAATGTAGGGAGTTAGTGGACCAGCAGTAATGGCCCCATACAGAGCATGTGTTTTTCTATGTGTGTGTATGTGTGTGAGAGAGTGTGTTGGTGGGGATGGGGAACAGAGCATCATCTATAACTGATTCAGAACAAGTGCAAACATGTCTAATTATGAATCCAGACTACAACTGCAGAGACCAACTCACTCCCCCCTTCTCCACCCTCTGTGTCTCTCTTTCACTCTCTCGCTTCCTACCGCCCAAGCTGGGCTCCATATCAGGCAGATGAAAACATAACCTGTCACATTCCATCCCATTAAACCAGCTACGAACCATGTGGTCTCACATGGAGGAGCATAGAGAAGGAGAGAGAGAGAGAGAAAGAGAGCAGTGCATCTGGGTTCACTCAGAACTGATGAATTATTCACAATCTTTATGCTAATTTCATTTTAATGTTAAAAATACTGACAGATATGCAAAAAGAAACATACTGTATTTTGGTATGCTCACCGGAAGCCTACACCACACACAACACAATTGAATAAGAACAGTTATACTTCTAACATATCCATACTGCACATACTGTACACAAATATAAAATGTGTAATTATCTTTTGCAATACCTAATGCATTAGAGAGCTCTCATTGAGCCCCCAAATCTGTGCATTAGAGCTTTTTTTATGTGAGTCCATCAGCTGCCATTTGATGTCGGGCAGAGCAAGGTAATGACAGTGCACTCACTTGCACAGTCATTATTCCCGCTTAATGCTGGGAATTAACACAAATTAAGTGAAGTTAAGTACATGCATTAGAGGAGCTTGTTTGGGGAGAGCTTTTCACTTTTGCTGCCTGGAGCTGGCTGCTGCCTCACATGTTCAGCGAGAGCTACACAGGCAGCAAACACAACAACCAAAGCATACACACATGTATCCACCTTAAACTGAAAAAATAAATTGCTTACTACAAGGCAGGTGGTAAATTCATTGAGGACTGATTAAATGTGTTGTGAAGTGAGAGCTAATGGAGCTCTAAGGACACCTAGTGGTCACATCAACGCCACTGGTGCATAAACTCCATAGTTTTGGTTTGTGGAAGAAACATGAAAGAGTATTTATTATGAAAAAGTACAAGTCTCAAGTTAAATAAAACAGTGATTTAACTTTGCAAGAACTTGCAGAAGGAAATGCTTTTTTTCTCTGCTTCATAACATTAATGCTTGGGCTAATGGATGGGAATATTTGTCCTATCTATTTTTTTTTCTTTTTATACATGGAGATTTTTGAAAATGCAGTTATCAGTTTAGAGGCCCCAGCATGTAAAAGGTTTTAGGTCACATAATATAGGCTGTATCCCCCACATTTAAAGCTCAGACTGGTGTTTTTGTTAACTACAGGACTACTAGATTAATAGACTAAACTGTCAGGAGGTCCAGGAGGATTATAATCTCATGTTCAGCAAAAACTAATATCATAAAAATGTCAAGTGGAGTAGGTTCGTTTCCAGCTACAACACATGAGATTTGCCTATCAGTCCAAACTGCAGTGGGCTTTTCGAAAAGAGGCTAACATGATGAAAATGACAATCTCTGAAAATCCATTTGGACCTCATTCAAGATTACATCTTTATCTGAGCGACTGCAGATTATTGTCCACAGAGAGGTGTGCTAAAGCTGGATTATCCACTTGTTGGGGATGCATTTGACCCAATGGATGCGGCATGCCACTCTCTCACGCCCTTACATCTGTGGGTGTTTTTTCACTTGTTTAGGGCCAAGGATGGGATAGTAGTAGAAATGACACCAAAACCCTTTCATCCTCAGATTACCATGGTTAGTGATTCACACATGTGGACAGAAAATAAGGTCACAGGCATCATAAATGCATTTGAAAGGGATGCACTGGAATCAACCTTCGAGTAGCCTAATTTTCCATATAACCAGATATTATTTTGTTTAAACTACATTTCAAAGAGCTGCCAAAGTAATTTATTGGTATGCTCAATATTTTTTTCATATATCATTACACATAAAAATAAAAGGCACTACAGTACGCCATGTGCTGATTTTTCCCTCATTAAATATGCAAACATATGCACACGCTTATTTACATTAAGGCACACTTATTAAAAGACCACCTTGAACAAATGATGTGCTGAAATATTGTGAAATATAAACACACCCCAGTCATGGCTGTCACGTGTTCAACTTTCAAACTGAACACTGATTGATGAGTATCAGTGCATGCTCCACCTCTTCCGGTCGCTACATAGGTGGAGGTTTGCCACCATTTGGAAATCTGAAATATAAAAAGAACGAGGAAACAGTCAAAGTGGATTATCTATGGAACAAATCTCTCTCTGTCTTTGATATCTCGGTTTACCAACCTGCTGTCTTGCTCCTGGTTGGGATACGTGATGATGACTCTGTTCCCATCAGGAAGGAGGCCTGTGGTTGTCAGGTTGCCTCCTGTTCTGCGAACATGTCTAAAGGTAACATCAGTTTGGCCGCTTCTAGCACCATTACAGTGCTTTTGCTTCTTGTCTGGATTGAGCAGGAAGAGTCAAACTAATGGTCAATTTAACAGAAATGCTTTTCTGGACTTTTATTATACCAAAAAAATAATCCCTATTTCTGTATTAGAACTTGAAAAAAAGAAAAGAAAAAAAAAGATCTCCTAGAGGAGAAACATCACACTCACGCTTGTATGTGTAATGTGCTTGGGCCTCATCTGCATTACTTGGCAGGACATCGTGCCCATGCATAAGGTTTTGTAGTCCTCCGTTTATACTCATTCCTCTCAGTGGGGTGTGTCGCGACATGAGGGGTAGAAGTCCAGGTAGGTTTATTTCAGTGGCGGGAAGAGAAGCTCCAGTGTACTGAGAGCATGGCTTTAAGAGAAATGATAATTGGAGGGCATAAGAAAGATAAATGTATTACTCCAGGACACTATTAAGTTGAAAAAGATAAACAGATATTCAGAAAACAGATAAAAACAATCTCTTCAGGGCCTCCAGAGCCACCTTGATGACTCTGACTGCAAGACTCTGACTATTTGACTGCATATGGATCCTAACCTGGTAACTGTTTCTCTTCTCTTTTCATTTTATGGTTACTACTGTCACTGCAGTGTGTAAACGCCACACTCAGCAGAGGATTGGTGATTAAATTGCCTGTTGTTCCACATACATAAGCATCTCATGGAGAACAGTAATTGCTACTCATCAATGGCAATGTTCAAATTCAAACAGCAGCAGTCACAGACATAAAACAGAGTGACAACTGAGACGACAGTTATGAGAGTCAATAGGGGGGAGGTTTGTGTTTTTTTAATGAGAAAACCCAGCATCTCTGCTCTGTCATTTCCACATCTACGATTAACAGGCAGAGGGGGTCGTGTTGACCTGGCTAATCGGGGGTAAATCCACTGGTGCATTATCGGCCGGGCACATTTCATCTAATCAGCAGGATGATGCCAGCAGGCTTAGGCTGCTTTTAATTCAGAGCTGCAGGAGAATTACTGCCCTGGTCTCTCATTACATGAACAACAAATCAGTCAGACTGAAAGACTTTGAACCAGGCTTCTCTATTTTTTTGGTGCAGTTTAGTTGCTGTTTTGTTTTTTTCTCTTAGCTAGACTATGTCTTCCATTATAAGGCCCATTAAGAGCTTTTGACACAATGAAGATTAGTTCAGTCAGTTTAATGCTGAAATACAAAGAAAAAAGGTAGAGTTAGAAAGTCCGCTCTTTTCAGAAAATTTCCTAACTGACTGACGGACTGAATAAGGTTTCAAAGACTTCTCTACACTGCAAGGAATACAATATGAAGGATGAAAGCTGAGGCTTTTATTTATTTATTAGATTCTTGTGCTTAAAATAGTCAAATATGTATGTATGTTGTGTGTAGTTCTCACTGATAGATCAGTGCTGAGGAGTTCAGCCCTGGTTCTTTCCTCCAGGGTAACCATCACACCATCCAGGACCTGCAGCCGGGACAGACGGAGCACCACCGCTGGTCTGTGGAGAGAATTTCTGGCCACCTGGATGGAAAAAAAAGCACCTGTTTGGTACAAAAATCTGGTCATCAATGATGCTGTTCCTAGCAAGCATCCTGCCATTCTAACTGCTGTTGCTCTGCGAAGCTTGGACTGAGACATCTGGGATAAATATGATGCTGTGTGGGTCCCAGCACACCAGTTTGTTCCAAACAGCTATTTGAGTGACCCAGCTGACGGCAGCAGATATCTCCACGCCCAGCTGAGGGGGCCGGCACCCCCTGGCCAGGGAACAAATTCAGCCAAGTCATAGAACTTAATGTTCCTACAGGACACTGCTGCTGTGATTAAGTTGTGAGTGCATGCCAACGGATGTCCTGTGGAGAGGAGGAGACAGACCTTGGCTAGGGAACATGGGTGAAGTAGCGATCTCATGCTGTCAACAGCAGGAGGTACTGTCTCTTGGGTGGCTGTTGGCCTCTACCCCCTGGCAGGATTAACCCGTCCTGTGGGAAGAGAAGGGGGGATGGGGTCGAGTAGTATAGAGGCCATCGCAGCTGAGCATGGCCCTATGGACGATAGGGAGGCGCTGGGCTGCAGGCTCTGCGCAGGCCTGATCCATGAGCTCCAGATGGGTGATGTAACGGGGCCAATAGCACCCTGCCATTTGGTCAACGGATTTGTCTCTGATGCCGGCCAGTTTGAGGCACAGCAGATGGCCCATCATGTAATCGCTTAATTTGGAACCACAGAGTTACACTGGGATAGTGTTTTGGATTGTGCAAGTGAGAAATTGAGCCTGTGAGCGTGCTTTTTGATCATTTGTTTGAGAGTGAACAAGGCCAAAGTGTCCTGTGACTGACATATAGTAGATTCACATCAAAGCTCATAATAGCAAATGAGCATCAACTTATTGTGTCTAATGCACAAACACGCCATACTCACAGGATTGCCGACAACAGAGAGCTCTGTCAGTGAAGGAAGGACTTCTAGTTTGTCAAGCTCCGTGATGTCCTACAAAAAGTAAAGAAACCAATATTTTAATAAGTATTTTTTCATTTACTGACCCTCATTCTCTTCCCACAGATTGTAGCCTGTTGTGTGTTGATAATAAAGACATATGCATCAAGGCTGAACCTTTCATAATTTTGGTGTAGGGAGGATGGGAGCAGCCGATTATGAAGATTACACATGTGAGCTGTCATTAATCTCATGAGAGTTTGGGCACGCAACAGTGTGTGGGGGTGTTTTCTGCCATTCCCAGGTTTATGGTTGCCCTTGGCGGTGATTCAACGACTCCCCCACTGTGTGAACTGTTGGAATGATTGCTGTATTTTCATGTCTTAATTGAATGCATGAAAACATTAAGTAAGTGAAGGGAGGCAGAAACCGGCAACAAAAGTACAAATCACTCGCCCCGGGTGAGAGGGAGAGACAGACTGAGAAGCTGATTACACGTTGTCCTGATTGTTCACCTCTTTCGTTATACACACGGCCGTGACCTTCAATCAAATTTGATTCTCCTTAATGCTACCCTTCGTATGCCACAGTGGGGTGGTAATGACTCATGATTACTATACTTCATGTCTTACTTTGCAAATGCAGGGAAAAGTAATATGGCTGCACGCTGAATGTAATACATTCTTAAACATCTTATACACTCTGCATATGAACCAATCAGTAAAATCCGATGATAAATCAAAAACCGCAAAAATGCTCACAGTGACCTTGGTGGTCACCTCAGGCAGTCTGTTGGGCCTTTTTATCACCAATCCAGAACTGGTTTCATTATGTTTTGTGTACTTCATGTATAAGTGTTTTCACAAAAAAAAAATTGGGGAAAAAATC
Source organism: Ctenochaetus striatus (assembly GCA_034780835.1). Classification (NCBI taxonomy): domain Eukaryota; kingdom Metazoa; phylum Chordata; class Actinopteri; order Acanthuriformes; family Acanthuridae; genus Ctenochaetus; species Ctenochaetus striatus. Next base: position 8,500,848 of record JAUZTA010000009.1, read on the forward strand.
AGAAAGGTTGGCTCCCAACTGGAACTAAAAAAATTGCCTATTTTCCATGGATTTTTTAAAGTGGGCGTTACAAAATCTACATGCTGTTGTGCATTGTACA
>JAUZTA010000009.1:8508418-8524092 GCA_034780835.1 Ctenochaetus striatus
AAAATAATCAAGAGAATCTGTATCCCCTCTGAAGGTATCCTGAGGGTTCTCTCAATACCTCGGCTGCTTCCTTCACTTGCTTGTTTGAAACGTCATAGGTGTCAAGTCGCTGGAGGCCTGGCATGTGATAAAGCACATGTGTGGCATAGTTACACAGCAGACATACTGGGTTTGGAGTTGATGTGGGGTCCTTCAGAGCAAGTTCTCTCAGATGGGGTAAGCAGGCAAGCAAAGTAAGTTCCTGTTTCAGTGACAACAAAAGAGAAGACGGGCTGTTCAATAACAGGGGTTCATGTCATGCCCAAAAAACATAAATTTTAGGTGAGAATAGATGAAGCCTTAACATAATTTTTACTGAGGTTCTCTATATGAAAGAAGTATCTGAAGTCAGAAGAAGGATCTGGCAACCAGTGGAGGGACACAACGTCTTTTTTCTCGGCCATATTCTTCAATTTCTTTTTTTATTCTATATAATGCTGCAGCAGCTGAAAAGAAACGTCAGAATGACAAAAGGTGGACTGCAGTAATATTATCCTGGGTGTTAATCCAATCAAAGCTTGAGCCACAAAATGCTTTTGTGTTATCAGAATGACCCTGAACAAGACAAATGCTCAGTGTAAATATACTGAATAAGTGTGTCAGCTATGTCTAAAATGTATAACCGAGGAACACGCAACCCACGAATCAAACAACTCTATCAAAGTTTTAAAAGAATTTTTTTTAAACAAACGCAAAACCCATGTGCAAAATTGAAATTATACTGCTCAACAACTCAATAAAGGTCTTGTGCCAGCAGACTATTGTGGAACTGATTGAGAATCTGAACTGTCTGAGACCCCAACATTTTACAAAAATTTGTAAATGCCTTTTCTTCAGACCAAGGATTTTAATAGGATTTAACAAAATAAATAGGAAAACTTTTTGGAAGATAAAATCAAAAGAATTTTTTCTGTTTTCAATCTTACCTTAAAGGAACTTATCTTGTTCCCTGACAGATTAAGATTCTGAAGGCTGGTATTAAGATCAAGGCTGTGACCTTAACAGAAGTTAAAATTGATTTAATATTTTTTCAAACAGCAAACTGAATCTCAATCAAACTCATCACAGAAAAAAAAACCTACCAATCTTTTCAATATTGTTGTCAGCTAGGTTTAGTTCTTCAAGATTTTGAAGCGCATTCAAACCCTTTAGAAATACACACAACAGAACACTTATTAAAATGCAGTGCAAAACACTTTGGGTAAGCCAAATTAAGAGAAATTCATTGAAAATTCATAGGTCAACACAAATCATAGAATGTTGTATAGACAGACAGAAAGACAAACACATAGATATGTGAATTCATAATTAAAAGTTCAAACCTGTATCTGGGTTATGCAGTTATTGTTGAGCCACAAGACCTCTAAGTTGACCTGTAAATCCAAATTCTTTATTTCACAAATTTTATTATCATAAAGGTAGAGTTTCTCAAGCTGAAGACAGTTCTGTAGTCCAGAAATATCCTTCAAAAGGGGAGAAGATTGGACAAATTATTGTTTAATATGTATGGATTACGTATGCTGTACAATTAACTTATACATGATTCTGTTTTGCATGTATTATGGGTTGCAATCATCATGCATGCAAAAGGATAAAAAAAATTATGATTTCACTGTGTAAGGTTTAAGAACTGTTGCAATCAGTTTAAATCATAATGGACTAGTTTAAGTAATAATGGACTATAATGATTCAAGTGCCAATACTGATTAATAAAAATCTTTCCACCATAACAGACTTACTGTCAGATGGCACTGGACTATCCAGAGCTCCCGAAGCAACGGACAGCATTCAAGAGCTTCAATAAGTTTTATGCTCTGGCCCACAATGGTAAGCTGGCACAGCCTGGGGAAGAAGGAAAGCCCAACCATGCGGGGGAAACCAGAGAAGAAGATCTCCAGAGAGCTGATGTCACTTCCTTCTTGTGCAATTTTCTCATAGGACACTCCATTGGCCATGCACTGTTGAGAAAAACATTCATGTGACAGAAAAATGTGTATTGAGCCAAGCCTGATAATAATTTTTAAAAGCGATAATACTGACAAAATATATTGTGTGTGATATATTGTATTTGTTTTATTAAAACACACACACACACACACACACACACACACACACACACACACACACACACATTGAACTGCAACTTTTTAGAATATTATGTATATATATATACAATGATAATATTGAATATTAACCTCGATACATTTTTTTATTTCAGTCAGATAATCATGAATGTCAACTCACCAGCTCCTTAACCACCTCCTCATCACCGCGGTGCTTGCGTTTCTCACTCTGTATCATAACTTTTCGCACTTGAAAATAACTTAATTTTACCTACAATACAAGCGCCGTATCCGTTTTTTTATACAATAATCTACAGAATAAAGAAAAAGTCGAACCAATTGAGTCGTTTGGTCGGCTAAGTATGGTTTAAAGCCAAATAAGTACGGTTAGCAAACAAGCACTGGGTTAAATGTCACATAATCATGCTAACCTAAGCTAATCTAAGGCGCAGATATTGTAATGATTTTCTCAGAAATGTCAGTATTATCGTAAATTACTATATCAAATTAAAATTAAATCTCGACAGGCAAAAATTAAAAAAATGGTTCACAGACAATAATGCAAAATACTTGCAGGCTGGCGCTCAAATACAAACTGTGTGGCCCGTCTGAGTTTAGCACTGTTCAGTCTGTTTCCAGGCAGGAGCGTCTGGTTGCCAAGGAGCCATGTTGAAACTTTTGCGACACTGATCATATTTGGAGGTACCACGTGAGGGCGCCACACTGCCAGATCATTTTGCACGAGCCCATATAGTTCTGCTTTATTGTTTAGTCACAGTTTTACTAAACCTCATACTTATTATTTTAGCCGTTTTCAGCAACTACAGTTCGCATTACTGACTGTGAAATCCATCATTCTTTATCATGATCACTGTGGGCCATGCGTCCAATTTCACTGACCTGTCTTCATGTAGACTTACTGCACCCTCATTCACCAGTCCAAGCATCATTTTTCTGTCATTTTAATACGTCAATGTCATCACCAGACTTCATTTGTATGCCGAAAATGCCTCTCAGTTTTGACTCTGCCCCAAATAAAGTGCCAACCCTGAGCCTCGCGGACACCATGACGTCACCGTTGGAGCTGTGAACTAAAACAATCAACCTCTCTCCTCCTGCTCCTGCTCCCCCCCGACCGACCGACCGACCGACCGACCGACCGCACCGCCTCATCTGTGGCATCCACAAACCCCCGGCTCAGTTGACAGACGCCAGCCAGGAGCTGCAACACTGTGCGTTTGACTCCGTCACCCATTCTAGCGCAGAAGGGCTGCCGCCGCTCATTTACAGTACAGCCCCCCGGTACACGGCAGAGAAGGAGAAGCCTGGTGACTAGTGTATCTTGTGTCCGACAACAGGAAACGGCATGTCTGCTCAGCCCGGTGAGGAGCTAGGCTCGGAGGGGAGGTGGTACGGGGATGACTACGAGAAGGGCGGCCTGTTTGGGAACACACCGACCCGCTTCGGCGAGTTACGTGACGATTTCAAGCCGAAAAGCGGCGAGGTGGCTGGCGACCTGGATCAACAATTTCATCCTTTCCAGGACGACGGGAAAAGGCCTCCCGTTGCTATGGAAACTGCATCTACAGGTAAAGCGGGTACTTATTGCAATTAAGTATTGATGTTTGCCGATTTATGTCACCTCGGCCACGTTAGATTTAGTTTTACCGGCTATTAAACAAGCCCACATCGGTGCTGAGGTGTAAATACAGCGAGGGAGACGCGGCCGTGTCCGCTTGTCACAGATGTAGCCTTACGACAGACGGCCTGCATGTCAGCAGAGTGTAAACTTCTGGGCTTAAAACCACAACAATAAAGATTCGAGCAAGTGACTTCATAGAATAATAGTAAATCATTTGTTACGACATTTATATTGTAAGGAATAATATTAGACTTATTCGAATAACCATAAATGGTTGAGATCTTTAGCCTTTTATTGTTATGAAACATCAAATATGACCCATTGTTTCCCCTCTTGTTGACACAGTTCTTTGGTTTATGAGAAGTGAGTCTGTAGGGAGCAACCAAATGGGATGCAGCATGCATTAACAAATAACCTGTTGAACTCTGAATGGCCTTTGAATGTTTACTGGAAACACTGCTGCATCAGCTCTCACTTTTAGGCTTATATCTGTAATAGAATACCTGTATTCTTTATGTTTGGGTGGAGGCATAATAAATCAGAGGCCTGGGGCCCAAAAATCCCCCTGAGTGACTAAGTTTAAAATAATTAAACTCTAGACTTTTTAACGGAAGGAGTCTTGATTACAAGATTATTTCTTTTCAGGCATATCAAGTAGCCTCAATCATGACACAGTTACTGCAGTACTGCTTCAGTGTTTTTAATAGTATAGTTATATTATTGGTTCATGGAGGCAGTGTTTTTGTGGGAACATCAGACATCAGTTTTAAGTCCGTCACTCTCCTCAGCATAGCTGGGTTCATGCTGCTATTTTTAATCCTGAAAGAACAGGACTCACTATTCGCCTGGTGAGCAAAACTAGAGCCCTGCACTTTCATTCACGAATTCACTGAAAAATTCATGAGATGATGTTTAAAAAAATAAAAAAAAGCTGCCTAGTTTCCTCCCTGATTTCTCATTTTGTTGGCTGCTGATGCTCTGAAGTAAGACTTTGAAAAAAAAGAAGCTTTTTGTGTATATCCGGTAAGAGCAGGAGCATTATTGAATGCATAAACTTGTCTTTAATCCCTTGAGGCTCAGAATTTGGCTTAAAATTAGAACTCTAACATTCAAAGCTAAATGTGTTTTTAATGGGGGGAAAAGGGCTTTGCAAAGTTTACATAACCCACAAAAGCTTAATATTCTCCTCAAGAAGCAGACTGAGCGTGTGAAATGATAAACTTGCAAGTCAATGTTTGGCTGCACTTTACACAAAAAAACAAACAAAGCGCATGCTCTACTTTCATAACAGTGTGCCAGACGAGCTCAAGCTCTCATAGGTACACACACACACACACACACACACACACACACATACAAACACACTCAGTGATTATGTTTTGTTTCCTTGAAGAGGAAAGAATGGCAGTCTCTTATTGCTAAGACTCCGGCTGAGCTGTGTCCATAGCAGTGAAGTAATCCACTCTGTCACCTACGTTGTTGGTGGGAACTGTGCAGATCTCATCACATCTTGCAGGGCAAAGTGGACATTTTCCTCTTGACCAAGCATGTTATAGTCTGTTCTGATCTTTGTCAAAGACGTTCACTCCCAACAACCCCCTCTTGAACACATTTTTTCCATTTATGCTTTGCTGGTAGATCATCAAAAATGATGTTTCATCTTCTGGAAACCTATAGATTATTTTTTAACTGAAGCCAGAGAAGAAGTTTGGCCTTTAAAGAGTACAAACTGTGAAATAGTATCTCTTCAATGTGTCTAGAATTGCATCGCTAGGTAATCGATCCACGTCTGTCCTAAATCTTGTTCACAACAGTGATCTACCCACAGGACGCCAATAGTGCTGATTCCAGCTGTATTCAATTACCACAGGACAGAACCTAAGCCTTGCAGACAGTACAGTACAGTACAGTAGTGTCTTTTATCATTAAAAGTTTCTCATCCTGCAAGAGTTTCAAGAAGCATGAAATAGAAAGTTGTTGAAAATATTGCTGCATCATGACCATGTAGAGTTGTTTTTGTTTTTGCACATGCTGTGTCTGCCAGCCTTCCCTGCTGTATGCTATTCTGAACAATATGCTTTTGTGTACAAGTGCATATTGTACATAGTGACCCCTTCTCCTTCCTTCTCCATCAACCCCGTCTCTCCTCATAATAATGACCCTTTCTCCTTATTCCAGCAAGTTCTCTGTAACTCCTTACAGTTCATTATAATGCTCTCTTCATCATATCTTTACAAAGTGGATCAGTCATGGGAAATAATCCGGTCTCTGTTAGGTGGATTAGACTCGGGTCTTTTTTTGTTTCAGCGTATCGCCAGTGACAAGGATGAGACAGCATATGTCTGTCTGGGTCCTTTCCATATCTTTTAGATAGAGAAAGCACTTAGTGGACTCAGCCGGACTGCATAAGCACAGCACAGTGCATTTGTGCCTTCAGCCAGTGAGAGAGCTCTGCTGCCATTCCCAGGGGGGCCGAGCAGTGCTAGGTCCTTTCAGACTGGATGATAAAGATGCAAGATAATACACGGGTGGACAGGGAGGAGGAAGAGGAGGTGGAGGGGGGGGGGTAACAGCTTAATGGCAAGAGAGGCGAGGCTGTGACGAGAAGGGCGATAGTTCAAATGGCCAGACTGTCGGGAAAAACTGGAAATAGAACTGAACTGTCTTTTATTTCACCTTTAATTTAGTATCTTCCAGATGTCAGTGGTCAGTAGAGCAGCTCCCAGGTGTGAGCCAGTGTCTGCGTGTACTCCCATTAGCTGTTGTGGTTAAAGTCTGTTGTCCAGCACCCTGCATAATTAAATAAGCCTTAAAGTGCATACGTTATATAATATTGAATCTGCTCCTCAGAATGACTCTGGCCTGAATGTTAATCATATGTGTCACCTGTCACGTTTCCTATCTCATTCATCTCAATCTGTCTCCTGGACCAATTAGCTAATGCCGAGGGATGAAAGGATAGATAAAAGCATGACTGACCAAACCCCAAAAAGCTTTACTGCAAGGGACCACTACACAGGATTACTGCTTTTAATATATCTATAAATCATAACTCTCATGGACTTTGATCCCCTGTGTTTACCCTGAAAACAATTAAAAGCCAGCATGGAAAATATGATGCTATGTTTACGATCTTCCGGTCTCAGTCCAGCTTTCGAGCCTGTGGTCATAGAGTAATCCCTAAGCAGAGTATTGCAAAACTGCTCATGGGATTAAAGCCTCTATCAGCAGAGACACTTAAAAACTGTGTAGTTCATCTATTTTTGTTTAGTGTAGTTTACTATAGGCCACCCAAGCCTGTCTTCTGGCCTGTGTCTGTCCTCTTTGATGCTACAACCTGTCACTACAATAAAAAAGTGAAATGTCAATCTAAAGTCACTGAACTCACGTCTTTGACCCAGTGCAGACATCTTGCAGATACTCGGTCCTCCCACATCCTCTCCATTCATGTGCAAAGCTATATCCAAGCAAGAAATATACAATCAATACTGTGTATGACAGGTACTGAACGTACCCGTGTCTTCAGAGCCTAAATGGGGACAGATTAGCTTTTATTTAAACTGGCTCTACATTGATTAATCTCTGACAAAGGCTGCTGGAACAACATCATTTGTCCTGTGAGGTCTTGAGTGATTTTTTAAAGATTGGTGGATACGCTGACATTTTATTGCAGTAATTGTACGTGCTCATTGTCTTGGATCAATGCTGCTAAGAGCAGTTGAATCCCTCAGCACAGCTGTTTCCCAATCGACCTCTGCTAGTAGTTTAGCTGTACCTCATCTCGTAGTATAGACTGTCTTTGTGCTCTCCATTTTCTTCCTCTTTACCCACATTAAAAGAGGATTGTTAGTGACTAGTTTTTGTGTTTTTGTTCAGCCAGGAATATTGTAATCAATGTGTTATGAACATAAAAAGTTATAACCAAAGCTTTTAAAGCCAGAGACTATGAAAAGTTGGAGTGGTGCTCAAGTTAAACTCTTGCAAATACAGTGAGTGAGTGGAGACTAGTATTATGTCAACCTCCAACAGAATCATGTTCTGAATGCATGTGATTAATTTTAGGACATGGTTAACAATAAAAGGTAAAAAATAAAAGTTCTTTATTAAATTGCTTTAATTCCTAGCATCGGTTTCATTGTTTGGAATATAACTGGCATTCATTATCATATATCATTATTCACCGGGTAAAGAAAAATATTAATCTAGCCTTTAATCATCCATGAGGACTTGAGCATCAAAAGGTGCTTATAACATTTCCTGATGTTACTTGAGTTCAGGAGAAAAGCAGCTATAGTTGCAGCAAATGTCATTTAAAAGTGTAACAATTAACAAAAGTAGTATAACACTGGCATGTTTACTGTAATGAGTGAGTCAGTTTTTATCCCTGTGTCATGCCACATTATAGATATCTGTGTTATAGATATCCAAAGTAAAAAAAATATATATCATGCTTTCTCTGGTTACACAGATGCAAAAAAACAACAACAACAAAGCAAAGAAAACAACAAAAACATAACATGTACTTCTACATCCTTTAAACACCAAAACTTTATAAAGGATTATTCTGATTAACAGTGTTTCTTTTTAACTGGCCCTTTTAAATTCAAAAGTGAAAGAAAATTCTGTTCTGCTTTTATCTTTTAAACAAAGTATTGCACTGTACCCACTAAACAGCAAAATTTGTACCTAAACTAATTAGGCTACTGCATATTATTTTACATCAAAGTCACAGATGGCTCTGAAAGAAGAGCACAGCCTCGTTGCATCTAGATGGGTTGCTTTCCATAAGGTCATGGAGTGAAAGAGAGCTCTTGAAAGGTAACACCACAGTTCAGAGGGTCACGGAGAGAGTAATGGAATCGTTACAGTGCAGCAGATCGACAGATGTTTAAAAATACAGATGGTGGTGTGAGTTTTGCAGCGCTGACTGACAGAGATCGTTCCTTGGTAAGTCAGCTTGTTGTCGTAATGATTTATGAAGCCACTAGCATCTTGTCTGTCTGTGCGCTGGACTCCTGCTTGCAAAAATGAGACAGCATTATGTTCACCAGACTAGCAAATAAAGCTGAAATTTCTCTTTGCATCTCCTGAATAAATTTTAAATCCCCTGTCTTGTTTTCCGCATTAGTTTAATCGTATCAGTCCACATTGAATAACTGCAGTGGATCGGTGAGTGTCTTAAAGGCAGTAAACCCTGCTGTGCACCCTGTGGTCCCACATGCAGCTCACAAAACCTTTAATTTCTTAGTGGTAATATATTCATTTTGCAACCTCGGCCCTTTTGATATCGTCTGTGCTCACATGTTTTTGTCTGTAGCCTGATAATTAGGAGCCCATGCCTTGGCATAGCACAGATTGTCAGGCTGCATTAGTTTCGGAGCTGCACTGGCTGCACAGAGGACAACAAAAGGACTGCCCCTTCACAGCATATCCACCAGGACTTATTTATTTAACTGCACCATCCTTCCAGTGGCATGATTATGTTGTGTGGCTACAGTGTGAGCTGAGAATCCCTCTGTTGTCACATCCAATCCCATCTGAGAGCAGCAAAGCATTTGTTTTCAGCCTTGTGGGGCTTTTTCCCAGAGTCTGGGTGCTACGCCATATCAGCACATTCAAAATGCCCTCAATCTCAACACACCAAATTTGTCAAGCAGCTGCTCAGGGACAGACAAGCATCCAGCGTCTTTATTGTTGCAGATGCCTTATGCAACTGCTGGTGAGTTTATCTACATAGAAAGGGTTGATAGCGGAGGGGGGTGTCGCCTACAGTCAACAGGATTACTGGCAGTTCACAGCACCAGAGATCACCTCTCTTCACAGTTTGTAGTGGCTCCGAGTGCTTCCCACATCTGCACAGTAGCACCGTGAGTCAGTGAGTGTTCAGTTATAATGGTGTTGTCAGGGTAATGGCTTCTGGGATCTATACAATGGTAGTAGTCTAAGAGGATTATACATTGGTTCACTTTAGCAGCACATCAAGGGCATTTGTGTCACTGAACTGAAGTTGGCTCAACAGCTGTGCCTGTCTCTGTTCACACTGCTCGGATCCGTAAGCAGTTCAGCTGTAGCTCCACGAGACATTTGATTCCATTAAATACAAAATAATCTGAAGCTCAAGAGTACGTGTGGGTCTGCCTCACATTTTCTGTATGTCACGTCACCCCTCCCCCCCCGTGTCCTTACATGGGCGTGTAGTGTTTATGCCATTGTGCTGCGGTATGATGTATTGTTAATGACCGAGGGAGCAGAAGTAGGAAAGACAGCAGAAGGGAAGGGTGGTGGTGCTTTCTGGAGGAAACGGAGGGACGGGACGTCCTGACCTGTTGGGTCTTCTGTCAGTCAGTCTGCATCCTCCAGAGCTAACCCTAAGGCTGCTATTTTAAATCTTCCCCCCTTGTCCAGCCCAGCAGCTGGACCCAGTCTATTTATAGCTCCACCGCTGCCCTGGGAGAAACAGGGCTCGAGAGCAGGAGGAGGAGCTCAGTTTGTGGCAGTATAAACTCTGACTTGTACACGGCAAAACAAAAATATTAGCATCAGATGTGTGGTGATGAAGAGTGTGTGTGTTGGTCCTTTGTTTGTGTTGTGTATTTGTGTGTGGACGACAGGCTCAGTGGGTTTGTTGGCCGAGTTGCGTTACTGGAAGTGGAAGTTAGACGCAAGTAATTTAATCTGAATACTTGACCTTGACTTCTGACCCAACGAGTTTAAATAACATCCCTATTAAGTACACCTCTTCCTGTTTTGCAAGTCATAAGTAATATGAGCATCTTTAATGTTTCACTGCATCACTGTAACAAATGATTCAGTGAGAAGTTGAGTGATATTTTACAGCAGAGCACACAAAGTCACAGCTAACAACAACACTGTCTGATGGTTTTGAATTCTTAATAGTGGTTGAAAACATGGTTAACATTACGATCGTGGTGCTGTATTTATTATTATTTTAGTTGGGCCTGTGTGTGTGTTGAATGCAAGAATTCAGTGAGTGTGCTGTGTTTGAAATATGTATTTTTTTACATGTATCATTGAACAGTTTTGTTAACCTAGCCTAGACTTACTTAAACGATTTTAAATTTCGGAGCTGCTAGCTAGCACATGAAGTTTTCATGACACTAATTTGTCAGGGGAGATGTTGGACTTGTGATTACAGAGCAGAGATGTGACTAGAGAAAAGTCCTTTGCCCGCGTGATTTAGAACAGACTCTGGTTGTGTCACTGTGGTGTTTTGGGGTCTGAACAATCCCCTTTTGTCCCGCACTGGGTACAAGTACCCTCTGTTACTGCTGCCTCACTGATCTTCACAGCAGAGCACCCAGTCTGACTGTGCTGCTCTCACAGTGCCACAGCCCCTCTCCCTGGCATCGGTGCCAGCTAAAGCATTGCCTTGTTTAACTGGATGTTTTCATTGATCAGACAGCTCATGACTGTGTGACACAGACTGCTGTCACTCTTCTGTATCAGTTTTTTTCTGTGTGTGTCATCTCACTGAGATTTACTCTTCTCTCTTTCCGTCAATCTCTACAGACGACCCCATGTCTGGCCTGTTTAGGAAACCTATGAATGATGATGGTGATGTCTACACTTCCCTGTTGTCTAATCAGAGCTTTACATCAGGTAAAGAGGCCTCCTACCTGTCGGACGACATGAAACTGTCCAAGCCCTCCTCTGGCTCCTCTGGCTCCTCTGCCCTGGATGACTTCTCTAGCGACACCTACAGCTTCAGCTCTAGCACCAAGATGACTTCTAACCTGGCCGATGACATGCCAAAGTCTCTGTTCGGCTCAGATAAGACAGAATCCTACAACTACATGGACATCAGCCACGGTGATGAGCAACGTGATCAGCAACAGGGGGCGCTGCACAGCCTGGTGGACACAGGCTCAAGTGGTCGTGACTCACTGGGCAGCTACATAGATAAAAACCCTGGAAGAGATGATGATGACGAGGAGGAAGAGGAGGAGGAAAATCTAGGTCCAGCACTGGGTTCCCACTCTTTTCCCTACGTGGAGGAGCCGTCTGATGAAGAGCTGTCAGACTACCGCTCCTACCGAAACCTGGGTGGCACCCCTCAGACGGCCAGCCCGGTGAAGATCACCTTGACCGAGTCCCAGCCTGCTACTGCCAAGACTGAGCCGCAGCAACAGCCCCCCCCAGTCAGTGTGTCTGAGCGTGAAAATGTCCTCAGTGTGGGCTTACAGGGGGTACCCACCGTGACGCTTTCAGAGCCAGAGGATGACAGCCCTGCTTCCACTCCCAATGCTTCACCAACACGTAGGCACAGCACCCACACACACACACACACACAAACACACCTGTTACATGGTGAGACACAGGTGTGGGTGATCCTGCATCATGCTATGTATGATTTCATATCACAGTACCATAGCTTAGTATCTTTTCAGGAAAACCATCGGTCAAAATGTTAGCATAACCAGATGGGAAAGTCAATTTTGTCTATGATAGTGAATTGAATACCCGACATATCGAGAAACATCATTACAAATAAGCATATAAAAAACCCTTAGATCACCGATGCCTAATTTAGATACATGTGTTCGTCAACATAAGCTAATGTTAGAAGTTGATTCCACATCAGACCAAGTAAAGTTGTAGCAAGAAAATTGAGCATTATAAAGGAAACATTTAGGTTTTTCAGAGGGGGAATTTGGTATTTCCTCTTTTAAAAGTCATACACGCTGGTAGCCTGAAGTAACTTGTGCTGTGTGTCTGGATTAGTAATGTGAAATAGGTCTCCGCTTTTCTCTGTGTTTCTTTGTGAGCAGAAAAAGAATTCCCTTCCAATGACATGTTCAAGGCCGACACAGTTAAACCTGCAGCTTCCAAAAGCACTTCGAGCACAAAGGCTGGCAGCAGGGAGCACGACGGCAGCAGCGCCGAGTCTGGAGACTCAGAGATCGAGCTGGTGTCTGAGGAGCCTCCAAAGGCCACTAGCAACCCATTTGCCGAGCCGCCTAAAAGCAAGAGCACTTTCAGCCAGCCTAACAACCCCTTTGACAATCCCCCGGTCGCCAAGGGTGGTTTCGGCCTGGCTGGCAACCACGCTCCACCCACAGCCTACAGCATTCTAAGGGAGGAGAGAGAGGCAGAGCTTGACAGCGATCTCTTCATCGAGTCTGCGTCTGAAGAGAGCCCAAAGAGAGAGCAGGGCTTCAGTGGCCCCAAACAGGGAGCGAGCCCTCCCTCTCCCCTGGTTCCCAGTGCCGTCTCTCCCCGCAGTACAGCTGAGACGGTGCCAGCCGAGCCTCTGATCACAGAAAAGGTCAAGACCCCAGTGAAAACAGAAGAGGATCGCCCCACCAAGCCCAAGCCCCCCACTGCTGCCATACCCCCAGAGGTGCGATCAGAGAGGCCCAACCAGGACGACATGCACAAGCACATCAGTGAGGGCAAAGAGGATCTAGGAAAACCCACTGCATCAGTCTTCTCTGGCTTTAATAAACAGAAAGGTCAGTGTTCAAAATCTTGATTTTCTCTTTTACACAGAATTTAGTGTTTTATGAGGTGATGCATACTTCAACTTCTGCACAAAAACGTATCGCTTTTCACTGATGCCGCCTCTTTATGAAACTTGACTGTAATCTTTTCATTGTTGCAGTGGTGTCACACCGGCTTATAAGCTGCTGTCTTGAGTTCTGGCTTTCCAGTAATAGTGCTGTCAGCTTGTGGAACAGGTAGTGTCGTGTGTGCTGATGTGTCTTCACGCACAAATCGCAGAGCTACTGCATGTGCATTGATGCTCAAACCTTCCTCATCATATTGAGATGTATAAACTGTTTAAAAATTATTGATAGCATTTTTTTTAAATAACATCACTCATACAGTACTTGTGTTTGTTTGCTTCCTGGTAGCAACCTGCATGGCGAGCCATGACATTGTTTTTTTGACAAGGCGGGGAAAGTAAGCAGGATTGCTGGGAGAAATGGGATGTTCTGCTGCTGAGTGTGTGTCTCTCTGCTAGGGGTGGGTGGAAGATGCTTGTGTTATACTCCTGAAGTCTGCTTCCCCCTGGTGGCACTCTTGAGGAAAAAAAAAAAGAGCAAGAATGGATAGATGAACATTTATGGGAACATTTTTGACAAATAAATCTCAGCTACAACGTTTAACTTTGCTCCCTGCTTTCATTGACAATAGCACATATAACAGAAATGCAGATGCTGAGAAAAAACTTTCCGGATCTCGATAACATCTGGCTCCTTACATCACTCTCAAACATCCTGCGAGCAAATAAGTCAGACATGCCCGTCGCAGTCAGCAGGAGTTAATGCTGTCTAAGCTGCACATTTGATGTTGGTGTTTTGACTTCTATTGGCTGTTCTCTCTGTCCTTGTAAACAGTGGGTTTACATAATACCATGATGTCAAAACTGGGGCACACTCCTACTTAGGGGCTTTGAAGGCTTCCTCTTGAATTTCAAATAATCACACAGCAGGAAAAAACACATTTAAATAAATTTTGTGTGGTTTTAACTCCTTTGTGAGTTTCCAAAGTAATTGCTGCATGGGATTCCTGTAGCAAACGCCTACTGATGCTTTGTGATACAACAAAAGAGTGGATGTTGAGTCAAGATAAACAGTCACAAATGTGAAATATGTAACAGTTGTGAGCTGGTGTGACTATTTAACACATAAAAGAGGCTCTCCTTGTTTTGTTTACTCAGGAAAGAAGAAGGTTCTAGAAAAGCTAAAAAGCAGGTCATGTGTGTTTTTCTCTCCACCACTAGAGGGCACAGTGCACCTTTGTCATCACTGCTCTGTGGAAGACCAGCAAATACTGTTTTCATCAGTCCTCCACTTCCATGCCAGTTGCCATAGCAACAGTGATGGGGGAGCGTGTTCGGTCTGCCTTAGAGAAATCTGTTTTTCTCCTCCCTCTTGGTTACCGTTGGCACTGAAGCCTGTCACGCCCGCAGTGAGCAGAAGGTGTGAGGTGTGGCTGTTTGCAGGGGGGGACTGGCGGCTTTGATGAGATTGGAAAATGATGTTATCCCTAAACCAAAAAGGGATTGTTTTCTGCTCAGTGCTGACACCACGGTGACACTGCTGTTTTTCTTTCGCTCTGCTTTCACGCATCCTGTGTTGCTTTTTGAGTCACAGGTCTCTTTACAGTGCCATTTGCATAACAAATATATTCTAGGGAGGAAATCATAAAGCACAAATCCATCCTGAGGGCACTAAACAAGGAGCATTGTGCCGTAATGCTAAGTGTCCCTCAGTATGAATTATTAAAGTACAGGCACTTTGCCTCTTCTATTATCAGTGAGTCATAGTGGAAACAGCTATTTGAATCTCAGGCTGCAGCCTTAAATATTGTTACGTGCAAGAAAAGAAAATGGATGTGGACATTTGCCATATTTTTCTTTGGCAACATGACAAGATATCTCAAGTCTACACATTTTTGACATTAGGAAAACATTCAGTGTATCCTGCCTGGTGTGCAAAATGGCATCAGACCCCGAAAAGGACTGCTGTTCTTCCTTTTGGTTACATGGAATGCCTAATTTGAAGCCTGTATTTCCAATTGCACCAATAAATAATATTCCATCACACTGGAAAAAAACTAACAAGCTACAAGGGAAGTTAGAGCAGCACGCTAGAAACTATGACAATGTTTTGGTGTCTCATCAAAGCTCATGTGGAATAACCCTCCCTCTGCGTGTACCCCCACTATCAGCAGTGTATTCGGGGGCTCTGTTAAGGCTTTTATTGTGAAAGCTAGTGTACCTTCCCTTTCTAGAAAAAAAAAAGAGAAAAGCTGAGCCTCGAACGATCACCACCCACCCTCTAACCCCCCTAGGCTCTTAATCATTGCATGGATGGTTTGCTGCAGCAGCAAATGTTGTATGGTGTTTACAATTTACCCCCCCCCCCCTCCCCAGCACACACGCAGACACACACGCACACACA
>JAUZTA010000009.1:8588872-8601484 GCA_034780835.1 Ctenochaetus striatus
GATGCATACATTCTCCAGGTGGGACCACTTTGTTCAAAGTGTGACTTTTTCTTTTCAATTGATTTTAGGTTTTAATAGTCTTTAATATTAAAATTTATAAAAATTCACAAGTGAAAAAGAGCAAAAGATAAAAAAAATAATGAAGAAAAAGAAAAAGATATTTGTAAAGGCTGGGGTATATGACCTCAAACCAGTATCATGATTAGTTGAACCTTTTACCTTGATTACGATTAATGAACAATTATTTTATGTTATATGTGTATAAAAAACACATGAAATACCTGACACGGCAAGATTACATCGGTTATAGGTTCTAAATTCGGCTTTCGATATATTTTTTATGAATTGCCCGGCCCTAATTTATGTACATAAATATTTGTTTCTAGCTATCGAAACAATTTTACTGCAAGTTCTACTCAACTGCTGAATCTGAGCTTTAATCAAAACTTATGAGTCAACAGTTGTGAGAAGCCCTTTAAGCGTCAATTAGAATGGAAAATCAAACATCTCTGTACAATAATAATGACATCTGGAAAACTCCATCTGCTCGAAAAGATTGTGTCATTTGCTTCAAAGCCTCAGATTAGCTACTGAATTGACTTTGTGGCAAGATAGTTTGCCAACAGCTGTGTCCAAAGTCAAAATTATTTAAAATTTTTCCTCTTTTCCTCATCCTGTTAGTCATCTTGAGTCCTTATTTCCTGTTTGGCAGCTACACATCTAAAGTTTAACACATTTAAGTTTCCATTGAATACCACCAAATATTTGAAAACACAGAAATTGGTGGAACCTCACATCACCTATTAGGACACAAATAAGCATGATTAAGCAACTATTTAATTACATAAACTGCAAGAAAACTGTCATTGTATGTTTTGCTTTTTTAGGACTTCTTAATTCCAGACCATTTTAAAAATATTTGGCTTAACCACAAAATTTAATGGGTCTAATGACCGATGACATGGCTAAACCCTTTTAAAGAACATCAGAGTGGGATGACATTGCAAATTGAAATATCTGGATCCTGACTTTCTGGCCAAATACAGCTCTAAAATCAGTCTGAATGCAGCCAGATGAAATGAGATAGAGGTAATTTGTCATCTGATTATCCAGAAATGTCAAAACCAGATTGTAATAATTGGAGAAGCCTTCTTGTCCACCGCATGCACAGAGAGGGTAAAGTGTTCTGGCTCTAGTTTTGTGTAGCGTGCAAAGATCAAAGCGATAAGGGAGGCGGATCGCAGTGAGACGGACAGCAGCCTGTTCTCCCCGTGCTTAATTGGCTCTGGTCTGCTCCCTCAGATCTGGTGAAGTGGAGCGGGTCAAAACACCCTGTGATGGTGTTAGGAGGCCTGCGCTGCTGCTCACACACAGCACCAGGCGCTCAAGTAACCCCCCACCAAAAGCTAAACAAACCCTGAATCACTGCGCAGACTAGACACTGAAGAGAAGCAGGAGAAAGAGAGGGAGGAAATGCAGCAAATCCTATAGCCGCAACAGCCCTCAAAAGTACACAGACCACAGTCTGTACCTCGGAACAAATGGCCAGTCTGGTAGTAGTAAAAACAATGGGGAGGGTAAGTACACATGGCCTCTCCCAAACACATACACACACGCTCAAACACACACACAGAGTCACATTCCTCTGGTGCATTTCACACATATGGTAAACAAGTAGTTCATTATCCTGATGTGGCCTCAGTGAGAGAAGGTGGTACAGGTAACTCCATTTGGCTGTTTCATCCATCATGTTGCAAACAGATGCATCATAGCTGCAGGTACAACATCTGGACTGACGGGTCTGTGACTTACTCATTTAAAAAAAAAAGGTTTACAAGACATGCCACAAAAACTAAACTGAAAAAAGGGAAACTTGTGAGCGTAAAACTGCTGAAAACCTACTTCCTTTTTTGTTTCCACATCTTTCCAAACCATGCCTGAACACACACACGTAGTTTTCCTTCCTCTCTGTGGAAGGCCTTTCCCGGTCCGCAGCATGCACAGGAAATTGGAAGTGTCATTGTTTATGTCTGTGGAGAAAACGTGACCACAGTTTTTTTGGTTGTTGTCAGCTGGCCAATATCTCAGTCCTCTGTCACCAGCAAAGCAGAACCGAGGTGCTCACAGCTCACTTTCTTTCTCTGCAGACTATGTTTAAAGGACTACAAACAGGTCACAGCGTTGGCTTATTGTTGCAGGAATTCACATGGGCTGAGTTGATTCTGAAAGACTGAACTCCCTTGTAAAAACATAAATACATTTCTGCCAAATCATAAACAAAATGGCTTTGGTTATTTCTTCTGACTTAATGTCCTGCAAGCATGTGTTCCTTCTGGATTAACGAGGGGACTGACATACACAAACAAGACCTGATTCATGTCAAAGGTGCAGCCGAAGAAAAGTGTCAAAACACATTGACCAAGCAAAGGTTGTGGTTCTGTCAAAGATTTTCTGACAGCCATAAGAGTTATACTCTTCTTGAGAAAATAAGAGGAGACAGAGAAAGGGAAAATCTGAAGGCTCTTTTTTATAAAAATATACAACTGGGCATTGTAAAATCACTCGGTAGTGCTGCTTTAAGAAATTCAATGCTTACAACACTCACTCTAACCTTTAAAATTGTTTGCATTTGACTTTTTGAGCTTCATACTGTTTAAGTTTTCTATGAATTTATTTAACATTTAGTTTATTAGATTAGGTGGCTTAATGTTTCAGAGTCCAGTGAAATTTTAGCTAGTTTAGCATAATGTTGTGGCTTTTTAATTTGCAATGTGATTGTTGTCAATTGTTAAAAAGAGTAGTTAATTATATTGGAAAATAGATTCATTCAATTTCATGCCAAGAGTTCAATGAAAAGACTGATACCAGCCTCATATCCATACAAAAAATAAAAGGTTACAGCCAGTGGCTGGTTGACCTTTCTTAGCAGTGGAAACAGGGAGGAACAACTAGCTAGCTCAATCCAAAGGTAACAAAACCCAACCACCACTTAATATATGAACCCTGTCTTTTGAAACCATTAAATAAACAAAATTAAATTCATTCATTACTGTGCATGTGTTTTTCATCTGAAAAGGTGACAGAAGTTGTCGTGTTGTGAATGAAAAGAGCCAGAGAGAGAACAACAAACAATGGCTTCTTTTTCACCTCTGCATTGCTGGCCAATCACTGGTGGGTGTATATGTTGGATCTTCACATCAAAACGATGTGGAAGAAGGTGCTTTCCAAAGCTATTCAGACATCCAATAGTTACTTGTGACCAAGCACACTGGTACATTTAGTACCAAGATCAGTTAACTGGCTGCTGACTGCAACCTTGAACATATCAAACTGTTCTTGCGTCTGCATGGTCAATCTTTTCATCCTTTCATGCCAACCCTCAGACAAAAAGCACAAAAACAAAAACAAACTAACAAAAAAACAGAATATTTCCCAAAATGTCTCATTCCTTTAATTTTGATAAAGTTCTGTTTGATCTTGAACATGGGTTATTCAGAACGATCTGGCTCCTGAGTTTTTTTGGCTAATAAACTAGAAAGCTTTGGCTGGTGCTCCAAGAGCAAGGAATGTGCAACAAATGATTTCCTCCCTCCATCTCCGCTCTTAAAAAACCTTTTGAAGTCCTTTTGAAAAACAAGGCATGAAGAGGTGCTGAAATCAAGGACATCAACTGAATGACTTAATAAGTATTTGTGCTGTGTGCATGACCACCATCCTTACTTCAATAGGGTCTCTCCTCCTCCTCTCTCTCAAGGACAGGTTCTTTTAACCTTGGAGTTAAAAACTTTGAAACTACTACGCAGAGGCCCTTTGTAAAAAAAATGAATTCTGAGAAAAGATTAAATTATTGCCCTATCTGCCTCACTGTAAGATACATAGTTCAAGATGTACTTGGAGCATGTTAAGTGCACCATACAAGAGGTGAAACATTCAAAGGACAGTACTTTTCTCTGCTTCTCACTTTTCTCCTTTCTCTTTCTAAGCGTTAGTCTTCTAAGGCTCTTTCCTGGTTGCTGAACTGAGCAGTATGATCCTGGTGAAGGCTGTGATGAATGGGAATTTGACAGATTTATGACAAACTGGTGAGTGTTTACTCAAATCGTTCAAATTGTTAGCTGCTTTTTAAATGGAAAATGATACCGTGACCATATGGGCTTCCCCGTATTGCAGCGTTGGTACAGCGGTCCTTATTATAGCCGAGGCCCATGTGTGAATGGAATCTTTCATAGCGCAGGAAGAGGAGGAGGAGGCCTGGCGACTCTCAGAATTAGCTCTGTTTTTCTTTGCTCAATTTGGTGATGGATTATTTTAAGAGAAAGGGGCACATTCAATAAGAGGCATTCTTGTGATTCAGACTAAATATAGCCATTTTCATGAAACCTTGTGAGCAGCTTAATGAACTGTTGATCTGATGTGCAGGCATCCGTGGAGGGAAATATGTTAGGAAACAGGAACACAGAAAGAAAAAAAAGGCTGGCAGACTTAAGCAAAGTTGAGATGTGCTGTTACCTTTCTCCCTATTTTCTCTTTGACAAAACACCTGTGGATTTGTAATGATGTGCTCATGCAGTTTAACTTTGATACAACGTGCTTTGGTCTTCCTTGCCATTACAAACATGTCAATAAAGGATTGGCTATGTTGCTGACAGATGCTCCAACAGTGAACACCTGGAGAAAAACTGACCGCAATTAAAACAACTTGATAGTGCGTGAAACAATGTCTGCTCAGTACAGGATTCAGTTATTCAAACAACACTGTAAACATCTGCTTATGAAAGGGATTCAGTCCCTTCTACAGCCAACTAGAGGAATTTTTTGTGCATCAACAAGTTTTGCACGCTGTCAGACTGCAGTGATTCATTTCTAAGATAAACACTCATGTGAGTTAATGTGTCTTCAATATGCAGTATTTACATAAAGGATAAGAGGCAGTGAGATAGATAGAAGCAAGAGAATGTATCCTCCTACTCAGCAGCGCTGTGTTAGCTCAGTAGACTGTACAAAAGCAGACAGACCTCAGACATGAAAAAGCAAGTTTAATGGCCTGTGCTTCCAGGTAAATATTCTATCAAGCTTCTCTCAAAACCTCAGGAGCACTTGTATATTAAAAGAAATAACAAAATAGATGGGAAAAAGCAAGGTGAGTTCAAGGGGCATGAGAGGGAAGAAAAAAAGTGTACAGAAAAAAAAAAACAACATGAAAGCTAGAAACCAAATCCAGAGCCGGTGACTTTACTTGAGACTGGAGGGGCTGGGTGAAGGCGAAAGGTGAGGCAAACACCGCAGCTCGGGGAGTGTGTGAAAGGCCAGAGCTTCCGTGCAGAGCCTGCTGCTGCACTTGGCAGCATATACATTTCACAAGCAGAGATAAAAATCAGCATAAAACAGTGAGAGAGAAAGAGAGGGAGAGAGCCACCTTGGCAATCCAAGAAAGGAGGTAAGGTGAGGGAGGCAGCAGGGGGGATGCTGTAACAGGGTGAAAGGGGGATTGGATGTTTGGAGTGGCCGTGGAAGCCGTTCTGACAGCAGCAGGGCAGCCGAGGGGTGAAGAATGCTGTCTTTTCTTACCCCTCCAGACGTCCTGCCCAGCAACTTCACCCAATGTGGTAATCAATACCAGTTATTTTCTCCTTTTGGCTTTCCAATCAATAGATAAGAGTGGGGTAAGACCAGCCAGGACAATGGCTCTTTCTTCGGCTCCATCTGATGTGGGCTGAATAACAACTGCTTTAGTGGTGGGAATGGTACAGGAGGAGCTATTGGGTGACACGAGGGACTAGAGAAACAGCAGGAGGGGGCGGAATAAAAAGAAAGAGGTAAAGAGAATAAGATGCTCCAGTCAATCTATCTGATTAAAGCAGAATCTCTGAAATAATGTCTCCATTTGTTTGCAGTGAATCAGCAACTGCTTCCTCTCCTAATGGCTCCAAGAACAACGGGTTCCTACAGACCCTTTATCAAAAGAACAGGAAAGAAACAGAGAGAAATTACTCCGGTGTCATAAAGCTTCTGGAAACTCCTCAATCACACAGACTATCCTTAACAGGCCCTACTGTGGAGCCTTTGAACTCTAAGCTGCTATATTTCATTAAACTCGACTGCCTTCACCCGATCCCAGCTGCCTCTGTCAGCAGCATGTGTGTGTTTTTTGTAGACTCCTTACTACCGCCATGTTTAGCTTCAGTGACACAAAAATCTGAGCTCCACCCAAAATAAATCAAATAGACATTAACATTTCATAGTTTGTAAATAAACTGGCCAGATTTTTTTTCAAAATGAAATAAAATTTATCTTCAAGAAAATGTAAATGGCATATATTTAGTATATGTGGCTGTTTATCTACAGACTAAATTGATCCAGATGGCTTACAGACTCAGTTAACAATTTTCTGGGAAAACTCTTCCATTTAATGACTTATTGATACTTTAATTGTATGAAAAGCTCCTTTTAATTAAGTTTAGGAAATTCCATAAGGACCTCATGCTTTTCCAGTCTTCCACAAGCCAGGAAAAGTGCAGAGTCCTTATGGAAATCCCTTAACTTGAATTAATAGAGGCCTTTCATATGATGTTTTTGGAGCAACCATTTTGTCTTCATACTGGAACAGTTTATAATCTGCTTTCCAATGTTTTACCTGGTCAACCACTCCACAGAGAGTTTGGTATTTTCTTCTGAAAGTCAACATTTGAGGTTATAATTATTACAGTACCTTTTTAAGAGTCTTCTCTTTTCCAAAAAAATTAATTCTTGTACATGCCAAAACTCTATTGACTATTGTCTAGACAGTGGGAAGTGGAAGTGAAGGTTTAGCTCATTTGTTTTTTTTTTTTCAATTCAATTTGTTTATTTTAGATGCTTTTTTTATTTACTTTGTTTTTTTAAAGATATAGATAGCAATATTCTATAACTGTCTTTCTGTCAACAAATCTTGTAAAGAAAAACAGGACCAACGCTGAGCTGATGCTACAAAAGTGTTGCCTGTGTGGCCAATACCTCACATAAAATAATTCCTCTGTGCAGTAGAGCTCCACTGTGGTCCAAAAACTGTCAAAAATACACTGAAGAGTCACAGTGCTGCAGTGGATAATATATTTCTTCGTTACCATAAAAACGGGCATTGTAGTTTTGTTACAGTCACTCAACATACACATTCAAGCTGACTTTAACAGTTACTAGCACACGGATTAGGGGGGAATGTCAAAAAATGGCATCATAATGTATTCTTTGTTACGATAAAGGATACACCATCATTGATAAAAATACTCAATACTTGGTATGTAACTGGTCAGACATTATGATGGCACTCTTTGACTAAGTATGAGAATTTTCAAAAACAAAACGACAAATGTTTAGTCTTTCTTTTTTCTGATAAAACTTTGCATACTAATAAAGATTTTTTTTCTGAAATATTAGTAACATATATACACTAACACTAATACTAACACACTAATTCAGTAGCATAACTTTTCATGCAGATATGAGTCAGTTGTCCTGTCATACAGAGCGCACAGTGAGTGGCACTCTAGTCGCTTTATCTCACTCCATTAGGCTAAGGCCTGGTGCACACATGGGGGCTGAGTGTGTGCTTAGGGCCACTTATCTGAGGAGAGGCAACAGTAGGGAGGTTGGGAAGGGAGAGAAAAGGCCAGATAGAGTGGCAGACAGAGACAGAGACAGAAACAGAGGGGGTCAGAGGAGGAGAGAAAAATTAAAAAAAAAAAAAAACAGTGAGGCAGAAGTAGTGTGAGGGTTAAAGAGAGGGGGTTGATTTAGAGAGTGGCAGTGAACAGAGGCTAAGATGGCAAGGAGGCCTCCTTTAACACACAGCTCATAAGAAGAGGAGGGCTGCATAGGGGAGTAAAGGGGGATTAGGTGGGCCCATGCGGCAGTAACCAGGAATCTCAACAATCTCACACCCCACTCCCTGGCCCAGGCTCAGCCTCAGCCACATGACACACTCAAACAGACCTCACTCTCTCTCCCCCAAAAGAGCAGGGCACCAACTAGCACCTGTTTATTACTGTCTGTCTAATATGTTTGGAGATGGGCCGACCACTTGGCACTGAAAGGGACATTGTGTGAACACTCACACATGTTTGACTGCTCTGGACCGCCTGTGTATTGTCTCTTATTCTATCTGACAAACACACAGAGATACAAAGGTTTAGAGGCAAAAAGATTCATTAATCTGCATGTCATACAATAGTCATGCCACAAATGACAAAGGGTGTTAAAAATTAAAAGAGTTATATTTAATCACATAATTCAGCAGGAAAATTTTCCTCTTTTTCTAAAATGTGTTGCCTTGTTTTGGTAAAATATCTCCTCAGGCCTGTAAAAATCCTCAAGAATACAATTTGAGAAGAAAAATTGACTTTTCAATCCATATCGAAACAAAGAAGATAAACTGTGATTAGAGGTCCTGAGTGTAGTTTTTTTAAGGTGCTGGATGACAAAATGTTTGGGAACCACAGTCCAAATATTTGCTTTTCTTATAAATTACTCAATATTTTTCCCCCTTTAGGCCTCAAAAATGATTCAAACATGGAAACAAAAAACATGAGAGATATGCTACTAAAGTTTCAGTAACAATACTTTTTAGTGTTTAAAGTATGTGAACTATTTTCTACAAAAGAATTTTTTTATCTACCAGAAAGTTAAACGTTAGATGTTTAGTACTGCAAGCAGTGATATAAATTTATGTTTCTCTGAATGAGAAAGGTGCACCTCAATCAGGAATTGACAGTTTTTAATGCCATGTTTTTATTGACACACTTTGGGTTTATACCAAAAAAGGAACGGACCCTCTATCTAACAAAATTAATTTAAACAACAAGTGATCGGACAGGGCCCAATACAAGTACAGACCACCTTGCCAAAAGTGTTTTGAAACACTGTTCCAGTGCATGCTTACTGTAACATAACCCCAGCAGCTTGTTACATTGTCTCCACAAAACAAGAACTGTGTTTGTATTTTTCACGGCCTCCATCAGTCAACAGCGAGGTGCATCCTGCCACTCCCTGCATGCCTCCTCCTTTAACCTTCCTGCATTCCACAGTGGGAGAGAAATAACTATCCAACCTGTGTTTGGCTCATTGTGTACGCTTGACACAGTTGGAGTCCAGTCTGTAGGTGCTGAATGAGATACAGATGTCTTATTAAGTCGAGTTGGTCTGTTGTCTGCTGACTGGCAGAGAAGCACAGGGGTTGTAAACAAGATCGTTTTGAGCCAGACATGCTGTCACCGGTGGACCAGTGTGTGGGTCTCTGTGTGCAATGTGGTCACAATTGCGTGATGGTGATGATGATGGCTGAGCCTGGCACTGAGCTAGCCTCATATCTGAGTCTCCAGGAACTCTACACCAGCGTACAGTCCGAGGATCAGCCAATCTCCATGACACTGGGAAGCGCTTTACACCAGCGCCTTTGTCAACAAGATCTTTTCAGGAGAGGGCCAATGACAGACTGCGATGTAGCAGGAGTGTTTGGGCAGAATGGAGCGATTCAGGCTGGAGCAGGAGGGAGGGAGAAGCTAGTAGAGGAGTGGGTGAAGGAAAGAGAAAGGCGGGTGAGACAGAGACGAGACAGAGCAGAGAGAAGCAAGGCGAGACAGACGGAGGGGGTGGAGGAACTGGCAAAGCTCTCACTGACAGCAATGGGGCCTCTTGACAATCCAGGAATATTGTCTGAAATCAATCTGTCATCATGGAGCTGTTGAGCCTGTCATTACGATGTGGTACTCGCCCTTTCACAGTGACAATTTGTTCAGTGCTTTCCCAGTTCACCTTACTACTCGGCTTTAAAAAGGTCAATGCCCTCTATCCATCTCTGTCTGCCAGTCTGGCTGTCTCTCTCTTTGTTAATCAACTGTCTGCTCTCAGCTATACAATTCGTTTATCAAGGTGACCTGTACAGGAACAAGCTGCTGCTGACCAAAATAGATGTCTTACTGTAAGAACTTTCGGACCACTATTGAATGGCCTTTTTTTCTACCGCCAACAATATTATAACCATGAAAATGCCAGTAATCTACAGTCATGCTAACTGCTGCTTGAGGACACTACGCCACAGAAGTACTGTGAGGTAAACTGTGATGATAAAAAGCTAATATTACTGCAATGATAATAATAGAATGGTGATGTTTGTCATGTTTATGAACTTAAATTAGATTGTTTAATATGCTAAAATATAACACAAAATAGAGCTGGGGCTGACTAAAATGACATTAGTTTTGCAGATACTTGATCAAAAACCCAAGCACAGGCCAAAAACAAACGTTTACCAGTTACTTTCCAACCCTGTTCTAGGGATCTTAAATATCTACACCGACTGTAATGGCAGTCCATTTAATCACTTTCAAATGTTTATTCTGAAACAGAATTTCAGCCTCCTGGTGGTGCTATAGGAAAATATAGGTGATTTTATTAATGTCAGATTAATGTCACTGCACGTCTACTCATGTTTATTTCATGGAAATGCATCTGACAAAAGTGGAGATGCTTCAACTTGGACCAAAATGGCGGACTAACAGACCAACTTGGTTAATGCTGCTAGCATGGTTTAAAATAAACAAAAGGAATATTTAGTTAAGCTCATATTCAATGCAGAAATCAAATAACTGTATGAATGGAGCAGTGCCTCCATCTGCCAAGCTTATAACTCAAAGAACATCCAGGCCAGGGGCTGATCCAAGGCCCAAACTCGCATCCCAGTGCATGAGGAAATCAAATCAGTTTCACTGCATGGCGCAGAATTCCTGTCTGGGATAGCAGTAGCCCTGCTATAAAATATGACAGATTATACTCTTTTGCTCCTGAAATGATTTTTCCTCCCTTGTCCCATTCCACTCTTCAAGTCAAAGCAGGGACATATTTTTCCATTCATTACAGAGGTCCCCTGAATAAAAAATCAGGGCCTCTTTGCCTCCTTGCCTCATCTCCACTCTTGAGAGAGAGTGCTGCTGGTGGAAATGTGTGCAAAAAAAAAAATTCCATCATGACAGCCCATACACTCGCAATGAATATTCCTATTTGACGAACTGTGTGACAAGCTATAGTCCAGACCAGACTCTTTATAACCTCGATCAATGGGGACAATGTGCATAGAATTTCAGAGGTCTCTCAAAAGAATTGCTAATGAAAAACAAAGTGGAAGTGAAAAAGCCACAAAGCCATGTGGGGTCTTATTGAAGCTCATTGGAGGTGAACTGAGAGGAGGGGGACTGAGGTGGGGAGGATAGAAGAAACTGGAAGGAGGGTCTGGGGGTGTATGTCGAAGGCAGCAGAGGCCTCATTCAAAGCTTGTTATCCCAGCTGTCCCCTGGCTTGGCTTTCTTTGGGCTCAGCCAGCCCTTGCTGTTGTCACCACCATAACTTTCAATCAACCTTTTAACCACAGAACAGCATGGTAGCTGTGTGTTTGTGTTTGTAAGGGTTTATCAGGACAGCAAGTTATTTCTAATTAAACCCACAGAGAGAGGACAAGGTGGAAGAAAAACAAAGACAGAGAAAGTTTCGAAGTAAGCCCTGAAGTCTGATATTAGATTTCAAAATAGACTAGCACCAAATAGTTTCCCAAAATCATGAATTGAAGGAAAACAGTGGATTACTTGATGGCAAGGAGAAGTAAAAAAACAAGGGAGGCAGCTCATTATTATGTTATACGCAACAAGTACCTCCAGGATGTCACGATCTGGTATTTTGATAAGTCAGCATGAGGCTGCAGCAGCACAGATTCAAGCAGGCTGTGGCAAGTACATAGAGTAAGATGGGACAGATGATATTTCTGAAGTTTCAAATCAGCCTTTTATACACTAACATCACAATGACAACTGTTGAACTTGCCCAAACCCGCTCAGCGACATACTGGTTATGTTGTGTCAGTCCCTTTTATCAAAGGCGGCTCAACACCAACACCAAAAAACACCAAAAAAGGCCAGGAGATGCAACAAGTAAACAATGCTAGAAGAAAAACAGGGAGAAACAGGAAGAAGAAAGAAGAATCAGAGTTCTGCATTTTCTGGCTGTAGCCAGACTCAGGTTCACAATCATAAATCTATAAGTTAAAATCCATAACGGAAACCAACTTCTCCTGTTGAGAGGTAAAAAGATTAGCACTTGGAATCTCATCATCCACAAAAGTGACTGGTTGAGCATCTGTGAAGCCCAAAATGGAGAGGAGGGGGTTGATGGCGGAGGGGGCATCCTTCTCCTAGACTTGGCTCCTCAAAAGAAAAAGAGAAAACAGAGTGGGACTAGAGAAA
Organism: Ctenochaetus striatus; assembly: GCA_034780835.1. Taxonomy (NCBI): domain Eukaryota; kingdom Metazoa; phylum Chordata; class Actinopteri; order Acanthuriformes; family Acanthuridae; genus Ctenochaetus; species Ctenochaetus striatus. The sequence goes on from JAUZTA010000009.1 coordinate 8,601,136, forward strand.
TTAAGGAGGCTTAGAAAGAGGGGTTGCGCAAGACAAACACTTCCCACTGTGGAGCTGAAATGTTATTGTAAGGTCACTTGTAAGGTTTCAGTGAGGCAGACCCTCACCCCCACCTACAGGCCCGCTTCCAGTCACTAAGTCTTTCTCTCAAGCCAAGGGTGTAACACAGAAGCCTGAACTGTGGAGTCTAAACAGTGTCCAGTATCATCAGGCTCTTATTTAACACCAAACAGCTGCCAATTAACAGAAATCTAGTATTCATATGTCTGGTAAACCCTGCAAGTCAGACCAGAAAAGCGCATAAAGTTGATTATCATCTGAATGGTAACAGCATGGCACCTCCATGCAA
>JAUZTA010000009.1:8607237-8618519 GCA_034780835.1 Ctenochaetus striatus
GTTAATATTTTTTAAAAAAAATGTATATATTGTTTATTGTATTTCCCTCTGATATTACTGTTATTGCTTTTTTAAAGCTTCACAATGAACAAGTGCTGCCACCTAGTGGTCCCAGAAGTGAGTTTCAATAGTCTCACTTATGGTGGAAGCATAGCTTTACTACTCTTCTTTTTTCCTATCATGCAGTATTAACAGCTGAATTTGAGACAAAAAGTAATTTTCAGGGTCTCTAAGACAACATGTATTCCTTTGCTAGTTCCTTTATATTTGTGTGGAATGTCAGTCCAGTGATTTTGTATTATATTCCCATAAAGCAGAGGCATTTCCAAGATATTTATAAAACAGAACGTCTTGATCAAAGCAGAGATATCTTGACTTCGGGCCTCTTATTTTGCCCAAGCCTAAAAAAGTGTATCCTACACTTTCCATAATACGACTCTTAGTAGTTTTATTAGACACTTTGTCTCTGGTAAAGACCCAAGCCTTCGAAATTGATGTTTCAATTTTGTAGCACAAACTCATTAAAATTATATCAAGACAGAACACGGTTCCCTTAGAAAACTCCTTGGAGCCACAGAAAAAACATATCCACAGGCTGATGTTCCTAGTGAAATGATTTTTCAGCGTAAATAGGCATAGTGTTGTGGGAAAACCTGAGCTAATAACTCTAAGGAAAATTCAGTTAAGCAGGGTGTTGCTCATCTGATGAGTAGACCCACACTGCTTACTCAAGTGACAGGAAAAACTGACATTTTGGTAACTAAAAAAGCCTCAAGCTGAATATGAACATCTTTAGTCAGTCATTATTCAGTATTCAGTCATTACAGTGAAGTATAAAGTGCCTCAACCTCATAATCTGTGGAGCTTCACATCAGCATATGATTACAAAGAAAAAGGAGCAGCTCCAGGATTGTTTTGTCAATCAATTCAGGATACAAATCCACTGACACATTTGAAGGCAGAAATTCAATGGTCGAGATTTTTAAACAGGAAAAAATTAATTTATTTTAATATACATCGCATTTAAAACTATATAACATTATTTGTTTGTTGAATATTTCAGACAACTCTTATCATGGAAATGTCCTGGAATTTTACAAAATAAGACAAAGCTCTGAAACAATAACAGGATATCCCGCCCTTTAATTACTGCATGATTCCTTGTATTTAACATAAAAGTAATTATAGCTTCATACATTGTTTTTATTCTTTATAAAAGAAAAAAACATACCTTTCAAAGGGAGTTTATATGTTCTTTGATGAAAATAAAATGGATCCAAGAGCAGGTGAGTTATTTTGATAATGTGATGCCTGAGAAATTGCTTTACGTCAGAGCAGGATGGACATAGTGATATTTCTTTGATTTCGCTCAAAGGTCCATATATGTAGATGTACAAACAGTAATATATAATGAACATGGAAGATTCTTTATATGCAGTCATTGCAATGGAAGCAGATCAAAGAGCAGAAAGGAAGTCAATCTGGAAACAAAACATGAGTTCCTGTCCATCAGTACCGGAGCAAAAGATGGAAATAATTTAGTGTTAACTCCAATCAAACTTCTCGTCAGAAATAATGCAGAACTACTATCTCAAAACATAAGAGTCATCTCTAAAATGTGCAGGGCCATTGCAGTTAGTAGTCATTAATATTGCACTAGGTTGAGTGTAAGAAAGAGAAATTAATGGACAATAATTGGCCTGTAGTCTGTAGGCCAGCACCTGAGAAGGCCTCTGGTTCAGAACAAATTGTTCACAACATGGTGATGAGAGCACTGAGCTAAGAGGAGGCAGCGTTCCACTAGGGGGCCTTCAAAGACCTGACAGTGATGACAATGGAATCCCTTTTATCCATCCTAGTGTGCAGCAGAGTCCCCAGAGAAAACTAAACATGCTATGGTGCAACAGTAAAAGCAAGGGGCACAGCCCACTGCCAATAAGAGGTGAACGGTCAAACTTGTTGGAAACTAGACCCCATTTCACAAAGTAATACATAATTACACATTCATAGCCATTAAAAGCATGAAGGAATTTCAATACAAAAGCTGTCCATTTTTATTTTTGCTTTACTGGGACTGGTAGCCTGGTGAAGATTGCTTTTCCAGTTCCCGTATAATAGCAACAGTTTACTGAAGACATTGTAGTGTAGCTATTACCAGAATTATCCTTATTTACATGGTTATCATAACTTACATTCTTTTAATTAATCTGAGTCCCGCGGGAGCTCTGGCACAAATTTAGGAAGCTCGCTAAAGCATAAGAAAATATATCACAAGTCTTTTAAACTAAAGCAATAAATCAAAAAAAGGTGGCCTATTCTGAGCTGGTGCTGCAAACTGCTACAGGGGACCGTTGCACAATGCCAGTTCAAAATCTGTTATTGCCTGTTCATCCCTCTTTCCCTTTTGTACCTCTATAGTCAGACAGGCATTTGAGAAATATTTGTTTGTGTTGGCTGGGCACTGAAATCAAACCCTTTGGTTTCCAGTGATGCACCAGTCTCTCTGAAGCAACAGAAACAGGTCGAATCATCACTTGTGGCTACATGTCTCACCACTCTGCTCTGTTATCTGTAATGGCCTTACTCTAACGCCATGCTTAGCAGGTACGATGATGACCATTAAGTTGAACCAGAGCAATGTGGCACTTGCGTCTTACACAGCCGTGGATCTGTCTGTTGCATAAGCTCTTGCTGTGGCTGACTTTGTGCTTTCGGTGATGATCTGGGGTCAGATGCCAGCTTTGTCGCTGTAGAAGGGTGTGACATGAAACATGTAGCAGTGTGTGCAGACCCTGACAGGCTTAACCTGGCCATATCGGGGCAAAGGAGCAGAGTGAGAGGAGCAGCGAGAACAGAAGATCTGAAATGACATAGAATATAATGTATAAGTTAGTCTACATGTCTATATAATGACGTCACACATTGTATGAGTCATCACTTATGTCAACAACGCATTGAACTGAGAATTCTTCCACCTGGGCTCCCTCAGTCATCATACCTTTCCACAGCTTCTACAGTGATGCTTTCTGCGGATAACAGTGAAGGGAGCTTTGCAGGCAATGCAGGAGCTGCAGGCTTCATCAGGCACCCAGTCTGGGGGGTCTGCACAGGGCCAGCAAGAAACAGTTAAAACAAAGTAGGCATGTCACCAGTCAATTGCTCCAGAAAAAAGACGGGAAAAGAACGGTCTGACATTTCAACTAAACTCTGAGTGGCTCTGTTAGTGGATTTACTGACCTTCGAACTGGCCCTCCCGGGCCTTGGCTGCCAGTTCTGATGAAGAAATGGTCTCCTGACAGAGAGCACAGTCCTCCAGCACTGCACTGCGCAGAACAGGACCTGCTGGATATCATAGAAGAAAACAAAACCAGTACAGTGCATGATCAGTTGTTCATGTTAGAAGACCTGTTGGACAAGTTTGAGACAATGTAATACTTAATAGCAGGGGCAGGTGAGGATATTTTACAGTGATTAACATGATGTGATAAAAGTATGGATTACTTCTTTCAAAAAGGTTTAAGGAGGGGCTTTTGCAAATTATGCAGAACTGAACCGCTGATTTCACAATAATGTAGATTGGGGTCAAACTAATCAAGCAGATTTGTTTATGATCAGTAATTTATTCAGCTTGGTTTAGCTCTTGTACTGTGTTTCTCTTTTCTTTAGTGCTGAGCAGGTCATGTGCAGTGGATATTTTGCTTTTTTTGCTTTTCCACTGAAAACAGCTGCCCGCTTATGGCGAAAAATGCAACTTTGAAAACTATGAGAAGGGACAAATCCAAAGATTAAGATTAAAAGACAGCTAACGATGAGTAAAAAACTAGTTACAGATCACTATAAAGCCCAAGGGAGCTGCAGAGTCAGGTGATAATTCTCTGTAGGTTTATCACTGCAAGCAACCACTTTAAGATCCACCACTACATGAATAAATATATTACAAAAGTATCCTTTATACCCACTTTGACAGTATCAATTATTGTAAACTTTCCAGACAAACAAGCAGTTCTGAATTCTGTTTTAATTATAGGGGAAATATACTGTGACATATTGTGTATTCAAAACATGTTCCTCACCTCGCTTTTGCTTATCATTGTCACCCTCCTCACACTTGGTTGCCATGACTTCAAACAGAGTCTTGAGGATGCTGCGAAGGTCACTAGCATAGTTGGTCTGCAGCTGATCAGCAACACCTGCATCACACCAGAACACAGGACGAGTGTCAGTATGAGAGAGACTGATATGGAGGGACAGCATCTCAGAGAGAGAGAGCTTCTACCTGATATACAAACAAAGAGACGATGGATGAGGTCACTGCTGCTGTGGAAGCGCGATCGGATCTTGTTCCTGGCAGCCATCTTGGCATCTTGAATGGCCAGCTGAATCTCCCGATGGTCCAAATCTTCGGACATCCCAGAGCTGGGGGTCAAACTGCTTACAGGGCTGGAGGAAGTGAAGAGAGATGGGACAAGATTTCAAATACAATATTTCAATTATTACAAATTGCCAGGTGTTGTCTGATACCACTGAATATGCTGGACATCAGTACTCCAACATGTGTCAATTTTAATCTGAAATCTAAGCCAAAGGGTAAATTGCTGATGACACCTGTAGCCCATATGGGAGGAGTGACTGACACTTCAATCAACTGCTGAATGCAAACAAAGGATGGAATAAAGACTGAATCTGAACAAAGCAATCTTTCATCTATCCTGCAAGGACTTTTGAGTTACTATCAAAGCATGGACAGAAAAAAAAAAACAGACAAACACAGTGACGCACACTTTCAAACGTGATTATTTACCTGGGAGTGTAAGCACTGCTTGACAGACTACATGTGGTGACTGACACACTCTCACAGTCACTATCTGACACAGAGCTGAGTGGAGAGTTCTGAAAACTGAAAACAACCAAATAAAAAGGAAAAAAAAAAGGTGAAATAAAAGTGAAGTAGAACAAACACAATGGTCGAAGAGACACACAGCCAAATAATTAAGGCAACATAAGGCAATGTGCAAACAATGGATGAAAGAAGCAGAATAATTTAACAAATATGATGAAATATGGTGAAATAAGATGGATATTTATGTTGATTTAAGACTTCGTTGAGGTGAAATCTTGCTATGAAGAAAACAGAACACGTCAATGTAAATAAAAAAAAGTAAAAATTGCAGCACACCTGGAGCTCCTCCTGCTGTCCTCTTTGGTTTCCCTCTTCAAATTATTAGTTCCTGGCTTGTCGGTCTCCTTGTCCCTCTGTCGGCCTCCGCTGGCCTGTTGCTTCTTTTCAGTTCCCAGCTGGTGGTTGCAGGAGGGGGCTCCACCCCCTCCACTGGAGCCGCAGTCATGCATGTGATGACCCGGCCCTGGAGCAACCACCAAGCAGTTCTGACAGAGCTGGAAGTTTGAATCATCTTCCAGGGTCTCTGCAGAGCAGCGGGGAGAGGGTGGGGTCAACGGGGCAAGTTCACTCTTACTGTGAGGCTCGTTACCCCGTGGGGGCAGCTGGCAAGCAGAAGACTGGATGACAGTGCTTGGGGCTGTGGTCTTACAGTGTTTGTCTGATCCCAGGCCGAGGCCTAACCCAAGTCCAGTGGTCTCTGTGGTGATGGTATCTTCGTGGCCATCCTCACAGCTCCCACAGCAGACACAGGAGTTAAGCAGGCAGTGTGTGGCCACCAGGGGGCCGCAGGGCTCGATCTCAGGAGCAGGTCGCGTCAGCATCAGCTTGTCTACGGCCAGCTCCGTCAAGCTGGGGGAGCGGGGGTTGAAGATGACCGTGGCAGACAGCTTCATACCACCCATACGGTGAGCAATGACTTCTGCTGTTTCAGACACTGTCCCTTCCAAACCCATATCCCACCCGTTTGTGTAAGGCAGAGGTTCCGAGCCAGGAGTGGAGGTGTAAGGAGGCCGCTTTGCATTAGGACAAGTTGTGTTCTGGCTGCGTGACTGTGGGCACGGCTGCTCTGACTGGGCCTCAGAGTACCAGCCGTTCCTGGCAGAGTCTGGCTGTGGCCCTGGCTTGCGCTGCACAGGACGAGCAGACTCTGGTGCTTTGGAAGGAGAGGCAACACAACTACAGGCCTCTCTGGAGATGCTGGTGATGCTGTCTCCTGCTGCGTCAAGGTCCTCCATGAGGAAGACCCTGTCCTCCTCCTCTACATAGATGCCTGTCCTTCCCCGGCCCACCAGGAGCCTGTGGGGTGAAGCTTCAGTGCTAGAGGCCCCACTGGAGCCTCCTGCCTCTCCTCTGTTGGGACGATGTGCTGGGGACTGACCCTGGCTTGGAGGTGACAGCAGTGTGGACATCTCGTCTCCCACACGGTACACCATCATATTGAGCTGCTCAAGCTCCTCCTCGTCATACTGCATAGAGCAGGCCAACTCTGCTTCCTCTGCCTCCTCGCACAGTAAGCCCTGCTCCTCCTCCTCCCCCCTCTCGGCTACCTCCTCCCAGCCTTTTTCCACTTTTGCCAGCTCCTCCTCCTGGCTGGGACACACAAACAGAGCCAGATGCTCCTGCTTCCCTTCACTCTCCCCCTTGGAGGTGTCATCAGCGGGGCTGCTGGAAGAGTGAGTCTCTTGAACTGGAGCTGGTGAGCTATTGGTGGCCAGTCCCTGGTCCGGGGGAAACTCCCCATCCTGAGAGATACACAGGTTCCTTTCCAGCGTAATCAACTCCTCCTCAGTCAGGGTCTGCAGCAGGTCTCTGAAAAAGCATTAATGTAATATATTGGGAGAGGAAAAAAGATCATTTAGGAAGAAAAAGCAATATTCTTTATTCTTTCTTTATTCTTTAATGTGTTTACAGACTTTACCTGATTTTCTTTAGTAAAGTGCGAAAAGGCCGGAAGAGCTCAGACATATCCTCTGATTTTTGGTCGAGGTTGAGAGGTCCCTCTGAATAGACAACTAGCCCACTAAAAAATATGTTTAAAATTCTGTTGAGAGGGCAGAAGGGAGTAGACAACAAAGACGTGGGCGGAAGAATAGAGAGGACAGGCAACACTTACCACACAATGGCTAGTCTGGGAATTGTAAACATCAGTGCGGGTTCATAGTCATCGATCATGTCTTGTGTGAGGTAGCCCAGCTTCAGGGCCCTGAGACAAAGCAAAGAGGAAAACACAATCAAAAAATGTAACCACTTTATCTCTGCTTATTATTTTGATTCGGGTACATTCCAGATAGAGTCAGAAGCTCTGTGCTTAGTTCTTTAAAAATGTTTATTCCTCTGTACACTCACCTCTCCACAGTCTCACAAAAGAGCACAATCACTTCCTGCTGTACATAGTATTCTTTGGGAGACTTCACAGGCACCATGGCTGACACATAACTGACAATACAAGAAAAAGAAAGTGGAATGCAATGACATTTACAGCTTTGCTGAAAGTTTTTGGCAAGCTTGTATCAAGCAATCCTTGAGAGGATGATAAATGTGGATTAATGGTGTTGCTGTAATTGCCAGTAATGTTTGGGCCTTTATTTACCTGAGCTCAAACTCAGCAAACAGGCTGTCAAAATGTCGCAATGCGTCCTTCATGCGGTCTGTGTACAAGTTGAGGTCTCTCAGGGCCTGGTCCCTGGTGATGTTGCGTACCTCCTCCAGGCTGCGAGTAAGGTCCTTAGCCAGGGGCCTCATCGCAATACTCTCTATCTCCCTGTTCATTATGATGGAGCCCGCAGCCAAACACTGCACAGAAACACATACGTCAGAAATGATCTCGCCTTCTACAGAAGAGTAAAATATTTTCAGTTGCGTGTCTGAGGTTCAAGAAAACACCACAACTGTGATTGAAATACGACGTGCTATGCACATGTGAAAGACTTGTGCAAGGTTGTTTTCTTCTTGACTGATGCTGGAGGGAATACACTACCTCAGCCCCAAACCACAGCTGCCCGGCCAGGTTGTCATGACGAATCTCCTCAGGGAATTTGACAGAGAAGTCTCTGTTAGCCCGGTCGTTGGGGATACATTCATCCATGATCTGATTGATGATGTTCAACACATTGTCCTGCAGATGAGCACAAGAGTGACAGAAAGAAAAATCAAACAAACTAGTTGGAGGGATAAACACGAGTGACTAAAAATCTGTTCCTGAAAAGCAGTCTTCTCACTGTTTACTTTGATTAACTGATCTTGATTAAAAGAAACCAAGCTCCACCTTTTTTTTTTTTTTTCAAGAAGACCACTGTATTGCTTTGTTAGGAGACCATTGATTAGGAAGTGAATGAAAACAATTTGACAAGCACTTGGGACCATTAAGGCACTCGCAGCTACATTCTCCCTCAATAAAAACACTAAACTAAAGCCCATAATTCCAGCAGTGAAAATGCAGTGTCACACACAGCAAGAGCTAATCAAGAGCTTATGTGCCGCTGGCATGTACAACAGCCATAACAATGACTTACAATGAGCCTTTCACTCAACCACAGCTGCACTGTGCACTGTAATCTTGTCAGGCACAGCACTGCGTCTTTCTCTGCTCGCCCCGAGGAGAAAGATTAAAAAGGTTTGAGAGGGAGAGCTTAACCACTGATTCCTTTATGGCTGTGTGTGTTTGATTGTTAGAGTGCGCGTCTTGACCCCATCTGCGGCCCTCCTACTGTCTGCGAGCGTCTTCCGACAGGGGACAGCGGTGATAACCTTCACTACTGTAGGTTTCAAATCATCAGAACGTAGCGACTGTGGCTTGATTCATGACATGCCAGAGTCACAATAGACCGGCCTCTATCTTCTTTTTTCAGCTTATCTTTTTGCTCTTTTTACTGTCTATCTCTGATCCTTTCTTTTCCTCTGTCTCTTTTGAATGCCATCTAACTCAATCTTTGTCCATCTAAAACACACACACACACACACACACACATCTGCTATATTACCATTGCATGATTATGAAAAAACATATTATCAGCTAAGTGCAAGCATTTGAAGCCACTGTTGTATAGTTGGTAGTTGATGGAGTTTGTGTACCTTTAGAAGTTATAGCTGTTGTTGGCTCTTCAGCAGTTGATTGACTGTGTGTTTCTTGAGAGGTTGAAGTCCATGTGCTATATTCAGTAGTTGATGGAGTTTGTGCTTCATCAGAAGTTGTAGCTACTGTTGGCCCTTCTGTAGTTGATTGACTCGGTGTTTCTTGAGAGGTTGAAGTCAATGTGGTATATTCAGTAGCTGATGGAGTTTGTGTTTCAACAGAAGTTGTAGCTCCTGATGTGTATTCAGTAGTGGATGGAGTTTCTGTTCCTTAAGAAGTACAATATACAGATATTAGTTTACAACTGACCGTGCAATATTCCCCACACATGCCCTGCATGACAAATGCATGTTAGATTGGACAGCTCAACAGCTAACCACAAGTTAAGAACACATTTTATTAAATATGGAGTGCCTGAAAACAACGGAGCCTCGAAAAATACACGAAATGTCAAACAACACAAAACAAACACAAACACACACACAAACACACACACACACACACACACACACACACACACACCATTTTGTTCACCATTATGCACCATTTTAGTTTGATGAAAAGGTAAAATAAATAAATAAAAGCTAAAGAGTGGAAAATAAAGCTTTCAGAGATAGCATAGCTCTTTTGCTAACGGTAGTCCACATAGTCACATAAAGACATTAGGTTTACTTATGTCTCATCACCGTCTGCAAACTATCCCACATTTGTCTGTTATTGGTCAGCCAGTTAACAAAATGACAGATTTACTTTGTCAAGTGAATCCAATAATTGTGGCAAAGTGATCAGAAGGAGCTAGGGTTTGGGAAAATGTCACCATGAGTCAAATTTGGCCTTAAATCAGGCATTACCTCAGTGTCACACTTTAAGTCTTCATGATGACAATATGAAACAATTTTAAGCTCATTAACTAAATGAGCTTTAATTGTAGACATTATCTAAAGCTATCTGGATGAGGTCAGGGTTGTTGGCAAAAAGATAGCCACTGTATTACAGTGAAATACGTTACCTATACAGAGGTGAGAAAGAAAATACTGCCCTATCGGTGCTCTTAAAAAATATACCATCCAGCCTATCTAAAGCTTAGTAATAAACACCCCATATCATATTTAGTAATTAAATTAAACGTTAAAATGACAATCATTTTTTCTTGTATGTGGAATCAACAAATTACACACAATGTGTTAACTTCAGTAGTACTTTTAGAAAAAACATTTAACTTCGCTGTGTAGCTAACTGTTCTCCCACTAATTCTTGTCTTAATGCCAAGCAAGGTTTGGTCTCAGGAAGAGAGTGAATAAGTGTGTATCACAGATTGTCAAACTATTCCTTTAAAATGACAGACAATAGAATTACAGGGAGCAAATCATATAATTCAAGGCCATTTAGCTGGGCCACCCTTACTACAATGAGTCTCGGATGTGACTCAAAGGCAAATATGACCCTTCTGTTTCCAGGCTGTGCTTATTTTCCTCAAATGGTCAGACTAAATAATGATTGAATTAATAGTTAGTACATCCTAGAATTGATATATACTTATGTTCCCTCCTCCCAAATAATTGTGTATTGCAACAATGCAGAATAAAACTTTAAGGTGTTAGCTGGGAGCTCTCCTAATCTGTGATGCCTACACCTATCAAGCAGGGATGCATTCGACAGTAAATTAAACTTAAACTCTGTGAAGCAACCTTTTGTAATGATATGGATCTTTTTGACGCTAATAGCATTCATAGTGATTTATAGTCACTTCTGTGCTGGAGAGGAAAACACACTCAGGGAGTCTCCTCGACCAATCCCTCTCATAAAAATAGACAGGGACAAGCAGAGAAAAGGAAATCAATAAATCAGTGAATATTTAGGCCAGTTATATCAACCTACCGTGAAAAAATGTGAACTCTGGTTTGTTTAAAAAGATAAAAGAAAACTTACTTCAAGTCTGTCTGCAACTGAAGTTCCATTTAACCCTCTTATTATTTTGCACTGCATCACTGACTGCAGCTGCACATAAAAAGGTCCATGGTACTTTCAAATAAGCAATAATTATGTAAACTTCAAATCTTTGTCCGTCTGGCATTACAACAACCCACATGTTCTGCAGAAGAACCTGAAACAGTGTGTCACTGTGAAGCTCCCTGTGAGTGATGTTGTTCTGCATAAATTTTTTGTTCACCTGTCTGGCTGTCATAAAATCGTTTTATGGTCACACTGCTGCCTCTTGTGTTTGTGAGTTCATGAACAGACAATGTGTCATCACTGGCAAGGAGAAAAAAATGTGACCTCTCTGTTGCACTTGTTTCAAAATGGCCTTTG
>JAUZTA010000009.1:8642525-8656120 GCA_034780835.1 Ctenochaetus striatus
ATCTATCTATCTATCTATCTATCTATCTATCTCGTATATTTCATTTGATTTTATGCATAAAATAGAGCGGGCATTGGCGCCCCTGCAGGCTGTTCCGTGTAACAACAAGCGATCTGCCCGAATCCAACCCATTTTGCTCAGTTTTTCTCTGTAAAGCGAAATCACATGATGTGTATTTTGTCATATGATACTGATGAGAGGACTGATCCCACTGCGAGCGAGCGTCACCGACGTCCTCTGTAAAAAAACAAAGGTACCTCGACCACTTGTCAGGGATGAGATGCTGTAGCCTGACATTGTTTGGTGGTTGTACTCGTTAATTCCTGGAGGATGGACGGCCGGGGAGTTCTGTCTGCGATATGCGCCGCTTATTTCATCGGTAAGTTGCACAAAAAACACACCGCTGTTATGCTGCAAAGCATTAGGAGGGGCACTGTAGGTCTTTAAAAGAGTTGTTATTTAGATGTAATTGATTCCATAAATTTAATTCACCACTTAAAACCATACTGCCAAGCGGAAAAAAGCCCGTTACAGCTCATTATTAAGCTCATTATAGATTTGTTTTTCTTCTGTTGAATAAACTAAGTATAAAACACCACGTAAGTTATGCAAAGAGAAAATCCATATCTTTTCATGAGTGTGACAAATTCTTTCTAAAACTAAAGTTCATGAGTTGTTTTATTTGTAGTTGTTTCATCATAATCTCATCTGGAATTTAATGTAATCACGGCCCTGTTAAAAAAGTTTGTTAGTAAAAACTGACATTTTGCATCCAGAAGTCATAACAAACTTTCTTCCCGTGAAAAGTTGTTACACAATGAATGCACTTACTTGTTCAAATTTTACTCTTTAGTGGAATTCAAGCCAAATTTATTTGATTTTATGATATACTGCTGTCGTTTTCTTTCATCATTTTTCTTGACATTTGAATGCAACTCCACCAAACTTTCCGGATTTACCGCTTTTCTTTCTGCCAGTTTAACAGAGGGTTGTGTCTGGAAGTTTGAGGGAGAAATGTTGCCAACACAGAGGAGCCTGAACCAGAAAAATCACATGATCCCCTCTCTGAATAATTGCATTTCATGAGGAGGATGGCTCATATTCAAGAAAGCACTTAAGCACATGGCTAATGTGATTAAGACCACAATATGGGCTCTGTTTTGCTGATGTGCTTATGCATGTTGCCCCCCACTTTCTTAGTAGCATAATGTCGAATGATGTACTTAAGATTTTGTGGCCTGATTAAAGATATCACAAAAACACAGCTAAAGCAACGAGCAGGGGACAGGTGAGAATTTCTTTTTCTCTGACACCAAATGTGTGCTTGAGAATACATCAGAGGAAACTCTGCTGTCTGTTGTCTTTTTTCATGTACTTGTTGTCTTTTATGTTTGGACCAGCGTTTTTAGTCCTACTTCATGTTTGACTTTTTTTTCGTTTGTTTTCACTGTTTGTAAAAGTATTTGGGATTAGAAAACATACTCCAAAAACCAAAGAGAGATTTGTACAGGTCAGCTGCTTGTTATACAACCAATTTTCTCAGTTTTTATTTATTATGAGTTGTTTTTTTTAGATATTTTGGGCATTTATTTCCTCTGTTAGAGAGCTGACAGTTAAGAAATGACAGCAAAAGAAGAGAGAGAGTCTCTTGCAGCTCATAGTAAGATCCTTAACACCAGGCTTTCAGCGCAAAACCTATCATTTTTTATTAGGCTAAGGAAATGTGTTGAGTTTGCATTGCAACCTTGTATTTATCTACTACCAAACATCAGATTTAAATCATCCAGTGTCCTTCATTGCCAGGCATGGTGCTGAGCCAGACCACACTTACCCCTGCTCTGATGAGCACCAGTCTCATCGGAAACTTGACCGTGCCGACTCCGACTCCCATGACTCTTAGCAGTTCGACCCCGAGTTGCTCTGCATTCAACACATCAACTTGTGAGCCCTGTCCGCCAGGATCGCAGTACGACAACAGTGAGTCATTGACTGTGTCATCTGACAGGAGGCCAGCCATCTTATTTTGGTTGGCGATGGATCACAGGAACATTTGAATAACTTGGAATTTTAAATTCATTCTCATCAGTTCGTCCTCCTGTGTCTACTTAAGTAAAAGACAACATCTGCTGCAGTAATTAAAACTGTCAGGACAGACAATAAAGTTAATTAAAGGTAAGAAATGGTCCTCTTTCCCTCCCCAGATACCCTGCTGTGTGCCTGCTGTTCTGACCCGGGGATGTGTCTGTTTCCTGGAGCCTGCCTGCCGTGTTCCAAAGGTTTCCATCAGCCACAAGCCGGACAACTGCATTGTCTCCCCTGCGACCCCGGCTTCTACACAAAGTAAAGACACAGACAGTGCCAACCATTTCTACATTTTCTTTTACCTCTAATGGCATTGGCTACTCTGTTGTCCACCTCCCTCATTGAGTTCTTGTGTATTTTGCGCTGCTGTTTAGCTTCACTGGAAGTCCATTATGTCACGCGTGCCCTCCTGGATCTTTCAACAATAACACTGGTGCAGACAGTTGCACAAGTTGTTCACCAGGTGTGTTTACTTAACTGTGGACTCAACTCAGTGCTGTTGTAAATCAGTGACAAGTGGCATGCTTTCAGACAGAAGCAGCACTGTGCTTCTTGTCGGAAACTAGACGAATATATTAAAATGCATTTATTACATCAACTATTGAATGTAAGCATGTAAATAGATAGTTTTAAAAAGTGCATCTACCAATTGACATGCAATAATAACACAGTTTCATGCATTCTTAAACTTGATAGAAATTGCACGTTAAGCTATCTTCTGTTTGCTGATTTCAGGTTATTTCTCATCACGACAGAGTTCCACCTCTTGTGCGCCGTGTGCATTGGGAAGTTTTTGCAAGTAAGTTGTATATGAATGGCACCAGGTCCCTGTTTCTGTTTCTGTTGTTGTCTGTAACTAGGACCCTTGAATCAGCGTGTAACTTTCATCAAACAACCAGATCCAGCATCACATGCTTTCGTCTCATGGTTCTGTTCTGCCCGCACAGATGCCCCACACACACACACACACACACACACACACACACACACACACACACACACACACACACACAAGAGGAGTTACACAGTTGCTGCTTTGATAATTTAGCACATGGTATGAGAATTTTACAGGCATCTACAAGCATGCTCTAGTGGACATGAATGGTGCTCTGAGAACTGGCCCAGTATGAGGATTCAGGAGCAAAACACTGCGTGTTGCTTATCCAGGTCTGAGATGTGGTAGCAAGCTAAGGGATTCAGGGTTTCCCGGGGAGATCTTAAGGATTCCCAGTCTCAGATCGGACATGCTTTTCCTCCAGCATGCTCTTGATTCGCTCTTGGTTCTTGTCCCAGTTAACGTACCAAGAATTCCTTCACAAAAAGACGTCTTTGAGGCGAAGGAGTAGTGAAAGGACAGAAATCCACATGTCTGAGCCCAAGGGAACTGGTCTGGTCATCTAGCAACAGGGATCTCATTCAAAGCTCAAAACCATGGGTGAGGATAAGAAGGGGGGATCCATCGGTGGACCATGAACTTAACCTCTAGGCTGAGCTCTTTACCATTTTGAAACCAGCTCAAAACTCTTCTCCATGGCCTCCCTAAACTCCTCACACAACCTAGTTTTTGTTTCTACAGCAATAAAAAGTAAAAGTGCTCCTGGTCTGCATGTTGACAAAAAAAAAGAAGAACCCCCCTCCCTTCACTGCTAGGGTTCACCATCAGTTTTTCAGAGTTTTACCAGATCAAGCAATGACATTTCTCTGGCCACAGCTTGTTTTTACGAACTACAATACTGTCAACTGTGTTTGGATCTTGAACGCTGCATTTAATCTTTAGTTTTATTAAGTGTCAAAACAAATTCAACTGTAAACAAATCTGATTTCTAGCGATTTACATCTTTATTTGGCCCTTGTTTTTGCAGGATAATGATGTCGTTTGTCAAAGCTGTGTATTATTATTCAAATCTTTGCTTAAACTTTAAAATGACAAACCGACACCAAACCATTTCTCATGTGTCTGTTAGCACTTTGAAACCAAACAGCTACTGCAGTTTCAGACTAAACCAACTTTCACATTTTTTAAAAACGCCTCCAAGCTGCTTGTGACAACCATGAAATTCATAATAGTTTGTCAGTTTACAGTCACAAAGCAGTGTTTTTGTCTCTCTCCGTCAGCTCCTCTGGTTGTCCTCAGTGCCAGATATGTCCTGGAGGAACAGAAGCTCTACAAAGCGCGGCCTTAGACTGCAAACCATGTCGGCCAGGTAACACACGGCATGCAGACTTCAATCTGCAGCGCATGCTAGAAAAAGAGAATGTCTGAATGACCTTTCTGGTTTCAAACAGGCATGCATAAGCCCCCGCATCAGACTCTGTGTCAAATCTGCGGCAGTGGCTTCTACCAGATCCACTGGGGCCAGGAAGGCTGTGATGTATGCCCAGAGAACCATTACTGCCCTGTGAGTGCTGCACCCTTCACCTCCCACCACCTGTTTAACAGGAGAAAATGAAGCTGTGAGCTTCAGAAAAAAAACCTGGTTTTGTTTGCTGATGGAGCGTGTTGTTCCCTCAGAGTCCAGACGTTACCCCTATCCAGTGTCCCAGTGATGCGTTTTGTCCAGAGGGCAGCTTGGCTCCAGGATACTGCATGGAGACGTTTTTTCGAAAAGCAGGGGAGACTTGTGAATTGGCTCCTGTCACTATAGCTCTTTTAGTTATTGGAGCTGGAGGTAAGTGACAGCGCTGGAAAACATAAAATGATCCTTTATTTATAAATCAAAAAATAAATACTCAAAAACATACTTATTTTGACTCATATCTCCTTTTTAAAGTGTTGTTAAGCTAGCTAACCAGTATGTGTCTGTGACATCCCAGAGCTTCTTTTACAATGCATCTCTGTTTACTTTACACCATGCTAATGACATTGGATAAGAGTTCTGCTTTTCAAACTGATTGCCTTTAAATGCTGCAGGCTAATGTGGTTACACACAAAACAGTTTCTTTTAAGTATTCATAGCTGGTGTTTGTTTTAGTTATGGTTCATAGCTCCCTTTGGATAATATTAGACACGCCTGTTTCTAAGGCTTAACAGAGCTTGTTTTTTTCCACTCAAAAAGGGAAATGAACAAAGAGAAACTAAGTAAATATGCAGTGGAGCTTTAAAAAGCAATGAGGTACTTTCCACTCTTGATCACACAATTGTGGATTAAAAAGAACTATGATTCAGGCCTTTGTTTTCTTCTAAGTAAATAAATGTAAATAAAGGTTATTAACAGAGGTCCACTAAGCAGGTATAGCTAATTAAATAGAAATGTCTAACAGTTAAAATGTATAGTTTGTCTCTTGAATAGTTTGTTCATTATTGTATGTATTTAGATTGTTTATTTTAACTGGAATTATTGTTGAGAATATAATTTATACATGTGGTATATGGCACTTGAATTTTCAGAGATTGTCATCCAGTGAATCTATTGGTCATTTGACTGCATGGAAACAGTTCAGCTTTTCCTTGTGCAGACTGGAAGTAGATAACTTTTTTGACCTTATGCTGAAACCACATCCCGCACAAACAGGACATAATAAAATAAATTACCACAAATCAATGGTCTCTTTATGTTTGTGTGTGTGTGTGTGTGTGTGTAATAAGCCCTACTGTAGACAGTCATTTCCTGTAACGTCCTCTTGTGCTTTTCATCTTTCCTTTCAGTGGCGCTGCTCTTCATCATTTTAATGGTGCTGCGTCGACGGAGAGACACTGATGGAGAGCTGACTATCGCCCGAGCTCCATTGTTGCGCAAAGAGCGACCTCAAGGACGATACTATGGGATCCCCTGTGATGCAGAACCCGTGTATGCTGGCTGGTGAACCGAAGGAGCTCGGCTCAGCTTTAACATGTGCTTGATAGCACAAAATCAACTGAAGGCCCCACATGGGCTCCAACTAAAAACAAATGAACTGCTAGAAGCTACTCTGATGATAAAATTCTACACTGGTGCCTTGAGTGAACATTGAGAATCCAACAGCTTGTTTTTGTGGTACATTTGAATATATTATTAAGAAACAGAAGCTGACTCTTTTGTGAAATGTTGTAGTCTGACACTGTTACTGTTGTTCTGCTCAGAGATGAACAGTTCTTTTGTAAACTGGGTTATTTGATTATGAGAGGTATGCAGGAACAGTGAAAGTTAGATGCTTGCCTCAACTGGGAGGTACTTCTCTCTTATGAAACGCACTTTTTTTTACAGAGGTCATATTTTACTTTGCACTTGTGTGTCGTTATGGGTTGTTCGGTTAACACCTGCAGTCACACAGTGACAGAGAGATGTCAGATGTGGTCTATGCCTGTGTTTTTAAATGTTTTTGATCATACTTGTGTTTTTAAATGCATTTGGCTACAGCACATTACGTTGTCTGTGGTTTAATTTAGACATTTGCTTAATGTTTTTCATAGTCTTTTTTTAAAATTATATTTGTTAAAAAGGAAAAAAAAGTTAAAATTCTAAATGTCTAAGTTCTTACTCTTTTTTACTCATTTGAATTGTTTTATAAACATCAAATTAAAATGGTGTTAAAAATCTATGTGACAGGAATATCAGCTGTTAATCTTTGAGATGCACCATTCTCAGTTAATGTTGGATACCCAGTTTTCATTGTGCTTGTCAAATTTGTGGACCAAGCTCTTTAATCGAACAATCATAAGCTCAGTTACCACATCTTGAATGTCAGTGGGCAACCATAAAGGGTTTATTCTTCCTGTTTTTGGTATCAAATGCTTTGACAAGTTTTCTTTAAAGACAGAAGTGAAAGGATGGTAAAAACACATGGAAATCACCCAATGTTCCTGTGATT
Organism: Ctenochaetus striatus; assembly: GCA_034780835.1. Lineage (NCBI taxonomy): Eukaryota > Metazoa > Chordata > Actinopteri > Acanthuriformes > Acanthuridae > Ctenochaetus > Ctenochaetus striatus. The sequence continues at coordinate 8,649,396 of JAUZTA010000009.1, forward strand.
TTTTGAGTTTCTAGTTTTTATGGCATTTTGCAGATCTCATTTTCCTATCATGTACATTTTGAATATCATTCTGGATTTGATTTCCTGTGATTTTGTACATGGTGTAATGTCTGGTTTCATGTTGCTCTTGTTACAATGTTTAAAAAAGCCCGAAATAAAGCTGTGTAATGTTAAAGTTGCTATTATGGGTTTACTGCATGTTGTTGGCCTTTATTATGGCAGACAAATTGAAATGTTATTAGCAGGAAAAGCAAAAAATGCTTTCTATTCCCAAATCCACGGCAACTGAACTGTGCATTTAAATGAAATATTCATCACCTGGTTCTTTGCATTACTGATATGAAAACGAGAATGTCTGCTATATAAAACATATTCATTTTCATTTATTCATTCAATTAAATGAGAGGTTTACAGGACTAAAGAAAATAGAGAAGTCACACTAAGCAGACTGTAGATAGGTCCCACAGCAGTGAACAATTCTTTCCACATTATGTGAACATCCAGCTGCATACTGTGACAAATGGCAGATCTCAGGATCAGATAAACAAATTTAAAGAGTGTGACAACCATGGAGTAGAATGACAGATATAGCCTTTAGCTACATACAAGCCTGTAACCTATTTAAGATTGCTTAAGTAAAAATTATGACTCCTGCATTAAAAATGCACTTAAAGTAAAGTTAGTGTTTTTAGCAAACTCTTTCAAAGGTAAAGGGTAAAAGTACTGCTATTCAATAATAATCCTGTCCTTGTCTTTTCTTTAGTGGATTTATTATTGTATATGTTTTATTAGTAAGTTTATTGATGCAATGGTTATCAAGAAGTAAATAATATTAGAGCTGGTCCAGGTGGAGGTAACTGCTTCATCTACACTTTATAAGTTCACTAACAGGCTTTTAAGAATGCATCACATGACTTTAAATGTTTCCTGAAAAAAAATCCAAATATCTATAGTAGGTTGAACAAAAACTACTTCCTCCTTCCAATAGAAGAGAGATTGGGGTAAAGTAGAAGTATCACAAAACAGTACTTTCCATTTCATATTTTTCTGCAATGATTTTGGATATGTTTACCTCACGTATACGTACATGCTCAGTTGCGGCTGCTAGGGGGCGATGTTGCTCCGCGTGGCGTTGACGTTGGATGTGAGAAAATGAAATTTGTCCTAACAGAGCTCCGTACTTAAACAGCATTCAGAAAAAACATGGCGGCCGCCATGACAAGGAGGCTGTTAGGTATGTTTCGACAATTTGACATTCATACTTTTTAATGTCAAAGACTTCATTCCGTATTTTTTTATTGATGTTTATTGTATGTAGGTAATGTTAAAACAATTGCCCTCCGTGTAGTTTATTAGCATAAATAAGTAGTAACTACGTGAAGTCGCTAACATCAGCCAACTAGCAACACTGCTAGGTTGCATCTTCACTGCTCCTCTCATGTGTTTTCTCGTTGTCCTTGTGTCTGTCAGGGCTGCTGAGGCCGCTGTCCGCCTCGTTGTCTTCTAAGACACCACAGCTCCGTCATCTCTCCAGCATCACCCATCCTCCGCCTCTCCATCACTCTGCTGCAGCCGCTGCCTGCGCTCCTCTGCGGGCTGCAGTTTGTCAGACACCCCGCTACAACATCCTACAACGGTAAAAGCCCGGAGGGAAACCTACCGATGAAGTTTAAGACCACTGTCAAGTGCACATTAATAGTGCTTAATGCAACCACCTGGTATTAATCTGATATCAATACATATCTTCCCTTCTACAGTTCCCTTTTCCCTTCCCTAACATATGTATACACTGACCAAACGTATGTCAACACCAATTTCTGTTGCTTTCCTATCGGCTCAGGCGTATTTATTGGTTCAATGGAAGAACATTTAATAATATTTTATAGGGTCTGTGCTTCCAATGTCATGGCAACAGTTTGGGGGATACCCTTCACTGTTTTGACAGGAGAACAGCCTGCACACAGACCACAGCTCAACACCATCCACTGAGTTTGGGATGGACATTGAAGCTCTTGATGCCTAATTGATACAGCCTGGTTTCAAAACCTTTTCCAAAACTTTCTCAGATGAGTAGAGACTATTATGGTGCCTTAGATTTAGGAATAAGAGAATTAGTAATCACATGGGTGTAATGTTTGGGTGTCCACTTACAGTTGACCATGGAGAAATGTAGATTTGCATCAGACATCAGAAAACAAGTGTTTCCTGTCAGCAATATTTAATGCATTAGCTAAAGGGGAAGTACATTAAGAATAATAAATAATAATAAAATAATAATAAAATACATTGCATTAGCTAAAAAGAAGATATACATTGGGCCAGTGTTTAGGGAGAAAAAATTAATGCAATTAATATATTCACATAGCAATTCCCCAAAAGCTCTGCAGCAGCCCCTTTATGTTTGTGAGAGTCAGGATTGGAGTGAAGGGTTGGGACTGTCTTAGCTAAAATCAGGGATTGAATTAAGGTTCTGTAGAGTTACAACAATTTCTACTTTTTCTCACATGAGAACTAGTTTGTGAAGATAAAAACACCACAATTGAATTTGATTCATCACCTTTGTATTTATATCAAAACTGGACCAAATAAACCTAAATTAACTGCAAAATTATTAATACTAATGGGTATTTGGTGATAATATGGTGAATTGAACCTTCTGGTGCACTTTATCTTCTGTGTTTTTCTGTCTTACTGCAGGGTGTCGGCACTTATTCCCAGTCTTACTCAGCAACCAAGCAGAAATCTGACCTACTATAGTGTGAAGAAAGGGAAGAGGAAGACTGTAAAATCTGTGACAGACAGGTTCATGAGGTTGCACTGTGGCCTTTGGATCAGACGCAAGGTACAAGTCGTTTACCGTTTAACTGTTTTTTACAGCTCAACCTGTTATGTTTCTGACTCCTTGTTCTCTGGTGCAAACAGGCTGGTTACAAGAAGAAACTGTGGAAGAAGAAGCCTGCCAGAAGAAAGCGCCTGAGGGAGCATGTGTTCTGTAACAAGACACAGAGCAAGCTTTTGGATAAAATGACAACCTCTTTCTGGAAAAGGAGGAATTGGTACGTTAATGATCCGTACCTGAAGTACCACGATCGGGTCAACCTCTAGCTGTAATTTGCTTATTCATGTAGTTTTTGCTTGACAATTATGTAATAAAGTTATAAATGTAACAAAGTTACAAGACGTACATGATCCTTTTCTTTAATGTGCTCTTTTAAGATTACAAGACAAAAACACTTACACACAGTCAAAGTTTTGCTTCATTTTAATGGCTGTAAATTGATATAAACAAATATTTAACGTAGTAGAACGATAAATTGCCATAAACCACCAGTCATCTCTCCACTGCTTTTTTTTTTTTTTTTTTAACAATTTACCATTATATTGAACTTTAATAATTTGACATTCTGGCCTGCCAGAACAAAATTTTTCAAAATCATTTAGTTAGAGTGGTGTCTTCATGAATAAAGTCAAAGTGGCTAATTGATAAGTAAATAAGACATGTCATTCATATATCTGTATAGCCAACTTGCATGTAGTCATAACAATTTATATTCTCACTACAAAGCAACCAAAAATGACAAAAATTAATTAATTGTTCACCAGCAAGGCATCTAAAGAGGCCATCAGCTTCACACAAAATCATTAAAGAAGTCCAATTTTCATACAAATTAATAACAAACATCATGCAATGATGAGTTAATCAGTCTACGCACAAGAACACAAATTCTGTTTTTCATGTTTACTTTGCATGAATTTTATTAGAAGGATATAACCTCCGACACTAACACTGATACTACTTACGCTGAGACACATAATCTGATATTTTTTTTTCCATCATTTATCCATTTAAAGGACATTTCATGTGCATAACAAGTGTATCTACAACATCGGCGTTAATGACGTGTAAACAGAACAGTTGTACCTGAGAAGCTTTTGTTTCAAACTTCAAACCACCGTAACTGATACAGATACAATGATGAAAATTATAAATGTACTGCGCAAGTCCACCCACCAACAACCTACCAACACAGTGATACTTTGTGGAAAATGTTGCTAAGATTTAGGCTCAGTGAATAAAGTACAGGATGCAAACATACAGTGTATCACCACGCAATATTAAGTTTAATGTTAAGTTTGTAAACCTGCAAACCAGAAAAATCACGCTAATGAATTCCTAAAAAATAAAAGAAGCGAGTAGAAGGTAAGATCGTTGGTTTCAGTGTTGCTCAGTTGACAGGAGAGCATTACACAGTGATTTCAAAACATGGAAGAAGATAACCATGTTTATGTACAGTAAATATTTACTCATGTTCTATTTCTGCTACAGCCTAAAGTGACAAATTCCTTATTGGCCTTAAACTGCCAAATATATTGTCAACTAAATGACAAAACGTGCATACAAACTGAACAGTAGATTGTCAAAAACAGTCTGCTCCACTGAGAAAACCTCTTGTTGTAGTGATTTCTTACATTTATCAGTAATGCAAATGCTTTTTACTTGTCATACAAGTAATAAGTTCTTTACCACAGAAGAAATAAACAATAATGATAGTTTAAAGTGAACATATTCAGCTACTCATGGTTATGATTGTTTTATGTAAAATTTTGGCCATTTCAGAGTATAGAGAGCAGTGATTTTATATTTTAAACATAGTGCAAAATAATTGTTGAATGAGGATATAGTTGTGTTATCAATACTTAAATCAAGTGTGGAGACATTTTATATTTTTATGTGTCTGCTCTGTCTTTCTTTAAGGCTTTAATAGAGAGGTAAATAACAGAATATTGTCTGCCATTGCTGTCTGACCTTCATTAGTCAGGTAAGGTAGGTTGTCTTATCTCAGAATATGTTGATGGTTATCAACTGATCTCTCAGTACATTAATAAATTGATAAATAAGTTCAGAATTCTCACAGATGTTTCTTCATGACAGACTGAATAAGGGTAAGACCAGCCATGCCTTTACTTTTGATTCTTGGCCTTTAACACATTCTCTAACAGCGACCATTTCACTCTCGATGCCAGCTGTAGCATTCAGTGACAGTACATTCTGTTGAATAGACGGCAGACTAATAACAGGGAAGACATGCATGCAATTGCCTACCCAAACCTGATATATAAAAACAATCAAATCAGAGGGATGAAGTTCACACAAACTGTACATAAATACATTTTCCTAACCTACAAACTCAAGGTGTCAGTATCAGCATGGAGCCCACTCATTCATTTGTTCTATCTCAATGTCACAACCTCTTTTTTTTTTTTAAATCATGAGCCACAAGCTATATGCTTAATAAAGAGGGGTCATCATAGGTCACTTTGGTAATACCTTATTCCAAAGCAAGGCTGCTTCAGTCATGTAGATTTTGGCCATTCAGTATTTTTTCACGTCTTGCAGCAAAGGCAGCTGGACTAGTCTTTAGGACTAGTTTCACATGGCTTCATTGTTCGAAGAAAGAGCACTCCTGGATCTTGTGAGAGGCCTTAAGGTTCTAAGAGGTGGCTGGAAGGGAGGATAAAAATAACAAGAAAGACACAGTTTAGTCAGCTAATAGCTAAAATGAGTTACTCTTCATCCAAAGTATACAGTTGCTGTTAGTTCGTATTTTTTTTCATTATCTACAAATCCCAAGGTAGGTTCGACAATGTGTAAGTGTGTCTCTCAGTACTGTCTGGTTTTCAGTAACCTGTCTGTAAATAGACTTTGGACTTTCCTGACACTATTTGCTTTCTACTGAAGACTTAAATCTTTACAAGCAGTTTACAATATAAAGTTCCATTTTTAAAGGAGTAAATAATTTTCTACAATCGCTTGGAATAGTAGTTTTTCAAAACACTGACAAAACAGAACTAAATGTTGTATTTGTTGGGGACTACTTTCAGCTGTGGATTAATACACATTTGATCCTCTAGTGAGTATTTATGGCAGCAGAATTTTCCGATTTTAAAAGTTATTTGTGCAATAGATGATTATAACACACAGGAATTAGCTATAATATTCTTCAGCCACAGTACTTTCTCTTAGGAACCATTTTTTCATGGGATTTGTTGACAATAAGAAAAACATAGGATATTTCTGGCATTATCCTTAAAACATTGCCATGCCAAAAAAAACTATTAATAGGTAATGAATTGTAGTAATGAAAACCCATTAATTTCTAGGGAATGATTTTGCAGCATTATTTCTGAATAAATCACATTTAATGAGGAAATTATGATCTGTGGTAAAATACCCTTGAAGACATTCCACAACAATATTTCAATCATGTTTGTTTTTTTGCATGCTCATTTCCAAACAAGTGAGCAGTGCAATCATACAGTCGTAAGATCACACATTAACGTGAACTAAAAAAAAATAATTCCACCAAAGTTAATGTATGATTCAACTTCATCAGTGCAGAAATCCTATTATCAGCCAGACTCTCCACAGTTGCAGACGTGCCGAACCATGATGATTTGTTTAGCTACACAGCAGTAGAAATTAGTGAATGGGTGAGTAAATCACCACTCTCATGGGGCAGTTAGACTCAGGCAGCAGCTGAGCAGCCATGTTGACGAGGCGGGATACCTCAGGAGCCTTCCTCTTAATCAGCCTGAGCTGTGGAGAGCTGGATGCTGTCTGAACACCTTTCTCCACCTCCTCAGGCTGCTCCGGAGCTGGAGGAGTGGGAGGTGGAGAAGGTGCGGAGGGAGTGGAAGGGGCGAAGGGGGTGGTGGGTGTGGAG
>JAUZTA010000009.1:8796443-8810335 GCA_034780835.1 Ctenochaetus striatus
TTAAGGACCCGTCAGCCTTCCTTACACCAGCACTCTTGTCCACACCAATTACTGTTGCAGGAACCTCCTGCTCTTTCCACATTAGATCCGTGGAGTACGACCACTCACCAGGAATGTTGAATAACATTATGTGCATCAGCAACTTCGGGTCTGTAATGCAGAACTTTCCTCATCTCTTTCTGCAGCATTCGATGCTCTCCCATCATCGATAGATCAGTTTAGTCATGTGCATGCATGTCTATATGACTGCTGGCTTGATCACATTTACGCTCCTGAGAAAACACACTGCAGTGAATATATAGACAATAACTTGCAGCTCCTACATTTACAGTTCTGTTGTTATGAATAAGAGTTGAGGATTTACACCATAGCAACAAATTCTCCATAATAATGCTGTAGACTATGTTCCAACACAGCACATTTCAACGGAGCAAATAACAAGGCACAGCTCTCCCCCGGTACAGCACCCCACGTCATAAGTCACTATGAATTTAAAAGCTCCTCTCAGCCAAACTTCCATTTTAATCCTGCGTTTTGTCAACGGCTGTGGGATTTAATACAGTCAGTGGTAAGGATCTACTTCATTGTGATAAAGCACAGTCCTTTGAAGGACTTCAGAAACCATTTTTAGCACACACAGACTTACTTAACGTTGCCAATTTTCCACATTTTTTTTTTTAGACTTTTAGAAGACAGATAAGGTCTCACGCATTGTCCCAGTTTTTTGCGTTAGTTATGCATATTCATTGCATTTTTAAAGACTACAGTTTAAAGCAAAATTTCAGCTCTAACTGTTCTGCAAATTGGGCTTCTGAGGGGATATCAAGATAATTATGTGCCTGTATAGATTAAATTATGAACTGAAGAACAAAACTCCCTTTAAGTGAATTATTCATGGCGTCGCCACCATCTGCAAACATTTCTGTGTGAAGCTGAAAAGGAATTAAAATTGGCCTGCTTATCTGCTGCATATCACATCTATCATGACATATTATGGAGACATCCAACACTGTATGCGTAGCGGTCCACTCATGCGTTGGCTGCAGTTGGGCATTCAAACCCCCACCCAGGCTTACAGTCAGATGGTCCTGGCAGCTTTAATGCAGTGACCAACATTCACAGAAGGGTCTATAACACTTGAATCATAGGTGGCTCACACAGTGAGTCAGGGAGAAAAAAAAAGAGGTCTATTTAAATTGACCGGACAGAAAGAAATCACCGGGAATGATTGATTAAAACCTTTACACTGCTGTCTGTTGAGACTAATGATTAAATGCTCCTCCTTACACCTAATATTAAGGGCTCGGGGTGAGTGATACTGAAAGAGTCACAGTAATGGCTCCGAATGGCTGCATCATCAGCAACCCTTGTCCCATATTTCAGTGCTCTGTTCATTAAGGTGCTTGAGACTACATACAAATCATATTAAGTTTCAGAGAGCGGGCTGGTGAAATATGTTCAGCTATCTGTCGGTGGATTTACCGCCTCAGAGTGGGACCAGAGAGAGGGAGCGTCGGAGGGGAAAAACTGCCGCAACAGGCAGCGGATCCACACAGGTATATGTGCTTGTTGTTGCAAGCATTAACACATGAGACACACACACACACACACATTTCTTTATTGCCGGCAGCTCAACTTCAAAACGAAGCTGAAACTACTGGGCTGGCTCATTAGCCCCTTATCTCCACCAAATTAAAGCTAATTTAATTAACTCATCTGTGTTTTAATCAGGGGTCCTCCGGGGGAAACCCTACCACTGAACCACTGAGCTTGGCAGCCCAGCAGGCATGGATTTCACAAGCAGCTGGGTACTCCCCAAGGTCAGACCCAGCATAAATTAGTCCTGTGTTCAGCTGTCAACATCCTGCTGGCTCTATCACACGCACAGAGGCGCAAGAGCAAAAAACTGCGCCCATGCACGGGCACTCACACAGTAATCTCAAGGGGGGGTCGATGGTACATTTTCTCTCTCAAGCATAAAAGGAAACACTCCACGTCAAAACAGTTTCTTCAGACAAGCCAGTTGCCTGACACCTGCGTCTGGCTAGCAATGAGATCCAACTGTGGGGTGAGAGCAGACTGAGAGTGAGACAGACAGACGTGGGGTGAGACAGGTGTGAAACCTGGTAGTGCGAGCCGCAGCCTTACCTGTGGGGCCCAGTAGCCGTGGGGGAGGCGGCGGAGGCGGTGGAGGAGGAAGCGGTGGGTATCTTCGACAGTGGCATGCCAGCTGGCACTGTTCACTAACTTTCTCCGCCACAGTCCGTGAGCATGACCTCTGGAGTTCTCCCTTATGGTGAGCGAGAGAGAGAGAGAGAGAGAGAGAGAGAGAGAGACATTAAAGTGACTGAGGCACCGTCCTTCAGTGCATTACTCAGAAGTACCATCAGCACAACACTGTGCAGCACAAATGGAGATGCTTGAACACTCAGCAGCCTCTCGGTTAGCAAGCACTGTGGATATCCTCTCATCATTCTTTTCGCATCACAGCTCCAGTGTTGTTGTCATTGGGGCTGCTGTGTATGTAGTACATGCAGAATAGGATCACGTCTATGGCTGCAGCCCGCTGTAAGAAAACCACCCACCAACAGAGTGGGCAGCAGGCTGCCCCGAGGAGTGTGCGTGGGTGGACTTGGAAACTCAAGCAGATCACATTACACATGAACCCTGGCAACACTGTGTGCATGTGAACAACAGCTCACCACTATCTGTAGGCAGCAGCATGGGGCAGAGGTTAGAATACTCATCACTAACATATGCCTGCTGCAGGAATCCTGGTGGGATAACTGAATATTGTTATCATAAAAACACAGGCTACTCCATGTTCCCACTATAAGAGAGCTGAGTGGCTGTTTGCGTGTGTGTGTGCGTGTGTGTGTGTTTGCATAGATACATTTCTCATGCCTTAGTGGAAACTCTACACATGCATGCCTGCTAATATTTCCTAAACACAGAAGCTGCCCTCGACTGGTGACCCCAACCTCCTGTGAAAACACACTTGCATTATTAATTGCAGCATAATAGTAGCTTGAAAAAAAAAAGAAGAAGAAGAAGAAGATACAATTGATTCTTATCTATAGTTCATCAGTAAATCAAACTCTAGTTTCATTAGTTTAACATCTTCTCATGCGTAAATTGTCAAGTGGTGCGCCCGGTCATGGTGCTTACCTGGCATGAGAGCAAAAACAGTGAGAGAAGGCAATGACCGAAGAAAAAAGGCCAAAAACTTAAAGTGAATGGCATTAGATCTTGGACCAGCATTCCTCTTGCGCTGTTCTCGAAGACACTAGGCAGCGTTTCCAGCAGATGAATGCAGTACACATAGGCTGGAACAGTTTGGGAAATAACCATCCACCCTGTCCAGTTCAGCGGCGATATCTGTGACAAGCGTCTCCAGAAATAGTTTATGCCACAATCATTTTCCTCTTTAAATCCCGTTGTCGATAGCATAGGACAGGCGAGCCGGTGGAATGAGTAGCAAATCTCGATAATTCACATCTCGAAAGTAGTTTTTTTTTTTCTTATTGGCACTCAGATAGCGACCTGAATCACGCCGCTACTCCGTGCAATGTGAGGGCGGTGGATGGCCCGTACCTTACATCCCTCCTCGGCTGCGAGCATGAGTGCAAATGGGCCACTCAAGCCATCGAAGTTGAAGAGGAAAAAAAAAAAAAAAAAAAAAAAAAAAAAAAACGAACAGAGAGGGATCCTCAGGAATATCGTGCGGCAGGATTCCTCGCAATAGGATCACACATCCCCTCAACTTATCTAGGCTGAATACTGTATGGGCGAGTCCGGAGGGCAGAGCCGAGGGTTAAACTGATGCATCCCCCTCTGTGCCAAAATACAGCGGGCTGTTTTATACAGGAGCATCACCGCCGCGCACTTGATGCAGCGCTCACATCAGCTCAGTCCTGACAGCGTGTGCTCAAACAAATTCACCCTCCGCTTCTCAAAAAGTCCCCCCCCTGCGCCCCCCTCCCCTTCCTTAAAAAGAAAAAAACAAAAAACACACAGCGGGTAAGGGGGATGTGGTTTATAAAGGCGTCGGTAATGTCAGGTGAGATTTGTTTGTTTTTGTTTATGTTTAGTGTGTGATATTTTGCTTTCTAAAAAAAAAAAGAAGAAGAAAAAAAGAAAAAAAATAGTGGTCCAGGCGGAAAGTATAAGCCCACAATGCGTGGAGGCGAGTCCTTGAGGATGACGCGTACTAGACCGAATTAAAGTCAAGTGGAGAGAGAGGGAGAGAGAGTGCAAGACGCCTACCGACTGAAAACACTGCCATACCCATGTTTGATGTGCTGTGCGCCCGCCTGCAAGAACACTCCGTGGTCCAGTGTCCCAAAGTAGGCTGACATAAACAACACTGATGTAACCTGGCATTTACTGCTTAATGCTCCACAACAAAGACATTCACAGGATATTTACTAGATGCTGATTTTTAAACCCCAGGCTTCATTTTCTTGTCACCATTACTTCTGATGCCATATCTAAGAGGTGATGCTGTAGGGCCAGAGTGCAAAGAATCAGACTGCAATGGGTAGTTTTTTAAGAGCAGAGTTGCATAATGTTGGTGGTCTTCACTAGGCACTGTTATGAAATTACCCCACAGCCCACAGCCATGTACGTGGTACTAGAGAGCCAACGTGACAGTGACAGTTTATTGGGATTTACCATGACAGTTAACTGGCAGAAGGAATAAACATTTAGTGCACATTTAAAGAGATGTTGCACCACATAAGAATCATGTTTGGATCTGTTTTTTTCTTTTTTCTGTCATCACATTTATCAAAGTCTTTACATTAATTACCAGCGCGTTACTAAAAGTACCAACAATGTGCTGCTTTTCTGATCACAGTTCTGGAGCCGAAGCAATTAGTGCTTAAATGATCAGGGGATTACAGAGACTTTATCAGTTACTATTTTTATGAGGGTGAATTGTCTCTCTGCGATAAAAGAAATGCAAATTATACCATCTGACAGCTTCTTAAATATGAGAAACCCTCTTTTACATTATTTTAAATGTAATATATTCAGGATTTGGGATGCAAATTAGACATTTAAAGATGTTACCTTTGGATTTAGAAAAATGGTGATGAGCAATTTTCTCTCTTTCATGGCATTTTACAGCCTTTCATCAATAATGAAAATAATCGTTAGTTGCAGCGTCACACAATTGAAATACTGTTCCCTTTCGTATCCTCTACAAGGATCTTTGTTGTGGAGCTCCAGCACCATCCCTTACACTATTAAAGATTCATTATTTTGCTTAAAGGCACTTCAACAGGGGTCGTTCTTGAAGCTGAGGTTGTTGGCTTTGCATTGCATTTCCTCTGCTTATTTCACCAATGCACTGCACAGCATGCATGTCAATTTCATTGCTTATTCATGTTTCATAAATCCACAATCATTTGTTGTACCCAGTTGACTTCTGTTCCTTTGGATGTATTGCTTGTGGTTTAAAAACAGAAGTGACAGCTAATCGTGTCACAGCCTGCTTATTCCCAAAAACACAAACAGCATCTAAGCCGTCTATTCAAACAACTTTGGATTAAGATCAATGGATTCAGCATCTAGCCCTACAGCCTTTTGTTGCGGCTGAGCGTTTATCACATCTCTTGCCTATCAAAAAGCTCTTCACAGACAGTAATGGGGTGAGCTCATGCACAAGAGCTCTGGATGACTTTTAGAGTGGAAAATCCACAGCTGTCGTTGGGCTGCATTGGCTCGTACAATGCAGAGATTTTTCAGAGTTTTTTGAAGTGCACAACAAGCCTGTATTTGGCATATAGTGTGCCAATCGGTTCAGCTCGTCCATCCTCCCCTACAGACTGTCCCAGTATCGATTTTCTGACAAGAGAAGAAGCACTACATCCTCCTGGTTCCTTCCTGCTGCCTCAATCTGCCACAACATACATCACACCCTTTTTAAACTCAGATAAGAAAACCTCTTAATAAGATTACCTTGGTCTTCCAGTGTTATTATTCTTACCAGGACACTTAATCAGCACCCCTACAAACAAACAGAGCCCAAAAATATTACATCAAATATCAAGAGATTTTATAACCTCGACTCATTTCAGGAACATTGACATTCAGGGAAAATGAAATCAACTGAATTTACCTTCACTTTGCATGTAATTCTCCATTATTGTTAAGAGTCAAGCTTGGCTGTAACCTAATGGAGGTAGATTGCCATCTAGTGGCGAAGCGTGGTAACACGTGACATTAAGGTCCTCATAAATGTATTAATAGATCAAGTGCAAGTTGATAAATTAAGCATTTTCCTGAAAAGAACATTACTTTAAAATAGACTTTTCTTTTGTAAGGAACATGAGGAAAATGCACCACTGTGCGAAGTTTGATTTTTGTTAATACTGTACAGAGAAACACAGCTGTACATATTTTGTATCTGTGATTGTTTTGTGACCATTTATGCATTACAATATAAATACAGTTTTAATATATAAATGAATAAATAAATGATTAATAGAGAACATACATCACCAAAGCATGGAAATAAATTTGAAATATATTGGTATAATGTCTTCTTAACTGTGTCTGTAGTGTCTTTAGACGGATCCAGATTCAGATAAATCCTTGTTTTTTGCAGTGAAGCTAAACAGTTTCCCCCATTGTGTTTTGGAAAGGTGATGAAGGGGAATGGCCTGATGGGATGATTACAATTAGTATTCCCTCACCTCCGTTGGTCTTTGGGGTTAGGATTAGAGGCACAGGCAGTACAATAAATGATCACAAAAACATTATTGGAAAATTGTAGGAATACTACAGGCAGCAGTGTGTCTCTGTTATCCTCATGCTCTCTGCGACTAAACGCTGCTACTTGTCACTTTGATCATGAAGGTGAGACTGCTCTGGAGAATATACATAGGCTACTTTATGGTATGCAATCCTTTTTATACTATATATAGTTTGAAGAATAATATGGAACATACACTAATGTAGGAATGTGAAAAAAAATGCACAATTACAAATCTTCCTTCTACTTCAGAGGCACATTTCCATGGATTATGAACACACTGCACAGTTAGGCTACTTATTTTTTAAAATCATGCCCTGGGCAATTAATTCCAACTTGCACAAACCTCAGTCCAATAAAGGATCAATGAGTCAGGCAGACTAGACTGAATTATTTAAACAACAGCCCCTCTACCCCTGCATTCTCTCTGGTTCAAAAGTACGGTGAGGGGGATTGCAGATTTACAAGAGGGATGCATTTTGGTCATTTTGCGAAAAAAAAAAAAGGGGGAATGAATTGCTCCCTCATGCCCCTTTAAATCACCTACTGGGTGTCCCCTAAGTTCATCAAGAAAAATGTTAGTCCTACCATCTTTGTACATCTAATGTCCACAAAACAATGCAGAATCTATCTATATTATCTATTTTATGGCAGTTTTTATTATTTATACCAGTTTTACATTTGTTGATACTGTACGCTCAGAAGATGTGAGAAAAATAGCGTTTATTTCCAGTTCTGCTGCTTGGAGGTGAGCTGAGGTGAGATAAAGAAGAAAAAAATGAAATTCTTCTACCTGAAGTCTCTCCATATCCTGTGTTCTGTAAGTGAGCCAATTCTCCTCTGATATTTCTACATTTAGCACCGATTCACATTTTATGTTCATCTGTGTGAGCCACTATGGATCGGTAGCCTGATACTATGTATTTCTTTTGTTTTTTACATCTTATATTCTGTGTTCTTGTATCTTTTCTGTGTCTGTCTCTTTCTATGGTGTTCTCTTAAATGTATTTTAGCTATTTTTGAGCAAAGAAGTAACAGTGACAACTTCGTAAAGCTCCTTTAACGTTTATATCTTGCACAGCTTTACCTGAGAAGCCTGAGTGGACAGAGTTATGTTTTCTCTTGGCATTTACTAAATAGATTTCTCCTTTACAGAGTTCAAACATAAAAAATAATAGTTTGTTGGTTTGTAGCTTCACTGTGCAGCATTACAGACCCCAAACACCATTTGCACCAAAGATATGCAAAAAAAAGTGCACGTCTTTGGTGCATGCATGCAGCATTTAGTGACACTTGTATGTTTACACGTCTGTCTGCATTTGGTGGATTGGTGGTGTGTTCCTAGAGCAACCTTGACCCTCTCAAACTGGATTAGAGGGGATAAGTGGATGGTGGATAGGTAAATATGGAAAAGTTCCAACAATTGACCCAACTTCGAAATATTTAAATTGATTGACTAACTTCTCATCCACCTGTCTCAGCACAAGGACAGTGACACTTTGTAGGATTTTTGAATTCCACTTTGCTTTCTCTTTTCTCTTTCTTATTCTCCTGCTCTTCAAAAGCACAGGAGTTGGGTGACAGGCCAGGGGAGGGGAGCCCCATTGTTAATTGGCCTTTTCAACTGAACAGAGAGGTGAAGGGAAGAAGAGGAGGAGGACAATAGGGTCCCATTGCCTCTCCAGAACAAGAGGGATGCGTCGCCAAAAAAGATAGACCAGTCAGCGTGCACACAGACCTGCAGAGCTCTCCTCAGACAACCCCAAACTGAGTGAATGAGGCAATCAATCATGTGAGCCAGCAGCTCCCTAAAACAAATGGCCTGTAGCCTCGATATAGACTGCAGAATTTTTTAAAGATTCCCTGTGCTGGTGCTACAGTGGTTCAGGGTGTGTGTGTGTGTGCTTTAAGGGCATGAGGTGTTACTCATCAGGCAAACAGTTTCCTCACATCTCACTCCACTGCTGCTGCGGTTCAATGGAACGATAGGTGCTCTTTTTCCACTTCAATAAGGGGATGAAGCTCAATTAGCATTTCACAAGTCCCCTTTTCCTCCTCCATTGCAACCTTCCCCGCGGAGCCCATGCTTTCTCTGGGGATTGTCCTGTTTTGGGCCCTTGTTGCCGTTGGCAGGGTGACAGTATTCGAGTGTGCAAACTTGTGCTATTGTCCGCGGGCCAGAGGGAGCCATGGAGACCCCATAATATGACACAGGAAAATGTTTGCTGATGGCAATTCTATGGGCTTTGTCCGACTCTTTCTCCTTCATGACGACTCGATTTAAGTCTCTAAATGTTTGACTACAAATGCAGGAGTGCTATCCAGCTCCTTTCCCTTTGTCCCGCGAGGTTTGAATGAGTAATTCAGCCTTTGTGTCGCTCGATTGAGGGGGCAAACAGAAAGACAAGATTCTTGAGCGTTCAAGCCTCTTTCCATGGTTATGCACTCTTTAGATCCCCCCCCCCTCCCCGCACCCCCCCACCAAATCCTACAGCTGACATCACTCTTGGGGAGGGTATGAGGGGTATCAGTGTTAACAAATCCAACGTTACCAGCTCCGGAATAAAATTAGAATGTGGGCACATTTTCGCAGAATTTGCACTTATTTTAATTTATGCGCATCCTCTTTAGAAGGTGTTTGCCCGACGCGCAGAAATCACCGTGCAGGAAAAATATCGCATCCCCTCAGCGGCTTTTTCCAGATCTCCATGACAACAATTTGCAATGGTGAAGAATTCGATACCAGGGCGCTTGGAGGCTGATTTGGGTGCATTGTGAGGGGCCTGGGGTCGCTGATTGGTTCAAGGAAAGCACCATAACTACAAGGAGTTTATATTCATTCAACTTATTGAAGTGCTGCCTACTGCAGCCTGGAGAGAGAGAAGTTTGTGCTTGGACCGTGGCTTTGAGGAAGTCTGAGCTGATCCTGCAGTGGTGAGTTAAGGGTCATTACAAATGATCACATTCAGTTTGGGCTTAATTGCGGAATTTCTAACATAGAGAGCAGCAATTACGCAAAGCCTCAACTTGTTCACTGATTTTCCCTTCAGATGCTGATGGTGGACTAGAGGTTCTAACATGGCGAATGCTGATAGTGAGGTCAAGACGCTGCTCAATTTTGTGAATTTGGCATCCAGCGATATCAAGGCGGCCTTGGACAAGTCAGCTCCGTGCAGACGCTCTGTGGATCACAGGAAATACCTGCAGAAACAACTCAAGCGATTTTCTCAGAAGTACTCCAGAGTGCCGAGGTGCCACACGCACAGGTCTGCTGACTACGGGTGCGCCAAACCGGTTGGGACTGTTCACCAGAGCGTGAAGGGGGCAGAGAAGGCCGGCTCGGATGCTCAAGGTGTGGAGAATGCGAATGTGGGGAGCGCTGTGGAGCAGGTGCCCATGAGGAAACGCCAACTACCGGCCTCATTCTGGGAGGAACCCAAGCTGACCCAAACTAAGAGGGAGCACCCACATTTAGGACTGAAAAGAAACCCTGTGGGCACATCTGAGAGCAGTGAAAACGAGAAGAGGAAAAGGAGCTGTGATGATAACGCGAAAGCCGCTCTGTCTGCGTCCAGTCGACGCAGCGCTGCGGACAAGGACGCGCTGAAATTGGACCTGAGCTCTCACCACTGTGTGAGTGTGTGCGGCTGCTGTCCCTTCCAGTACCACGGACACCAGGTTCTTCACAGTCACATTGTTGTCCCCCATCCACCCCTGGGACTGTGGAGCAAAGTCACAGGGACTGAGATAGATAGACCAGAACATCCTTATGGACAGAAAATACACACGCATGTTGTGGTCAAACCCATACCGACCAAACCCACCGTTCAGTCACCGATCTTCAGTGTGTTTGGATTCATTTGAGTACTTTACTAATGGACCAATCACACAAAAAATGTGTAAATAGAACTAATTAATTTCCTTTTACGTTCTACAGAGACTTTCTTTTTTGCTCTTTCGACATTTGTACAAGACACTTCCTCAGCACTTACTGGAATACTGCATCTATTTTTATTGTTTGAATCTAAAAAATAAGTTGCACTTGCAGAATAACTTCATCATGTTCACTTTCATGCCAATCTGATGCCTCCAAGTTTCTGAAAACTAACAGTAAGTTAAAAGGTTTCTACTTTTAGATTTCTACAGAGGATGACTGCTGTATTTTAGGTACCGAAAAGTCATGCAAATGAATGGAAGCATCCTGTTTTAGTTTTCCCTTTCAACTATGAGAATAGAATGTGGGACATAGAAGACTTTTTCTTTGTCGACGTAATGTTTGATGGGCACATCTGAAACAATGCCTTTTATTTTCAAATAAATGATTCAACTCTCCTCAAGAACTCCTTTGGGCATTAGATCATTTCCACTCTCACCGATTGTTTCTGTAAAACCGCAAAACATTCAGACAGACAGATTAAAGACACTTACTGTCACATTACATATGTTATAAATAGGTGTTTTATATATAGAGAATTGCATTTACAGATTTAAGATATTAGAGGCAGCTAAAAAAAGAAACAGAAAATGATAAATTTAGTCACATCTTTGAGGCATATATCGTTTGACGTTTGTCTTAGTCAGTCGGCCAGGCTCAGGTATCTGATCAGTCTGTCTGGCAGAGGTAGGCTCGTGAGAGATTTCAGTCTGTGTCTCCCCATTCGGGTCCGAATCTGTAATCTGCAAAGGTGGAGCAGTGGTCGAGGTGATACTGCAGACAAGACAAAGAGGAAGAGACTAAGAGGACTGTCCTTTGCAGATTGCATCTGTGCTGCATGCATGTTTGAGGAAGTAAAAGGCAGAAGGAAACATGTTTGCATGTTAGGATGTATGTGAATGATAAGATCTTGTCTGATGCTTACATGACTTCCTCTTAACAGTGAGCCATTCTTCTTGGCTGTCCAGTAGTTCATTCAGTTTGCTGCACAGCTGAACGTGACCAACATGCTCCAGCAGCAGGTCTATGATTGGTCCTGCCCATTTATACATGAATGATGTTGAGATCCACTCACAGAACTGAGGAAGGAAAACAGAGAGAAAAGCTTGATCACTTTTAAGATCACTTCAATAATTGGTAAATCTGTAACACTGTTGTTAATCATTTTTCTCACCTGTGTCGCCCTTTCTGGGGGCTCACTGCAGTTTAAAGAAAGCATAATATCATTTGGCAAAACATAACCATTGCTGCCACTTCTTATATGGGATTCTCGTGCTGTTGGGTGAGAGGCACTGCCGTGTGTACACGTAAAACAGGACTGGACATCACAGTCATGGTCCAAAAGGCTCTTTAGTAGAGGCAGATTATTCATGCAAAGTGCAATAACAGCAGGAAATGTTGTAGCATAAGATGGGATTCTGGCATTTGTGTCTGCCCCTTTCTCCAGCAGCAAGGACACGGTGCTGACACAGCCCTGTCGTACAGCCATCAGCAGAGGACTGACCGGGTCCAGGCTCAGACTAGCGCCTGCGTTCAGCAACACCTCTGCTGTCTCTGTGCTGCCGTTGGCAATAGCAAAGTAGAGGGCTGTCGTGCGTCGGTCAGCATACTGCACAGAGTGACTGTGGGCCAGTGTGGCGTTTACATCTGCACCTGTCTTCAGCAGCACAGCTGCCACAGTGTGTCTGTTGTGCTCTGCTGCCAGGTGGAGGGGGCTGATGCAACTGTGGCGCAGCCTGGCTCGACTTGTCACTGGGACAAGCAGGGACACAATCCTGATCAAAAAGCAAAGACAGAATACACAGAGACAACAAATACAAATCATTTTTGTTCACTCTTATTATGGAAAAAACACTTCAGTGCTTTATGCAATTGTTTTCTATTGAAAGTATCTCAACTTACTCATGGTGTCCATGCTTGGCGGCCACATGCAGCGGCAGCATCCCTGAGGTAGTGGGTTTGTTGGCGTCTGCATTTTTAGTCAAAAGCACTGCTACGCTTTCCTTGTGGCCTTTTTTACTAGCCTCATGCAGAGCTGTGATACCATCACAAGTCTGCATGTTCACATCTGCACCTATAGAAAGGCATTAGACCTT
The DNA here is from genome assembly GCA_034780835.1 of Ctenochaetus striatus. NCBI lineage: Eukaryota > Metazoa > Chordata > Actinopteri > Acanthuriformes > Acanthuridae > Ctenochaetus > Ctenochaetus striatus. The sequence goes on from JAUZTA010000009.1 coordinate 8,809,234, forward strand.
TATAAACTTTAAAGAAGTATTTTAAACATTAAAAAGAGAAAGATTTCATGCAGGAAAGTACCTTTGCTAATAAGGTAACACAGTGCCCTCAACTGTGCTCGCTGAGCTGCTACAATGAGTGGTGTGATGCTGTAGGTATTAGGTGGATTGATTGTGGCCCCGGCTCTTATTAGTATCTCACAGATCTCTATGTTGTTCCTGGATACAGCCTCATGGAGGGCTGTCCAACCCTGACCACACCGCTGGTTCACAGTGGCCCCATAGGACAGAATGAGGCTCACCATATCCACATCCTCCAACTCACAGGCTACAGACAAATCAACACAGTCATTTTTTTTCCCCCAAAATACTAGCTGACACACAGTTAACCATACATGTTTTTGTCTGAATAGCTCTGCTGTATACAACTGATTTCACAGCTGTACCTTTGTACAAAGGGGTTTCTTTGTTCTTGCTGCTGATGTCGGGGTCGGCGCCTGCCTCCAGAAGGCTCTGCACACATGATGAATGTTCACAAGACACAGCAAGCAGCAACGCCGTTTGCTCCTGCAGCGTGCGTTTGTCTACTGAACCTGGATGGACTGGAGCAACACATATGCATATCAGACAAGCCAGCTGAGTGACTTATTTAGCATTTTAAAAAGTCAAATCACCTCTTTGAATAGATCCTTGTTATCCTGGTTCTGCACTAACACTCTGAAAAAAGTAAACACTGTCTCGGACCCTAAAAAAGACTCTTGGTGTCATACCCCTCAGCAGGGTCTTCAAGCACTCCGTCTGCCCACAGAAAGCAGCGTCATGCAAAGGTATCCACCCATCTTTATTCTCCTTCAGCAGGCGGTGAGCAGCGGATGTTGCCAGATCATTAACAGCCTTGACATCCCCTCTCCTGATGGCAAAGACCACCGGGTCAACATCCCTTAGAAAGAGGAGACAGCAATTTAATTACCTTAAGGTTAAATGTGACAAGTGTCTTTTTCAGCACTGTTCAAGGACTGTATCTCTGAATTTAAAAAAAATGGACCTTTAATCTTTGTATGTGGGTGATACAAAGATTTTTGCATTTTTATGGCTATGTAAAACCATAACTACTATATATTTT
>JAUZTA010000009.1:8820378-8843451 GCA_034780835.1 Ctenochaetus striatus
TCGTCGTTTAGGCGGGCTCTGGGCGGAGTCACGCGCTGGCTAATGGCGGCGCCCATTTGTTTGTCCAGTGTTTTATACAGTCAACGGTACTGTCTCTTTAACAGAAAACACGTGATGCCCGCAAACATCCGGTTTACAGAAAATGGAAATAAAATTGCAACAATACTCTGACACACTACTTTGACGTACGGACTCTTACCAAACTGTTTTTGCATTTCATTGTATTTTTCCATGTTGCTGGAACACAAAGGTATGTCGCGCGACACGTCGACCATTGACACTGCTGTTCGGTCTCGCGGATCTTAACGCTGTTTGTTTCTCGACAGATGGAGGCAGCTAGCCTTGTCTCATGCAGAGAGGACATTTCTTTGCTGTTTCCTGAACAAACATCGAGTGCCAAATATAAAGTAGGCTATTTCGTCAGAGTGATGTACTGTATATGATAAATCACCGTTCTTGACACTATTAATCCCACACATTGTCCTTTGTTAGGATTTAAGCAGCCAGTTTTCCTCCGTGAGGCAAGTGCGAGGAGATGGGAACTGTTTCTACAGAGCCTTCTGCTTCGCTCACTTGGAGTCAATCTTACACAATGCCAGAGCTCTGCAGAGGTCAGTCCTCATCGTTACTGCCTCTGGTCCAAACTGAAAACACTTAATATTTAAAGTTCTCTTATTGGTTTCACTTACAGGTTTAAGGAGAGAATTATTCAAACCTACGAAGAATTTTCTTCTGCGGGATTTGAGGAGAGTTCCTTCAGACACCACCTGGACTTAGTAAATAATTTATTTCCTTTGACAATTAGGCTACAGAATTTATTTTACTTTTTGGGTGCATTAAGTCACAGCACTAATAACCCTGCAAAATTACATTTTTTTCTTTATTATTATTATTTTATTGGATTGTCTCGAGGAAATGGGGAAATTTAATGGGAAAAACATTTTTAATACTGTGTTAGGAGGTATCACCAAATTTTACATAAGACAAGCTAATTAAAAAGTTACACACTGCCCTTTTATTAATGTACCTTCATAATTCCAGTTCGTGTAGTCCATAACATTGTCCCCAGAAAGCAGTGTATATATATATAGAACAGATCAGATATAATACTTATGATGAATGAGAATGGTACTCGGGTGGGGCACAGTCCCTGATTTCTGCCACTGAAAAGTCTTTGGTCATTCATTATTTTATTCACAAACAACCTTCTGGATATGAAAGTGCAATTTCCAAATATCTATGAAAGGCTACCACTTAATTACATCTTTAGTCAGTAACTTTTCAATTGCCTTTATATGCTGATTTAGAAAAGGAGCCATACAAAAATACTAAAAATATATCAAAAATTAAAATAGCTGAAAGCCTCATCCAATGAATAGATAATGAATTACATTATAAGATCCACTGATTGAGAATCACATCACATTGGAACTGATAGCAGACCTTATATGAGTGGAATTTAACTTCTATATTCTTATTTCTCTTGGTCAAGAATGAAACTTCTAATAAATCACACTGCTTATTAAAAAGGTGCAAGTACAGAATACTCTCTGTTCTCCTGAAGGTGGTAAATGTTGTGGAGCAGTGCCAGACCGATGGGCAGGAAGACCGGCTGCTCCAGCTCTTCAACGAGCAGATGACCTCTGACAGCGTGGTGCAGTATCTCAGGCTGCTAACTTCAGCACACCTACAAAACCACTCAGACTTCTTCTGCAACTTCGTAGAAGCACCCAATCTGCAAGTCTACTGTCAACAAGTAAGTCCCAAAGTGTTGCTGCCATCTAGTGAAATAACAGTTGATCATTTTTTACTATCTAAGTGAAAGAGGAATGACATCTCTCAGGTTTGCTAATATCTCAACTCTCTTTATTCAGGAAGTCGAGGCCATGGCGATGGAATGCGATCATGTGGACATCTTAGCTCTGTCGCAGGCCCTGGGTATATGCATCCACATCGTCTCCACAGAGGGCGATGAACAGCAGTTGGCCCATCACATCATTCCGGAGGGTGCTGAACCCTCCCTGCACCTCCTCTACCAAATGTCACATTATAACATTCTCTACCCTCGACCTCAGAACTGACCAGTGATCCACTGGGACTCAGCTCAACTCAGGGATGATAACTTTGAATAAAACACCACATGGGCTTTAAGACACTTATAGAAACTGATTTTTATAAAATCTCGCTGTGTACAGGGACTCAACAACATCTGGAAATACATTTTGTTGCACACTGAGCAACAAGTATTAAACGTATTGCAAAGAATGTATGTAAAAAAAATAATACATAATTCCTTTTTTTAACACATTTCCATTAAAGGTCACTGCTGCCGTTCTTTCTTCTGCCTCTGCTTTTTCTGCTGTGGTGGAGCACCTTTCTTTAACTTCTGTTTTTTCTTTTGTATTGAGAGGCTGGTAAGGGCACTTTCTTTCCCTGCTTGAGATATTTTAGACAGAGGGAGCTTTCCCATTTGAGTGGGGTACTTGGTCTTTATCACATTTTTGAATATAGGCTGGGAGATCAAATGTTTCAAATGCTTTTTCATCCCCTTCACCATCCTCTGCTGTTCTCTGTCCTCTTCCTCATCCTTTGCTCTGCCTGTGGACATAAATGATTATTCAGTTGTCTGTATTTCAACCATTTTAAATAAACTGATCGTGTTATAAGAGTTTTTTGCATTACCAATTAAAAGGTCATCATCAAGGTCCACCTCCAGGGCCTCTGCTGCTTGTTTGAACCAAGAGTTGTGGTGCTTCTCCCTTTTGTTATGGAACTCCACCTTCTCTATCTGTCTGGCCAAGTTTACCCGTTCCTGTGAAAAATGGATAACCACAATAAACTGGCAACTCTAATCTCTTTGAATGTCACGTAAAACCTGGACCCGATTCTGGATCTAACCTTTATAGCATCCATGCATTTGGTTTCTATAGGGAACATGGGAAGCTCCTCGTCTTTTCCAAGCGTCTTGTAAATCTTCTTGAAGTTCATTATGTCGTCTGGGCCAATTAGCAACAAACTGAGACCCTCTTTAGTGGCTCTTGCTGTTCTACCGCTCCGATGGACATAAGTCTCAGATGTCCTGGGAACCTGATTAGTATTAATAAGTAAACTTATTCAGGTAATGACAAAAATGGAAAGTGTAAATAGAAGCAACTGTCTTTCAGTCAAAAATAAGGAGTGCTGTGGATTATACTGTGTGTATATATATATATAAAAGCCTACCTGGTAGTGGATAACATGCTGAACATTGGGGATGTCAAGTCCTCTTGCTGCAACATCAGTAGTCAGCAGAACACAACTGTTAAATTATGAAATTCAATTATCAATTCATGATTGTAATAAGTCAATGGTGAATGTTTGAGACAGAAATATTTTTTTTTACATTTTTAGGTTTGAGTTTTGAGTTCATCACTCCAAAGGAATAATTATTTTTTTAATTTTTAAACCTGAACGAGACTTAGCCAAAGTGGCAGCAATACAAGCGCACATGCAGAAAAATAGAATTGCAATAGAGCTGTTTCTCCACAAAGTTAAAACAAATCTCCACTTGCACCAGTGGAAACTTGTTTCAACTTTCTGCTACTGTAATTGCAAACTTGTATGTCACAGAACACATTTTATAAAGAGGCATTAAGATAAAACTCAACTAGTCATGGGAAAATACAATTAATAACAGATAAAACTCAAGTAAAGCTCTTAAAGCAGCAGCTTCTTCTTAAATATTTCATTAAAGGTCACTAGATTACATCTTAACTTAAAGCCTGATCTATGACAGGAGCTCACCACTTGATGTGTATCACTTAGGAGATATAACAAATTTTAGACAAAAAATATAAAGTGCATGGAACACAGTTACTTCACCTTGTTATGAATGCCCAAATTGAAATTGTGTGGCTTTCATTTGTGTTGAGCAATATTTTATTAAGAGTGCTTCAAGGTAACTTAAGGCAGAAACCTCAAGAATGCTGCTACCTGTGTGTGCATAACTCACCTGTCCCTCTCAGCGAACCGCTCCAGGTTCTTTAGACGTTGTTTCTGGTGCATGTTGGCATGAAGAGGCAGAGGAGCACTGTCCAAGATTACCAGCAAGGCGTTCAGTCTCTTGATACAGTCTATACTGTTAGCAAACACCATGGTGCGGCCAGGATACTGGAGCAAGAAATAGTAAAGGTAGAAGTCTTTCTCCTCCTTCTGACAGTGGATTTGTGTCTCAGTCAGGGTCTCCACGGTTGCCTCCTTCCTGGTCAGGTCAATGACTTTGGGCTTGGATTTTATTCCCACTTTCTCCATAAGGATTTCCAGCCTGCTCCTCTGGTCCAGATTCTTCTTTTTCTTCTGCAGGAGGCGGGTGGGCAAGCTGTGAACCATGGTCAGAGTGGCAGAGAAAACAAATGTTTGCCTCATGGGGTTGAAGTGCACGGTGTTCAGCATCTCCAGCAGACTCTCCAGCTCTGCAAAATGGCCTCTCTCTACCATGCGGTCTGCTTCATCAATGACCAGGCACCTGTAGAATAAATACACATGTGCTGGTTTGTAATACTGAATTGAATAATTTTACCAGTGACTGTAAATGTTTGCCAAATATATGCATATCAAAGAAAAAAGAAAATCTGCACATTGTGATACAGCTTTTCACCATGTCATGCCTTCCTTTAAGTCTAAGGTGGTTTGTGCCTACCTGAGCTGTCTCAGGTTCAGCAGATGTGGATGTCTCTCCTTAATCAAGTCCCACAGACGTCCTGGAGTGGCAATAATGATTTCTGGTCTTCGCTTCAGCATCCTTCTTTGTTTCTGTTGTGCCATTCCACCCACCACTATTGCTGTTTTGATGTCTGAACAATTTATAGTAACATCTTGAGTATCCTGACATTTTTAATCCAGTTAAATTATTTGGATAAACTTTTCATAAACATTTAATGACTTACCTGTGAATTTTGCGACAGCATCGATATGGTGCTTGACCTGAACAGCCAGCTCTCTGGTGGGTGTGAGCACTAGTCCGAGCAGAGGCTGAGCTCGACTACTAGCCTGCTCTTCTTCTGCTTCAGCAGTCTGATCAAAGTCAAACTCTGCGTTTTTGATTACACGAACACATCCGAGCCTCTCATCATCATCATCTTGTTCCTCGACATCATGTTCGTCTGTATCACCTGGATCCTGCTCTGCTCTGCTTTCATCGTCTTCTTCCTCAACCTCTATGTCGTTAACCTCATCCTCTTCTACTGGGGATTCAGCTGCATCTCCTGACTTTGTGGACACTTCCATAGCTGGTAAATACAAACTCTCCACCTGTGTATGTGCTTCTTTGTCATCATCAACAGGCTTTTCTGAACCATTCTTCCACTCCAGGATGGTGTGGATCATTGGGATACCAAATGCTAATGTCTTCCCACTCCCTGTAATGAAAGTGCTTATGTTAACTACATTTATGGAACTATGAGGACGCATAGCTATGGGACAAAGGAGCAAAAGTTATATTATCTTACCTGTTTCAGCTGCACCTAGAACATCCATACGATCCCTGATAGCTGAGGGCAAAGCCAGGGCTTGTATAGGTGTTGGGGCACCAAATCCAAGACTGCTCAGTGCCTCTAGCACAGGGGAGGGAACAAACAGATCCTTCCAGGCGCTCACATCAGCATTTTTGTCATTAGAGCCAGAAAGTGCTGCGTTTGTCCAATTCTTTTGCTGTTTTTTGGGGGGCTTAGTCACTTTCTCTTGGGTGGAGTCTTCCTTTTCCAGTGCCTGAGGTTCTGATGGAGGCTCCTGGTTTGACTGTTCTTCTGGGACTGTGTCCTCAATTTTCTGCTGCTTCTGTTTCCTTTTCATCTTTTTGTTGCTCTTCTTTGCAGGTTTTGATTGGGCATCAGGGTTTGAGCTGCTGGCTGTATCTTCTGAAGTGTCTTCTTTAGCACTTTCATCTTTCTCTCTCTCCTCATCTGCAGCTACATCCTCCTGTGGGACCTCTGCAGAAATTTCCTCTGGTTGGACTGATTCCTTTGCAGCTGGTTTCTTATTTTTCTTCTTCTTTTTGGGTTTCTTCTTGACTGGTTCAGCAGTTTCCTCTCCTTCTTGGCCCTCAGCAGTTTTCTCTCCCTCTTTGCTCTCAGCGTTTACCTTATCTCCAGCCTCGTGTGACTCGCTGGCTTTTCTTTTCAATGCTTTTTTCTGCTTTCTCTCCTTCTTCTTTTTCAGTTCTTTTTGTGCTTTAGCTGCAGCCTTCTCAGAGTCCATCATGCGGTAATTTGTCAGCTCTTCGAAGCAAACCAGACCCTCCATGCCCTCCTCAGAGAAAAGACTGGGATCAAGCTCCACAGCCTTCCACTTGCCTTTCATATGGATGCTCCGTTTGCCTGGTTTTTGCAGTCCGGAGGACAGACGCTTGTTTCTCGGCCTCATCTTATTTGTCTTCATTTTTCTAAGAATGAAAAATTTCACCGAGCCACATCGAAATGTTAAATCGCTTCCTTCAAACTAAGTTGTTAAAACGGTATGTGTGAGGTTAGCTATCAGCTGAGGTCCCGCGGCACTCCACTTACATACAAACTGCCTCTTAAAGTGTCAGATAAATTAGTCTGTTAAACCATAAACTACTAAACAGTAAGCGCAAGTTAAAGCAATGAAGATACGCTACCTTAACTCTCTGTATTTTTTATCGAAGTGTCAAATTAATCTTCAAAACCACAACAACCACGCATGACACGAGGGCGCAGCCATGACGGTGTTGATCACGTGGTTTGAAAAACTTTATTCGTCCTGCAGCAGCAGACACAGCGCGCGGTGCAGTGTTTTCTCTCTGCATGATGTGGCCGTTCAGATGCTACGTTGAGATTAGTAACTATTAGTTAGTCATGTTATCATTCTGCAGTGGGAGTCATGCCTGCTGCTTTATGTTATTCAAATTCTTAATTAACTATAATAAATAGGTTTATAAATGATTGAATATGGTGCCCGGTTTGGAGAAATTTGTTGTTTGAAGCCTATCAAGTCAATAAAATATGCTGGTTTTGCACTTACTACCTACGTGTAAACGTTAAAAGTCATCGATAGATAATTAGGAATAAGCAAAAACATGTAGAGTTTGCTGTTTATATGCAATACAGCCTTTTCTGAGATTCATTGGTCAAATAGGCAGAGTTCTTTTTTTTTTAGTTATTTACTGATTCAGTTTTTTGGCATTCATTTGTTTACTCAACAGTGTTTGCATTTGGCTTGTTATGCAAGAACTGAAAATGTTTATCCAAATCCAAAATAAAGACACATGAATAACAATTCTTTATTAACAGAAGTCAGGGGCTTACAGAACAGATCAGCACAAACATTTTAAGCCAAATTTAAGATTAAAAAATGAGCATAAAAGCCCTTTGAAGCCTAAATAAACACAAGGTCACATGCAAGCACTAGCACAGAGGTGACTAATTGTTTTTGGTGGGGTCAATCACTCTGCCCATAAACAGCATACAGTTTGTGTCTTCATGGTATATGAAGAAGAAGAATGGTCTGTCAACAATGAAGGTCCTGGGTAAGGAAAATGGAGTAATGCCACTTGTTGTGGCAGCCGCCGCAGTGGTCCCAACCTCATCCACTTCAATCACTGCCTTGTGCAGTGCCTGTGAATTTTTAGAAAAGATAACAAATTCATCATCTGCAGAGGTTGAAATATGCAAGTAGGCTGTTACGGCATAAAGAAATGAAGAACAAACCTCTGACACTTTTAAGCCTTCGTCCCTGCTCAGCTTTGTCAAATTGGCTGAACTGCTGAAGACACTGGCCATGCCCATATCTGGTAGAAGAGTGTGCAAAGAGTACGACTGCTCCATACTGAATTTGGGGATATTGATCTCCAGTTTGCTGTGTACAAGACATGGTGTTAACACTTACTTGCTATCTGTTGCTATAGTTGACATAATGTATTTGCTGCTAGTTGTCAGGAGCAATTTACAGCTTAAGAGTGAAGGGCTTTGCCATTAAAGCAGAAATGCAACAGAATACATATGATTAAAAAAAGAGAAAAGCTGTTAAAACAGCTGACATTTTTTACATAAATACTCACATTTTTTGCAGATTTTTTATCCAGCTGTGGAACCTCTTAGCATTGATCTCATCATCAATTACACTGTAGTCCACGCCTTTGTTGGGTAGCACAATGAGCATGGAAACACCTTTTTGGTATGGTAGCTTTAGCACTTTGGCGCCTAGAGGATAGTCTTCTGCCATGTAAAACTTATCCTCCATAAACATCATGGACACTTGCACAGTGTTATAACTGTCAATATAGAAGGGTGCATTTGCAGTGAAATTGGGGTTAAAAGGCATCTGCCAGGCTCCTGTGGAGAAAAAAAGGACTTATTGTGAGATTTATTGTGGACACAAGGGGGTCAAAGGTCATACCAAGGATAGCGGTAAAAGCACAGTCATTAATTACCCAAAATAAATTTGTAAACCAAACACAAGTGATTAAGCTCACCTTGGAAGAAAATTGTGTTTATTAACATGAGTCGGGTCAATGGATCCAGGCTTGAAATCATCTCTGTCACTTTGTCCCGAGTCTTCTGTTTGATATACCCATTGATGAAGTCTATACTCCCTTCTTCGTCACTGAAGTTTACCCTTTTGATATCAGCGTCAAAAAACTTTCTAATCTGGTCCTGAAATATCTTCTCCCCCTTGAACTTTGGATGCATGAAGACAACCATGCTTTGGTCCAGTTTCAGTGATCCATTCTGTGTGATGTTCTCATGAAGAAGCTCAAAGAGTCTTGGGATAAGTTCAGGCTGGTCAGTCTGCTCCAGCTGCTCCAGGTTAAGTACCTTCAGTATTTCCTCGTGTGTGTCACCGTCAGCACCCATCGAAAGAGCAGCAAAGCTGGTGGAGATGCTCAGAGGTGAGAAAAAGATGTTCTTGTCATGATAGCTGGATATTTTTCTGTAAAGGTTCATTGCAAAGTCCATATTTTTGAAGGAAAGATCTGAGACGGTGGCGCTTGAAAGATGTGCTTGGTTGAAAGGAGCGAGGAAGCACATGAAGGTCATAATGAAAACAAATCCAATCTTCATTTTGTGTACCTCCATGTTTTCAGATTGGGAAGGTTGGGGTGCACAGACTGAAACATACAGACATTTAAATGTCAAAATCTTATTTAAAAAACACAATAAAACAACGACACAACATTACCAAAGAGACTCATTTGTAAAACATGATAAAACTCATGTCAGATCTCAAAAATGTTTTTTTGATTTACATGTTCACCATAATAAACCGAACAAATTCAATTTAGAATTGAAATACTTACCTGAGATTTTGTCGGATAAATTGTCATACGTACCAGTCAGCTTGGGCAAGATTATGTCTGAAGCCCCATTTAATATTTGTGGATACAAAGTGCATGTGTGCTCTGAGTGTTATATATTAACCAATACATACTGCCTGTTGTGTTGTTTCAGATGGTGTCAGAACTGTTTTTTAGGACATTCCCTGCCTCTTTTGTGGAGGCGATGTCACACAAACCATCCAAAACTACATAAGAATATAAAATTCCAAAAGAGACACGGCAGACTTTAAGAGGAGTGAATGTCACTTTAATCCTTAAACAAAAATGAACACATTAAATGAAAGATTGTGTTATGGTAACAGGAAATATAACAAATACGCTGGAATTTGAAAGAACAGTGAATGAAAATAATGTAATGATAAAAGCACAGCTACCAATAGTTTATACTCTTTCACAAAGTGTGTTTTAAAAAAAAGGTTAGATCCAGTAGAAACAAACACAGTAATGGTGTTATGAAATCTTCTTGAAAGATATCCAGCAGAGGAATCTGTATGCATAACATCCAATACTTTTGTGGAAGCATCAAGAGTTAAGCATGCTTAACAAGTTATCCAGAAAACAGAACGACTGTAAACAAATTTGGCTGTTTTAATGCTGTAATGTGGTCTGATGTGTTGTAACCAGATTTTGTTTTTATAGGACTGAACAGAAGCTTGTAGAGAAAAAAAAAGGGAGATTTCAAACAAGTCATGGTCACAAGCCAATGCAAAAAAACCAAAACAAAACAACGAACACTTTAAAGTGTATGATGACACATTTCTGATGATTTGTTTCTCTCTTTGGATTTTAAATTATACAAGGTTACGAGGTTAAATAACAGTCACCCATTTATTCTCACAACTTTATGGTTATTTTAAAAGGTAATCAATCCGCCCATGGCTTTAACTTATAGCAACCTCAGTGCAAATCAATATATTTTTAAATATTTTTTAATATATTGTTCAATATATTGTACACCAATGTATACAACGTTGCTCTAAGTATTATTGGAATACAGGATTAAATCAAATCAGTGCAATTGAACAAGAAGGGGCAGTAACACTGGGGAAGAGAACTGTTAGCTGATTATTTTCACATTGTAATAAATTTGCTATACGGTTCATGACGCATACTGATGAGGAGAGATAACTAATGAAGTCATATATAAGGTAGGTTGCCTTGACATGTCAGACTTTTTTGGTTTAAAGTGATCATACTGTGCTGAAAAAAAGAACTATGTTTCTATCAGCTTCAGGTTTATGGTGATAACAGATTGCTTATTTGTTCCCATGTCCATGTGGACTTAGTTTGGACATTATATTAATAATACACATCAGTCAAAGGTAACTTATATTTAGCTAATAGCTCTATAGACTTATGCTGTTCACTGCCCAACCAAAATGGACAAAACACCCTTAAATTGGGTACTGTCAGCTATGTAATCTTAAACCTTTCATAATGCCTACTTATAGTCCTTAAGGTAAAAACAAAGCCACAACATCAACAATATGTTGTTGTATAGATACCTCGGGAGTTTACTCTTAGACATTCACAAGTAAAATGGCTGATGATGTCAGGAATAAATGACCCATACATATTAGTGCTGCTGGCTAAAAGATATTTCAATACATTGCAACAAGAAGTTATTTCAAACTAAAATGATGCTCTGGTGGGGAATAAGTTGGAATCACATCTTATGTCCTACAAACGCAAGTCCAGTATGAATGAAGGAGGTTCTATCACTTTCTGTCAAACTTTTAGCTGTGGTCTGGGCATTGGTCTCATATAAATTTCACAGAACACTCATCTCTGAATGTTTTCACCAGCTCAAGTAAACACACCCTTTGCATGCTGAAGATTCCTTTCCATCTCTTCCAGAGGAAAAAACGAGAATAAAAAACCTTACACAATAGAAATAGAAGGCGCCATGGTAAAAAGGCAATTGCAAACTTGGATTAACTGCATCATGAATTCTGTGGTCACCTTTTTCCCAGCCTCAGTGCCTCAATGAGCTAGATTTGACTAACTGCTGCCTTTCCTTTGTTGTTCTCTTCTCTATAGCCTGTCAGCGAACTAACCAGGGGAAACGTGTCAGCCCTCTGACTGTCCTTATGTTCGCATGTGCAAAAGGTTAGAGGAAGGCGCAAAGCTAACCCAAGGATGGGTTTGCCAATCCAGGCAGCTGGTAAACAACATAGGCAAAACTTTTACACCTTCTTCACTGGCTGTGCTTTTGTTGTTGGTCCTCCTCAGCGTTTACTGATTCTAGAAGAGGAAAGAGAGAATAGGTTATTATATTTCATGGCTTAACTGAATGAGCTTTTTGATCAAAGTTCCCCTCCAGAAACATTTTAATGTCTGTTATAATAAATATCTTTTATTACATGGTTTTCCTACATGAAAAGTTAAAAAAAAAGTCCTAAAAAGTAGGCTGGAGTCACATCCACTTTTTCTCCCTCATTGAGAAATTCTGGATCTAACAGTTTCTAACAGGCCTCATGCCCCGCCTACCACCGCTGCTTGGACTAGGTTGACTGATTAAAGTGCAGCAAAATTCAGACAAACATGTTTGAGAGTCAGAGAGTCAGCAAATAGCAAAATATTAGAATAGTGAGTGTGGTTAGTATCCGTTATTTGAGTATCAATGCTGTCTGACACAGCCTTAGTTGCTGTGACAAATACAATAATAACTACTACAGCGTTCCATGGCTTTTTGGTAAATTATGGAAAAAAGCTCTCAGGTTCAATTAAAATTTAAAACTATGCTCATCACCGCATTTGCTATTAAAACTCTCACAATGCTGATGCAAACCCTCTTTCTCTGTACTGACAAAGTCAGCTCTGTGCTTGAGATTTGTATTTGGCTTTTGAGTTTGTGATGCACCAAAACTAGTTCACCCAAGTTATGTTTGAATCTCAGATTGTAGAGAAGTATACAAACATCGCCCCCCCTCAGTAAAGGGATGTCAAAACACCTTTCAAGTGACAAACTTTGTACAGATACAAGTCAGTATGGTCAACGTTTGACATTTTAAGGGACATAGACATACAAGAAAAACAGGTTTATGTGTCGAGGGGATCTTTAAATAATCTAGAATGAATTTGAATGAAGAAATCAGATGTACTTACCTAAGCCACCTGTTGGTTTTGTGTCTGGTTGTTGAGGAATGTTCGGCTGAGCTTGTTGTTGCTGCCTAAGAAGCCAACAGAGATGTTTGAATTGGATAATTAGTAAGTGTTTTCAATACAGTGTCCATCCCCTCAGTAAGCAACAGGTATGCCGTTAAATCTACCGGTCAAAGTAAGCTTGTCTCCTTTTCCGGAGTTCCTCGGCGGTAAGTGTCTCATTCTGGCCTTCTTTTTGTCCTCCTGCAGTCCCTCCTACCTGGTTCCCTGATTTCACATTCCCCATGTCAGACTCTGAGGACTTGTTGCTCATCACTGCTCCTATTTAATTGTAAAACAACAAAAAACAACATACTGATATGTAATCTTAAAACTGTTCATTTTATTTACTTTGAATGAAATTTGCAAAAGATATGACCGACAATTAACTGACTCACTGTCGTGATTAAGAGGTGAAGCCTAATTAGGACAGAGAAATAAGAAACACTATACAATTTTTTTTTTAAACCTTTCATTTGACTCAGCCTTTACCTTGCATGCTGAGCTGTATGGCCCTGCGAAGATCAGCTTCTTCATCTTCCACATCTATGTCCTGTCTGCTGAGTGCCAGAGCTCTCTTCAGCTCTTCATCTTCGTCAACAACCTCATCCTCCACACCAAAGCCCATATTCGTCTGGGTCAGAGCTGCTGACCTCCTGCTTAGTTAGAACGCCTCAAGTAAGTCAAAGTGTATTTTTAGCAACTTCAAGCATAACCAGAAACTAAAATACTCCTTTCAGAGTAATTTCTGGGTCTCCCATTTTGACATGCCTGGACACAAAGCACATACCCTGCACTTGTCTGGGCCTCCTCCTCACCAATAAGTCTTGGCCGGTGCTGCTGCTGCACTCTCATGATCCCAAGGATCTGCTCAGCCTCACACTCTGGAAGGTTTCCTCGGATCACAAATATGGAATAACCTGGAAAAGTACAACTTTTATTATATTTTCTGCATTGCAACATCTAAACATACAGTACTGTAAATGAAAGTAAATTTTACAATACCTTCTTGTTGTAACTGTGCAAGGAAAAGCGCTAGATAGGTGTCTGATATTAACTCCGGTCCAGTCAACAGTGAATTCAGATTAAACCACTGTAATGAATACAAAATTGTGTTTTTAGTTTAAGTGAAACTATGTTACAAGTGTTTATGGTAACAAGAAGTGCCTCATACCTGCTGTCCAAGTTTGCGTATAGTGAACCAGTGTTCCTTGTAGTTGCAAATAAATGCTTTCTCATTTCTGAAAGGCAAGAATGGGTGTCGCTATAAGCTTAAACTTTAAAGTAGCTGTGAGCATACAGATGTTGACATCACACAGAAAAGTCTTGATAAAGAAACTTTACATTGGATTAATCATCAGGCTCTGGTACTCTCGGCTGTTGAAGAGGATTAGCTCCAAGCCCCACACTCTCAGAGCATTGCTAATTACCTAAAGGGATTACATGACAGAAAAAGGAATTGATATTACCAACCTGTTATTCTTATATTGATCTGTTATCAAATAGTGAATCTCTTAAACTCACTTGTATGGAAAAGAACCCACTATCGTCCATGTTCCCAGATGGTTGCTTAGAAAAGTTACAGAACTTAAAGTTAGAAACTGTTAATAGCATGTAATGAATAGGCTTAACATTAACCTCCTATGTCTCCTCACCTGTAAGAAGGTTCTGTACTCCTCACTGGCCATGCCTCCCTCAGCCATCCTCATTCTCTCCTCTTCATCAAGCTGATGAGCAATGGAGGACAGATCCACAGGAGTGAAATACTCACCCTGCAGGAGGTTGTTGAGACAGTGCTGGGCGCAAAGAGAGCCCTCTTGCTACAAAAGCAACGTTACATGGTAACTAAAAAGTTATCTTAAAAACCTAGTTAGCTGTTAGTTAACGGAATAAACTAATGCTAAAGTCTTATGTGTTTGGTCTCTTCCCACGATAAAATATATACACCAGTGGAGAAACATTCAGTTAGCTTACGTACAGCTATTCTAAACACTGCTATATAAGACCAGATAGCTATGTAAACACAGTTCGTTTACTAACTTGATAAAAAGCATCATGCTCATGGCTGCTTATTACCTTTCTGCGTTCACATTCGCATTTGAAAAGAAACTTTTCATAATCTCTGACTAGCAAGTGCAACTAGCATTTTAGCTGTCTAGACAACAATACTGCCAAACACCACCACAAATCTCTTAACACCGGCCAGGAGTCACCGTTAAACAAATCGCCGCTAGACGGTTCAAGGATTTAAAAATTGACATAGCATTTTTTTTGTAGCTAAACATTTTAAGTCAAACGTGTTCACTTACTTTCTCATGAAATATAGAATCCATATTCAGCTTTCTGTCAAACATTCAACTCTGACCTTTAGCCCCGCAGTATTGATCCCCGTAAAAGAGGAGACAATCTTGACTAGCGCCCTCTACTGGCTGGCTCCATAGACCATCTACATTCAAATCTCTATAATTATAGATTTATACGAGCTATATCATTGAAATCAATGTCCTCGTGGGATACACGGGTCAACACAACCACTTAACATAGAGACACTGATCCACTATTTGGTCAGTTATTTGTGCTTGTGATATTACAAAAGGCAACAAAAAGTATAACAGATGAACTCAAACCATGACCTAATAATTGTCGAATCATGTATGGAGAACTTAGGTGTGCCGCAAGAGGGCGAGCCTGTAAGAAATTTTTGTTTACAAAATGCGCTGCAATTTTCTAAAACGTCCTATCTGATTATGAGATTGAGAAATTACCACCTGACTAAATCTAAATATTTCTTACCGAAGTATGACCCAATAACGTCGCAAAAGGAGTTCGATTACAAGGGGACAGTCTCCTAGTGACGCTTCCTCCTTTACGGCAAATGGAATATGGCGGAGGGTGAGAAATCCATAGACGGGCTGGAGCTCAGCAAGGTATGATTTTTAAATTGTTACTTTCGCTGACAGTAGTTAGTGAGGACCGGGCACTGAACAGTGAGGTATTACGTGTTAGCTCCTTGGTGCAATGGTTTGGTCGCGCAGTTAAAGGTTATCTACTCACAAGGCTAGCATTGGTGGTTAACTTAGCTCCTGCGCTAGCAGCCTAAATGGTTAAACTGTTCCTGAAGAGGCTACAGTATTTATTGTTCACCAACACTGTATTTATGTTGTTGTTTTTTACTTTGTATTTTTGTCAGGGCTTGCTAGAAAATACAACTCGGTCAGGAGTAAAATGGTAGTGTTTTCGTTATGTGTATCTCCATTATGGGATATATTGGTGGTCGTTTTTACCAAAAGCGCCTCAACATGAGTTGCCATGACTTGAGAAATGTTTCCCAGTGTTGTCCCGATTGTTTCCGGTCTTTTATACTTTTGCAACATTTCGTCAATTCAAACTGTTTTCTATCAAGCTGCTCGCAGCCTGAAAGTGAAACTGACCTACTAAACGTCTTTTATAGCCTCAGGCATTTAACATTACCGTTTGACACTTGCACACAATTTGATTCGATTGAGACAAAAAACAAAACAGAGAGATGACAGGCATATTTGTAGATATTGCAGAACCAGCACTGATTTTCTGGTGCAATCCCAGCCTCCACTTATTTAGTACGACACTTAGCTACACCGTGTAACTGTCAACACAAATGCAGATAATATAACACATCATTATTGTTCTCCTCTCAACCAATTCAACCATCTACTTGTGTTGGCTGGTGAAATTTAAAAATGCTGGAAACTATATGTGTGTAGTAAGATAGTACACTGTATAAAAATCCAAAATCATGCACAACTGAGCACTGTAAAAATGGTTATAGTATTTAAAACTACATGATGAATTATGAAACTGCTCATTTCCCTTCTATTTCCCGGGACCTGACATTTCTATATGGACCCATACATACCAAGACTACTCTTTTACAGAAATACTTTCCTCGGTGTGTGCACAGACTAAAGTTTTTTTTGTTTGTTTGTTTTTTTTTTTACATTTTTATGTGTACATTTTTATGTGTAATGTCTAAATGGAAATATAAGAGAAATGACAATTAAGTGTAGAGGAAGTCAGTCCATGTGTCATTCACACCAAGGCTTAAAAAAAAAGTGAACCAAAGATCACGGTCTAGTTACTGATTAGCTATATCTTTAAGGTTAAACAAAGAAACACTCTTTTGGACTTGTGCCATACTGTATAATATAATGTATTGATAGTATCAGTATTAGAAATTCTTGCACTATACCTAGATTTCTGTCTGATACACCAATAAAAAAAAACTGTACGTGGTGTTTTTCATCCTGCTGGTAGTGCAGAAAGTGAAAAAACCTCAGCAATTCAGCCAAAATTTGGATGAAGCAGTGTGATGATTTCACTATTAGTAATGTAGCCTACTACTAACTGATTGTATTTCTTTTTTCCCCATTACTCATACTTTTCACTGTTATGCTTAGCTGGTTGTGTTGCAGGTTTTATGCTTCAGATTTCTAAAGGCAAAACAACAATAGTAGTTAGTAGTTGCATCAGCAGTCAATAGAGAATACTATATTTCTGCCCTCTGTTATTACACCAGTTCATAGCTTCATATTTTTTTATTGGATGTCCTTAACCTAAAATTATGACGTTAAAGTACGTCCTTAATCATAATGCATTGCTAGAGGAGGATATATATTTGGGTATCACTATGAGAATAGTGGCTTGAAGATGTGGTTATGTGTCACTAGTTGGAGGCAGTTGTGAATCATTGCAAAACACTCCATGCCCTTCTCCTCCTCTGTCCTGCAGGAATGGCTGGAGGCTGCAGACAGCAGGGCAGAGCTGCTGCGCTACCTGAAGGAGCAGGTGCCACAGATCTTCTGCCTGAAGACGGAGTCCAGCCCTCAGGAGGAAGAGGAGCTCATGCAGAGTCGACTCCTTTACCCTCTGGAGTGTTTCCTGTTTGGAGAGGATCCTCAGGAGGGTCTGGAGAAGCTCAAGCAGGGCTGCACCTCCTCCCAGCTCTGTGGACGGGTCTTCAAAGAGGGAGAGACTGTCTACTCCTGCAGGTCTGAATAGAACCTCTGATCTCCTGTAATAAAGAGGTCCTAACAGCGATACTAATAATATCTATGATTAAATACTTTATATTTGTTCGCTGTTTGCATTAAAAGCATTTAGACATTAAATGGAGGTGACAAATGTTTCAATAGTTTGAGTTCTATAGTGATCTAATTACACAACAACCCCACGGTATTTAGGCTAAGTGTTAAAGATGAATAGTTAATGAGGAAGACTCTCATATTTCAGTATGGGGTGGTATGTCTGAGTGGACCTGAGTGATGTGCAGTATTGCAACACTTGCATTTATGTGTGCATCTGCTCATTCATCAGTTTTTTGGAGTATTTTTTTTGTCATTTCCTTCCAAGGTTGTCAAAAGCGTTTTTTTGTCAACATGAGTCATATTTAGGAAAGTACCAGCACATCATTGCATTATTGGATGTCATAAAATCAATAGTATTATCACAATGAACAAGGAAGACACTATCTTTATAGATAGATAGAGAGATAGAGCGATAAATGCCCTCACGCACTTCAGTTTCTCTTAGCCTTACTTGTTACACTTTTGTTGCCATTTGCCACTCTAGTAACAAATCCTCTTCAACTCTGTGCAGGGATTGTGCAATAGATCCCACTTGTGTCATGTGCATGGACTGCTTCCAGGGAAGCGTGCACAAAAGCCATCGATACAAGGTTGGTAGCAATGTAAATATTTAAATTTTTAATGAAATCCAAATGAACATGTTTAATTTTAATACATTATTGGGCTGCATTCAGCTTGCCCCCCCCCCTTTAATAAATGGGAATGATAGAAAGTCTTTCACTCCCTCCTGTTGGCTTGATAACCCTCCTCTGTTCCCCCTTAAACTTAAGGAAAAACACAAAGTATTTCTATAAACGCTGTGATCTTGGTTTGATTGGTCCAGTATAGGATTAAATTTGGCCTTTAATGCTGCAATACATTTGTTTCATAATAGTGATGCATTCCCACGGTTAAAGCAGTTGTATAACTTAATTGCTGTTGTGCGTATCCATTAACTCGCTCTTAATGACATACAGTATGTATGCTTTTTTCCCCCCAGATGCACGCGTCATCGGGTGGGGGCTTCTGTGATTGTGGGGATGTAGAAGCCTGGAAGATTGGCCCCTGTTGCTCCAAACACGACCCAGGGGCAGCCACTGCCATGGTAACGGTGAGTTACATAACAGAGCGGAAACAGGGACGTGGGAGGGGCGTACTTGTCCCATTCTGTGTCAGTGAACCCCAGAATGCTTATTTTCCCATCTTAGTACTGGATGCTGCTCTCTTGGCTGCGACTGCGGCTCCGGAAACAAGAAAGAAAAGCACTTTGTTGACCTGCACCAACTGAGGAAAATTTATAACTAGGTCAAGAGACTGGGAGGGTGATTAAGTGCGTGAAAGTTGGAAACCAGTTGTCAGTGAGACTGGTGGAGAGCAGCTTTTCTACAGTTGCTGACATCCAGCTGAACCGTGCAGGGATGTATTCAGTTTCCAGCTTCTATTACCAAACTGCTGTTGGGGACACATGTTGATGATTGGTTGTTCCTTTGCCGATGGCAGTGTTTGGGCTTTTCTCTGATAAGATCATACTGTGCTTTGAGATGACGTACAGCTTGACAGCTCTGTGCCTGTTTCCATAAACAACAGGTGCCTCCATTAACAGAGAGGCTGCACCATCTGAACCTGTGAACGTCCGATCACTGTTGATGATAAATGTAGTCAATTGAGGCAATGTAATCCGCAGTGCATGTTATATTGGCTGCTGAACTGAGTTTTCCTGTATGCAGAGCTGTCCTGGCAGTGCCTACATGTACTAAAATGGATTGCCAATGAGCTTCTGATGCCCACACCCACTGAGCAAAGCAAAGCGAAAGCAGAGAGAACAAGTTTTATTTTTCAAGCAACAGCACGGTCCCTCAGCTGTCCAAACAGAATTTGCCTGTCATTCGTCTTTAACAGTAATGACATCACTGGTGCCAGAAGAAGAAGAGATTTTGTGACAGGACAGCTGTTTTCTCAGTTAATACCACATGAATTGTAGGATTTATTGCTTCTGTCGACTACATTTACCATCAACACTGTTGGATTTTAACAGAAAATGTGGCAAATCTTCCCTTAAACAGGCAGAGACACATCACATGGCCATAAAAGCATCTTAACACTAATAATCTGTTTCAGATCCCTTCTTGTTTAGATTGCAGTAGATCACAGCGCTTGTTCTCACACAGCAGTGTGACGTAGCAATTTGTGTAAATACACAGACTCACTGTATGTTTTGTTTGGTTTGTGTGTCAAATGTCAGACATTTGTATGAAATATTCAGCGGCGGTGTGGAATGTTTGCCCTCTGGGAACTGATATTAACTTTTAAAGGCCAGCTGCCTATTTCGACCACTTCCTTGTCATATTGTAGAGTCATTGCTGGTGAGACAGGAAATAGGGAATTAGCAAAGGTTATTGCAACAAACTTCGTCCCTGTCAGATTAGCGTCAGTCCCCGCAATGTTGAACATT
This sequence comes from Ctenochaetus striatus, assembly GCA_034780835.1. NCBI lineage: Eukaryota > Metazoa > Chordata > Actinopteri > Acanthuriformes > Acanthuridae > Ctenochaetus > Ctenochaetus striatus. Next base: position 8,840,408 of record JAUZTA010000009.1, read on the forward strand.
TGTGTTGACTGTGGATTTTTTTCTGTCTAAGTCTTGGAATGTTCAGATATTAGAAAAATCATGTGTAGCAACGGCTTTATTTAACGACTCCAGCTTTAATATGGGTGTCCTGAACAAGCGACAGTTTGTTAACTGTAATGTGTCAGAAATATCTTTAATACCTCATAAATGGTGTTTCATTTATGCTACTTTTGAGACAAGAAATGCTGAGAGTGTCAGTGGTGTTCTCTAAAATGAGTCCTGAGTGATTCTCTCATTCTGTGCAGGATGAGTGTGCGTTGGAGCCTGAGTTGTATGAGCGTGCTGAGAAGCTATTCAGGGGACTGCTGCACTACGTCACAGACTTCTTGGTGTGGGAGGAGAACTCGGAGCTCACAGCTGAACTCCAGCCTCGGTATGGCCTGACGGAACGCAGGCAAATATATTTAACCACATGCAAAACTCTCAAGCTAACTTTTATAGCGTCTTTCTCCATCCATGTAGGACCAAAGACAATGCATACTATTGTGTGCTGTACAATGATGAGCATCACTCGTACGACCATGTGATCTACACCCTGCAGCGCTCTGTTAACTGTAATGAGGCTGAAGCACAGACACACACAGCACTTATTGACAAGGAGGTATTTTTGGTTTTATTTGCTCTCTGACTTTTCCTTTAACAATGCAAACATCTCATTTCCGTAATTGCACTCATCATATACTTCACAGATTATTCCGTTATGTACTTATTGATAACCGTTGCAGGGTCGGCGGGCAGTAAAGAGAGGAACTCTCCGTTCCTGCCAGCAAGCGAAGGATCTCATCAGGGTAAACACCAACCACTGACACATGACACCAGTTTTTCGACGCCGATTTAGATATTCAGAAAGATATTTAGTCTTGACCTTGAAATGAATCTTGTCCAGATTTACATTTCTAACTCTTTTCCTGTTGTGTTGCAGTCCAACTCCGAGCACATTTCAATGCAGCCGCTACGCGTGGAGATCCTTCATGCAGCAGTAATGGCTCATCAAACCTTTGCTCTGCGCCTCGGCTCCTGGTTCCAAAAGGTTATCAGTTACTCAGGTGGGGCTGTCAAATTTCACAGCTTTATGTATTGATTGTCTTATCTGCCAAATGTTTAGAAAACTTTCACACCTTGATGCTCAGTTTTTTTAAATGCACAGTTGCATGACATTGTGTGTCTTGTGCAGCGGGCTTCAGGCAGGCTTTCTGTCAGGTGGCACTAGAGAACAATGCAGACAGCGACCAGCCTTGCCTCATCAGCAGACTCATGCTGCACGATGCCAGGATGTTCAAAGGCAAGCGGCTTGATTAACATACAGAGGATGAGCATAATCTCAACTTCATTCTGTACGACACTAACATAACGATTTCTTTTTCCTATTTCCTGAAGGAGCTCGCAAGATAGTACATGAACTAATTTTCTGTAGCATGCTAATGGAGACTGAGTTCAAGAGGCTTTTTGCAATTGAGTTTACAAAGGTAAAAAAAAGGGAATGTTTTACTCTTTATTTGCAATTCTTTTAGTCGCTTATTTAAAGTAACACATGCCCATCTTTGGCTTTTCAGCACTTTAAGCAGCTGCAGAAGGACTTCATAAATGATGACCATGAGAGGAGTATATCCATCACTGCTCTGTCTGTTCAGATATTCACTGTACCCACACTGGTGAGTGTTGCTTGTTGTTGAGGCCTTGAGGTTGATGTTCTATCATAGTGAGGAAAATATATTGTTTACTGATTGTGATTATGTCTTCTCACATTTCTGTTCTTCCTCCAGGCTAGACAGCTGATCGAAGAAGCCAATGTCATTAAAGTGATAGTCGATACAGTCATGGAATTGCTCCGTGAACATCTGGATGTCAGCCATCGCTTTTTCTTCCTTGGCTACAACTCGGATAAGTTTGCACGCATCCAAGTCATCTTCCACGACCTCAGGTCTTTAAACAGGAAGCAATTTACTAAACATTTGCTCCTTTCTGCTTTTCAGTCTTCATCTAATGTGACTTGTGTATTTCTCAGGTATATTCTGATCAGCAAACCTTCAGTATGGACTGAAGTGCTGCGGACACAGTTCGTAGAAGGGTTCAAAGTCTTTCTTGGGCTTCTCAAATGCATGCAGGTGATGATTATCTCAACACTCATTCGTATTCCGATGTTTACATCGGATTGCTGTAACCAGACAGGCCAGATATTCAATAAAACCTGTCATACTTTCACTTCCCACATCAGGGTATGGAGGAGGTGAAGCGACAGTTTGGTCAACACATTGCAGTAGAGCCAGAATGGGAAGCTGGCTTTTCTCTTCAGATTCAGCTCCGCCACATTCTTGCTATGTTCCAGGACTGGTGTGCCACTGATGTGAGTTGTCTATCAAACAATAGAGCTTTTCCATAAATAGAGGCAGCATGACCATAAACCCCTACTTACTATCTATTTACTTGTTGCAAAAAGATGTAGCGAAAGTGAAGAAGAGAGGAGTCATTTTCTGAGGTCAGTTATTTCTTGTTTCCTTCTCAGGAGAGGATCTTGCTGCTTGCATTTAAAGAATGCCACAAAGTCCTGATGAAGTGCAATAACCAGCCCTTCCACAGGGAAGCCAGTGACTACTACATGTGCAAGCACATCCTCCATGTTCGTCCGTACAAAGTGTCTCAGCAGCCCGTCAGCATACACCTGCCCATCTCCAGGCTGCTTGCTGGTAGGTGAACTAATATTTGAGACTCAGTGATTTATTGATATTTTTTACTGGCAGCTTTGAACTAACTACTCTGTACACTGTGATCCTCAGGCCTGTATGTACTTCTGTGCAGAACAGGGGCAATTGAACATCTGGATGATCCCGTAAGTGTAAGAGTAGTAGAGCCACTGGTCTGAGTGAGTCAGAAAACAAATATACAGTGTGTGCTGTGTCCTTGTGTTTATTGAATGAGCAATCGTTAACCCGAGCTAAGGTTTCTGTCTGTCCGTCTGTCTGTCTGTCTGTCTGTCTGTCTGTCTGTCTGTCTGTCTGTCTGTCTGTCTGTCTGTCGGTCGGTCG
>JAUZTA010000009.1:8933536-8946103 GCA_034780835.1 Ctenochaetus striatus
TGGAGAAAATTCCTCAAGTGAGGTCATTGGTGTTATCTTAGCTTTTGGTTGAGGACTACTACAAATTTTCAACCAAAAGACAAGTGCATTTACTTGAGATGTTATCGGGTTGCTTTACGCCAAGTGCTATACCAATAACAAATGGCAGGAGGCCTTGGCCTGTGCTGCACCATTTTTCACATTTTTTGTTTAAACTGGTATCTTGCAAGTCATCCAAATTTATGGAACTGCAACACTAAAGCAGTTGTGTAAGCTGTTTAGTGAGTTTCTTGACAAGATTCATTCCAAACAATTGTCATAAAATGTAATCCAGACTTTGGTGGAATTGGTTACTATCAACATTTTGCTCGACAGTGTCAGTGTTTTTTTGTTTTGTTTTTTTTCAAGATAAGGCATGAAACTCCAGCAGAACAAAAAAACATTATTCTACTCCCCAGGATTGCTAGTTGTACAGACATAGCCTCGAGAAAACACTGAATAACTCCAGTAAGTTCCATTTTACAACTGTGATGTGAGGCCTCACCTCAAAAACAGTTTTTTTCTTGAAGAGTTATTGGCAAAAAAAAAAAAAAAGAAGCAAAACCAAAGCTGGTTTTCTGTCTGTGTCCACAAGTTGGTCATAAATGGTGAATTGGTCCTCTGTGAGCCGCCACATGAGGAGTTAAGATTGAGTCTTTTCTGGTGAATGTGGTCCATCTCTGAACCCAATCAACATTTAATATTTGAGGTAGCTCAGGTGAGGAGAGGCGAAGAGAGTGCACACAGACGGACAGACACACACACACACACACACACACACATACACGCTATCACAACATAGTTACTTAAATACACATATACTCACACCTACTGCAACACAATCATTTACACTCGCTTCCAACCATCGCTTTGAAGCAATGAAAGTCACAGTCTAAAGGGAGAGAAAAGTAATAGGATTGCTCAATTAGGTGCCAAATGGCTTTCTGGGGGCCAGTATTTCATCTCCACTGCCACTGCAAGCAAAGTGGAAAGAGAAGCAGTCTTCTGAAAGGTGAGTGCAGACATAAGCTGCATATTGGAGGGATTTTATTGCCTTTTAAAACACAGGCCTGATACTTGCAATGGTGCTGACGCTCTCAAGGTCTATCACCCAAATTACCTGGATAACATGTATGCTGATGACGTCCTGAATCAACCAAAGCATTCTCTGATGGTTTAAAAGTAAAATTACATTTTCATGCAAGGCCGCGCAGTTCCGTTTTTATTTGTATTAATGGAGGCAGTACAAGGGAAAAAACAACTTACAAATACAGCAAGGATGTTCTCTGTTTCTGAGAAATGTGCCTGTGCACTGCAGGCAAGGAGTGCCGCTAATGATGGCTATTCATTGTTTCACCTTGACTCCTCAGCACCAAGTCCAACTTTTAAACATCAAAAACAACAAAAGCTATCAGCGGTGCAGGGAATGTAGGGATTTATGTGAGGTAAGTTAATGAAATCCTCCTGTTTGCTTTATATCAATGTAAAGACATGAGACCGGTATCAGTCTGTTCAGCCCAAGTGATTTGAATTTCCCATATAAAACTGCAAATATAAGTTGTACGATGAAAAACTTGACATTACACTCAGCAAGTTATTCCTTTGGTGTAGTTTTATAATAAAATACATTTCACAAATGTTTTGAATAATAATTTGGTGTGTTCTCTTTCAGCACATTATGTATTTATAAAAACATTACCACAATTTTTAATTTTTATTTGGGTCCTGGGAAGACATCAAATTTCTCTTTTGGGTCTTGTGCTTAAAAGTTTGGGAATCCCTTCTGTAATTATGTAAATTATTTTTTATTGCAACTAAATATTTCATAGCATGACAGATGCAATCCCTCATTCCACTCAGACATAAAATTTTGACAGGGGTCATTTTTGAAAGATCCAAATCCTCAAATTTCTTTCCAAGCAAGAGGAGAGTCTGTAATACCAGCAGCCTCATGGTTACCTTGGTAATGGTGGATCAATAATATTCACAGCATGTTTGTTAGACCCTGGAGATCCTCTAAACCTGACTTTCTGTGACTCTAGGCATATTGGAATTTCCATCCAGCTAGTATTTTATTTACCATATTACTAATTCAGTATTGCCTTGTTATCCGGGCTCTCCGTGCGACCAGCTCCTCCTGGGAGGCACTGCCGTAATTGTGTGGAGCAGATCTGTGGTGGTGGATAGCAGAAATCCCTGACCGGGGCAGAAATGAGAATATCAATAAAAACAGACCCTGGATGATCTTTGCTGGTGGCAAAACTGTGCCGCCGCACAGCACTGGATGGTGAGGTTTGTAATTACACCCCTCTGAATAATTGAAATCGCTGTCCTCCGGCTACAACTTCATCGAACCTTAATGTTCAATTTTACATCATTTTATATACCATATATTTTACATGCTGTCTCTCTAGCAGTCGTTGCAGGAGACTTTGAAAATGTCACAGCGGGCTCAGTGAGGAAACCTCGGTGGCACAGTCAACAGATGTGATGCTAACTTGGTCAAATATGAACTTTTGTCAGTCCACTTTTGTCTGTGCTCCCGGCTGTCACAAAACATGTTTTCAACAAGCTTTCTCATCTCACGTTAGCTGACACTACAGCCATGATCTGCACGGCTGTGCTGGTTATCTGTGTAAAGGGGGAGGTGTCCAGGTCACTCTGCACTCATAAATTGCCGTCAGGGTTTATGGCGGTGCAGTAGCAGAGCAGGTCTTGTCAGTTCATTATCACAGTAGTATAGCTTTCTGTTTTCATGATGTCTGCTCGCTCTGCAACGATTTATCTCCAACGCTGTGGATGTGTATATGTCACTGCGCCTTTCCTGTCCAGCAGAGAGCTAAGACACAACACTGTTTCAATCCTCAGCCTACACTAAGCAGGGAAATCAGCTTTCACCGCTGATGGCTGAGGTGTATTGTTTGAATTTGGATGAAGGCAGAACAAGCTGTGTTTGATGAAAAACTGTTTTCCATCCTCTTCTTTACATGATAACATTTTGCCTATTTCAGCAGCATCTGATTCTGACCTTTACTGAAAGAAGTGTCTCTTATCTGCCTCTTACTTAATTAGCTATCCATGTGGTAACACCTTTACAAGATGATAAATATGCTCAGATCATTACTGTCTTGTTATCAGACACGACAGAGGCTTAATATCTTTCCAAATTCTCATTAATGTCAAACAACAGGCATGTATGCACTACTAAGATAGCATGAGAATGACTTTCCCTTACAATAGAGACTCAGAGACTATATAATGCTACCTAACTCTTAAGTATCTGCACACAATGAGCATTAGTTGGATGGATAACAATATTGGAAGGGGGTAAAAAAAATAGTGAGCGGTACAATCTAATCAATCTATGCAATCAACAAGCTACAATGCAATCTCTCATCTCATTCAAAATTTAATTTGTCACATAATTAATTTAGAGTACTATTGACTCACAAATTCAATTAAAGCCTCAATTTCATGAAGGTCTTTTGCTGGATTTCCAACTTAAATCTTAACCAACAACTGATTGAATTTGACCCAAACTGATGATTTGAACAGGGTGGGGCTTATAACAACTGTGTGTTTCTGCTCACGTGTAAATGAGTGCAAAATACATGACCAACAGTTCACATCCAACCACCACCTTCCACACAATGCAAACGTTCTCAACACAGACCGGTTTTATTTCCGGTGAGTCTCCATGGATGGGATCTTCAGTCTATCAAAAACCACTAAAAAACCCCACAATTTTACCTGAAACATTGATCCAAGCAACATTTATTAATTCACACACCTCAAGGTTGGCTGATGAAATTCTTAAAGAGCAGAGTTTCCCTCAGCCTATATCAGTGATGGGGATTGAGTTGGTTCATGAAGCGCTGCCTTTCATATGGAAACATAAAACTGACATTGGGAACCAGCTGAATCATTTATGGCTGTAAATCTCATTAAGTACGGGGAAACAGCAATATGAGAGTACCACACAGAGGTTTTTATGAATTCCCTCCACAGTTGGCTAAAGAAACATCTCTGTTTAACCATAACTGACATAACAGTTCAAAAGAAAACTGGTAGGAACCATCATGAATGAAATATTTCAGCATAGGCTCTGATTAACCACCTTGATGACACAGCACATTATGCTGAATCTGAATTCGGAAACGCAACCTTGTAAAAGGGAGTAAGAATACTGAAAAATTATCAAAAATAATGTTTTTTCTAGTCTTCGCTCTGCAGCTCACTGGGATGTCTTCTTTCTTGTTCATACTAAAGCAATTACGGACACTGTAGCCTGTATGAAGTGCTAATCTCCAAACCAAATTATCCAGAACAATATCCTAATTCAATTGAGAGAAACAGCTCAAGGAAGACCAGCAGCTCTCATAATGACCTGAGCAATGATTTAAAGTCTGAATGTGATTCTAAGCCGGAGATTTAATCGTGCTCTGCAATTCTAAGAGAACATCCATCCCACATGCAGACTGTGTGTGCAATGTGTGTGTGACCTTGGTTAATATGCTCGGGCTCACACACATCTGGCCTTTCTTTTCAATCACCTGAAGGATTGATTCTGCACTGTGACCCGGAGTTCAAAGGAGGGGATGATTGCTGTTTTAAATATGTCTCATTATATACAGAGGAGTGTAATGTTTCTCACTAGCATGACTCTGATGGCCAACCCTTCATCCCCTGTGGAGGTGATTCTTTTTTTTTTTTTTAAATATACCATCAGTCATTGTGCTGAGTGGAGGCGCACGTCAGCACCCACAAATGGTTCAGACTTAAAATTGGCAAAAGCGAGCAATGTCTTTCTAGCAGTGATTACATTATTGCCTCTCGGTTAGCTAAATGCTTAGCGCTGAAAGGTTTGCATGATGGCTACAGTTGAACAAGTGCACAAGGCGGCTTTGAGGCACAGTGCAATCCCCCTCTCAAAACAGCTACATCCCACCACACACAAGAGCTATACATCCCAGCAGGCGGTCTTTCCCCGTGGAGCTTTCCAGCTGTATCCCCCACAGACACGCACTGTAGAAATAGATGTAAACAAATCATGCCAAGGCATAAATCTACCAGAAAACAGCTGAATGTAAATACAGCTTCTGATCCCTTGGGTTCCCTCTCAAAATGCAGCAGGAACACGGAGACTCAGTCCCTCATTACACACATGCACACTCACACTTGCTTTGAATCATGGAGGGAGCTGCTGGTCACATCCTATAAGTAAGTTTGCACAATGTGTTAGAAAAACCGGAACTCATACATATTTTAAATCTTAGCATCGCCTTGCGCTTCACACCGAGGCACTTATTTTGCTATTCACACCAGGGGGATAAAAGGCTGCAATCTCGTGCATCGAGCTGTTCCCCTCTGCTTCTCTGTTTGTGTGCTGGCTCCTGCTTTGTTGATCAGTGGATGGGCTCCAGCGCCGGCCACAAAGCCCCTCAGATAAAAGAGAGAGAAAACAGAGAGGAATAGGGATTACCTCCTTCAGGTGACCTTCCATAGAGATGGAGAGGGGGAAAAAAAAAGGACAGCCAGGGAGGAGAAAAAGACTCTGAAGGGCTAAGACACATAATCCTACTTTCTCTTAAAGTGAGAGCACGGCTATCCATGCATGGATATGGATGCTGAGGGCAGGCACTGACTGCAAAAACACACCTGTTATCTCCATTCAAAGATACTGTCATGTTAGATTATTCCACATTCAATGGGGACAGGATGGGTGATCTCACACTGCTACAGGACAGCGTGGCAGTTTTGTGTGTGTGTGTAATGACTCATGCGTATTGGTTTTTATTAAGAAGGCCATTATTTGACTCTGACAAATGCAAACACACACAGACACACAGGCAAAATGTATGCAGCATACATTTCTCGCTAAACTCACAATACTGGACAATGTCCTGCATTGAATCAAGCTACTAGAATTTTCAAAATATAAACGCCCTATGGTGTGAGTCAAAATAATTTATCACCCATCTGACAGCCACAACGTGGAGCTGACATCGAGTCAGTTTTACAAGGCCTGTGCTCCCATCAGACTGTTACTACAAAAATGAGCATCAGTCGGATGTGTTAAAGCTCGTGGAGGGATTTGAATCCACACCGAAACACTGTCTTCATTATCTTGGCCCAGCACTCCCGGCCTCCAACTCTCAGCTCAATAAATATGGATATGAGAGAAGATTTATTGACAAAAGTTGTTGAATACAGCCAAGGCACAGGAAATTGGCTATGAAATATTGCTACTCGGAAGAGCTGTGATGTCCTATTGTGAGAGACGGGATGAAATGATTTGCTCTGCCAAAGCAGGTCCATAGCCTAATTAGCTTGCTAATGCTGTCTTTATTACCTGGCTTTGTCTTTGGCCTGTTCCCACCAGGAAACACACAGCTCGCTCTCTGGGGGAGAAAAAATGAAAGGAAAAGAAAAGAAAGCAATCCCTTACAACAAGGAGGAGACAGCGCAGAGAGTCAAAACAAATTTAGGATTCTGTTACAGTGACTCCGCTCCATCGTTCACATGCATTCGCAAGCCTTATTAGTGGAGGACAGCTAACGTAATTGCGCACACCGGCCGTGATCAGAGCAGGTGGGTAATCTGAGGAGTGGGACAAGAGCCAGGGTTTCATCCATCCAGCCTCGACTCAGTGGAGCAAGTCTCCTCACTTTGTTCATCAGGCGCGGGAATAGCTATATTACAGGCAGCCTCCCAGGGCTCAAGATTAAAGTCTGGTTGCACCGGCGAGTGACTGGAAGTGGACTTTTAACCTGACTTAAGCACATCCATCCATCACACACAGGCAGCCAGTGCTAAGAGGTTAGGCTGCAGTTACAGGGCTGACACAGAGACCAAAGACAACTCTGTGCAGCTGCACCCATAAATCTCCATGCCTAACAGCAGCCTAAAGCTTTTTCTCACAGGTTTCACTTGGTATTTATACAAACTACCCAGTACGCTACCAGACACACCATGTAACTCTTATATATAATCGCCTATATATCACACTGAAAGTAGACGAGAGCCATTTAAGATAGAATCCCGCTCCTGCTGTTTGAACTTAACCAAATTATAGCTCCTATTAGACAATTACTACTCCATTTTCTATGTCAATTTTACACTGACAGATTTTTAATAAGCTGCCCTTTGTGAAATTGCCTTTCAGTCATTCCCCATTTCGCTCTCTGACTATCTCACATGACACTAACCAAACTTCAGAACAGGGCTTCATCTTCTGAGCGGCCTCACTCGACTGGAGCTCTACACTCTGATACTTGTTGCCTACAGATTCTCATAATGGCCTCCTGCTTTGGTGGTCACCCGTACCTGACAGCATGTTATTCTTTCATCCATCCCGCATAGTGAAACCACTCGCCTCCTTGTTGCCTGGAGACTCCGATGAGTCTTTCATTAAGGCTACTGTCAGTTGTGTGGCCCATCTTTTCTTCTCAGCCTTCTCTGGCTCTGAGGGCGCTGCCAAATTGTTTCAGGATGGATGATCTGTCAGGAGGATCCAGAGGAAATGGAAACATCCCTATCCATCACCGGGAGCCAGTGACACACATGGAGAAACACAAATGGAGACATACGCCCAAAGAGAACACATACATTCAGGCATGCATCATGTGTACATCCAGCCTCACTGCTCCTGCTGAGTTTCTCAGGCCCTGAGCTCTCTGCCAGGACCTGGCTCAGTATTCATTGTATTGACTAACAGAAGCTTGTTCTCGTACAGTTCTCCACAGGGGCGTCTCAGCTCTTTGTGCCCAGGCTCTACCACCTCTCGCACAGTCGTTAGATAAACTATTCAGAGCAAAAATGAATAAGGCCGTTTCTTGCCGCGAGGAAACAGGGATTTGTCTGATGCTCTACGAAGAGCTACCACTGTCAAACAATGATCTAAATTATAAATAGGCACTACTGCAGAGCACAAACAAAAGTCTGCATATGACTGAACTGTTATGAAGTTTATAATACATACACATTTTTATAATAACACAGCTGTATTAATGTTTTGTCTGCAAAGAATAATGACAAACCCTGACAATCCCTTGGGACAAACACAAAAAGGGTCACAAAACAAACATCTCAGAACATAAGCCATCTGCTGCTCAGCTACACTATGTGTGTGTGTGTGCAATACTACAGTCAAATAGAAAGACACTGAAGAAGCTACTAAAGTAGATGTCTGACTCTTTAACTTTGATCTGCATTTAATTTTGAAGAGCAACACAACAGAGTGCAGCAGCACAGCATGTCTCCAAACTGCAATTGATCTTTTTACAAACATTCCCGATGCAGCAAGTTTCCATCACTCACTGAAGCTTTGTTCATCTGGGGGCCCTTTAGATTTCTAAGAGAAATCAATCGAACTAAAGACATCGGTTTGTGAGGAAATGTCTGGCCTGTTAACTTATTGCATTTCCGTATAAAGTTTAATTAGTTTAGATTGATATCGACCAATAGTTAACTACCAGCTACAAGTGTTAAAATCAAAATAATGACTACAAGTCTTAACCCTTCATATGACATGTAAGACTCAGCCTCTTAGTGGTGAGAAATGACTGGCGTGGAGACAGGCACGCCTTACTCTGGTCCCCAAATTGTGCTGCTTTGTCTGAGGTTCAATCCACCATGACAGGCCAGGCATGACCTTTAGACCTACAAGACATTACTTGAGCATCTGAGCATGTCAGCAAAGGACGGTGGAGGCCTGAGGTATGTTTGATGGCTAAAGGGGTGATGTGAGAGGGCCAGTCAGTGTGGTCCTGATGCTGAGGTGGGGGGGGGTGGCTGGAAGTGGTGGCGCATTTGGGGGACTCACTGAGGTCAAGCGGTACTGGGGGTTATTAAAGAATCCTCCATAAAATGCTGTCCTGGTCCATGATTACACTGTCAGGCCGTGAGAGGGAAGCTGCATGGGGGAGGAGATGCAGAGGGACATCTTACAGTTAAAAGCTGCTTTCTCCTCTGCGGAGCTCCGGACAATGTGTGTGAAGCAAATAGTTTTGTGATTTTACCTTGAGACTATAAGTCACATAATGGGCAGATATCTAAATTTCACAGAGCAGGATTCAGCTTATCCATTATTCAATATGTGAAGGTAGCGAATAGATGGATAGGGTAATTACAACAGCAGCCATGGCCTGCACATTTTATATACTGTAAGCCTCAAATTGAAACCTGAAACAACATTTTTCTTGTCCATTCTGACGGATGAAAGTGTGACATATTCCCTCTCTAGCAATCGTGAAGGACGCTGATAGGCAAACAAAGCCTCAGGCGATAGACTGCTGATTTTTTTCTGTGAAATATAAATACATGCAATCTATTCTCCTGTCAAAGGTCTGTGATCCGCAGAAGGCAGTTTGACACGGTCACTGGGAAAGGGCTCTAGGCAAACAACCACAAAGAGAGGCCGTACGGACGCGGAATTAAAGGGTTGTTTTACACAGCTACAATACAGGGCAAGGAGGAACACAATGGAAATGAAATTTAAGCCCAAATAAGCTGTCAGCTCTGTGAGGAAACATGTGTCAATAGATTACATGACCAGAAAATCAAAGAGAGCTTGTTATCCAAATAGAAATTTTAACCAACAATGTGGTCTGATCTCTGCTACCCCTCCATGAGGCACACCTACAAACCTTGTTTAATGCAAAAAAAATCCAGGGTCATGACAGATAAAATAAAGCCAAATTCTTATTATATATGCATCTGCTGCTGCTGATCTGCTGAGGAAATTACATAAAATGTACATCTCCATAATGTGAGAACAGAACGTGACATTTAAGAATGTAGGCTCATTTATTCTCTTGCAAAGAGACGAGGAATATTCTCATATTTGTCCTTTCAATATGAAGGTGGATCGAGGAGACCTTAAGCTCAGTTTAGAATAAAGACTGAGGTCTTGTTTACATACACATGGATGTCTTTCAAAAAACAGTATTTTTCTCAGTATTTTGGCCTTCAGTGAAACACAAGCAGAGCTTTAGGTCATCGATTCAGAGATATTGGAATACAGATTTTTCAAAACCTTGGTTTATGTGAATCTGCATGTTTCTGTAAAATGGAACATTTGGGAAATAATGGCATCTTCACCACTGACCATGATCACTGTTGCTTTGTGCAATTAGCATGACAGCGTACTACCATTTGTTAATATCTTGTGTAAACACTGTTATGCTGTGTGCCAGAAAGGTGTTAATAAGTAATGGACAAGAAATAAAAGTCAAATGACAACAAATAAAAGGGTGAAATCGGGGTTTGACTGTGTAGTGGCACTGTGTTAAGCGTGCCAGTGTGTCTGCAGATGTGAAGGGCAGCTTGAGGACAGCTAGTCCTTCTCTGGTCCAAATCAGGTTATAAATACAGGCAGAGCGAACAGAAGCCCCGACCAGGTCCACTGGGAGTGACACTCAACTTGCATGTGAGCACTTCGAGCAGCAGAGGCACAGCACCGAAGCACTGAGGACAAAAATCCCTCATGTTTATTTACTTTTTAGGTTTGCATTCATCTCAAAAACATGATGTCATATTGCGTAACTTTTATACTATGCTTGGGCTCAGCTGATGCTATTTTGTAACCAGGGCGGCTTATTTGGCCATATTTCCTCGCTTTGGGGACAGAATTGTACACTGTGTAAAATCAATTCAGAATCACAGCAGTACACCGGAATTGATTTAGGGACATTTAAAAACACGCATTCACAGTGAAGGTGTGGCTGTGGAAGACTAATGGCAACAGCTTAGGAAAAAGGAGTTTCAACCAAACTACTTAGAAATTACAATGAAGGCCAACCACTGGTATCATTTTAATGATTATACATTTTGAACACCCCAGGGAGAGGCGCATGAAGGCTCGTGGGCCAGCATTTAAAGGTTGGGAGGGACAGGAGGGGGTTCGAGTGCTGAATTGACTTTTCACAGCACGTCCTCTGAGGTAATCAGTCATTTTGACTGGCAGTGTTAGTGTTAATGTTCACGCCTGTTCGGTGGCCTTCTGCCTCACGCATGTTCCACCAGCATGTTCCTTCCTGCCTGGAAATTACGTTGTGATCTCTCAGTCCGCTGACTGCCACAGCAGACAGAGCCGCAGACTGATGCGGTGTCTTTTCCTTTGCCATGGCAGCAAGAATATGACCGCAACCGGATTTTTTAACCTGTGCTGGAGAACGATACACAGGCAGCCTTTGTCTCTACCCACACACATATCTGTATGTAATTTCCCCATATCGCATCCTCATTGGCTGTACAGTAATAGCAGAGAGAACGTCAGCCTTCACGGTTGAGTGTCTGTTTTGGTGATTTTTTTTTTTTGTTGAATAAAAACATCTCCTTGCTTCCCTCTAAAAACATTATTAAAAAGGCAGTGTATCTCGATGGAAGGGGTCTCACCCCTCCCCAGGATTCTTGGTGGCAGGTCGTTCTATTTGCAGTTGGCTGTGCACTCTCGCTGACTCTTATCAATGTTCACTCCTCCCTCAAACAGGATCTGTCAACAAACGATCACACCAGGCAGAGAGGAGGTCACCTACACCCACATCACCCACATACTGATGGCTCCCTGTGCCTCTGCCCCAGCAATGATATCCTCAAGAGAGAAATGGGAACATAAAGAAGATAAAGCTAACATATCTGAAATTTGAACTGCTCAATTTACAGTGCTGTAACAACACAAAATTATTTAGGGGAAATGCAGGCCTGAGATAGATTGTAAAACAGGAAAATAGGATTATGGCAGTGATACAGAGTAAAAAGAATTATGGAATTCTTCCATGTGTATCTTTATGATTCAATTATCGTTCTCAACAGCCTATTTACCACTGCTTTCAAGTGATGTAACCATGCGGGTTGAAACTAAACACTCAGACCAGAATTTAATTAAGCTGACATATTAATCTAATATACTACACAGCAAGAGGTATTGTGGCAAGACAAGAGGCTGCAGACATGCCAGCATCTATGCCAGACTAAGACTGGGCTGTGAGCTAAATGCTAACATCAGCGTGCTGATACCAGTGGTTCCGCAGATATTCAGTAATAAACTGAATTACTGGAGAAATAATTGATTTCTTGATGATGGCGCAAGGGAATATTGAAGAGATGACAAATGTTATTACAGTTTCCACATTTTCAAATGGCAATGCATCCTATGCTAGTTAGCTTTTTAATTTTTTTTAGGGACCACAAACCTGATCTCACATTGTCACTATAGTTATGAGTATATGTTTATAAATATAAATATATGTACAAATTCTCTGTTGAGACATTTTAATGCATGAGAAAACACAACTGATAGAACGTGACAAAAGGTCATGAGACGACCAAATTCATTTGGATTCTGGGAATCAAGAATGTCTGCACCAAATTATAGGGCAACTGTTAGTTTAGTTGTTGAGAAATTTCAGTCCTGACCAAAGGAATGGACTGAGGGACAGATATTGCTATATTCAAAAAGTGTACGGCCCGAGTATGGCTAAAACCAAAACTTTCAGTAAGTTTTCAATCCAAGAATCAAAAACAAAACATAGTAAGTCTAAAATTGTG
>JAUZTA010000009.1:8959367-8971623 GCA_034780835.1 Ctenochaetus striatus
TCATTACAGGTTAGCTGGCTTGTAATAACCTTGATATTCAAAAATTAAATACTGATGCATAATACACATATGACAATACTGTGTTTATTACAGAAGCTCTTCAACCGTTTTGCCCTACTTAATGACACCAATGCACCTTAATGCCTGTTTCTACCTGCAATCAAAGGGAAAAACTTTTGTGATATTTTGTATTCAATTTTACATTTATGGTTACAGATTCTCTGTCCAGCTTCCTACACTTGTATTTTGAATTCATCTGCCAAAATTGTGCATTAGAAATCTGATATCATAACAGCCCTAATCAGCATCAATATTAATTGAATGGAAGGCTTTAAATTATTTGTTTCTAGTATAGACATTTCTGACCTGAGGCTAAGTTGGAGGTCTGTGGAATAGCATTTTAATCCATATATTTATCCCCTTCATGGTAAAATAACAGCAACAGGTCATCCAGGGTCAACAAGAGAGGAATGCACAGAGGCATCAAAACTGAAAAAGGTGATTCAGAGAGAAAACATTTAGACCTTTTTAGCCTTCGTCTATCTGCTTTGTTCACTCCTTCACTCCCTCTCTCCCTGAAGGCTGCTTAAGGTTCTGGCTCTGTGCCAGATCAGATGTGTGAGAGCGCTCCTCATGCTTCACCTGAAGACATGCTCAACGTACAAATTATTCAGCACTCCAGTCCCCTCAACCAACCCACCCCAGAGTCCTTTGTCAGAGGGATCACTGAGCTGTGAGGCACAGGTAATAATAATAATAATAATAATAAGCCTGACTACAGGCACATTCTTGGGAGGCAACATGGGTGAAGAACAATAGGACAGACAAGCCTGCATGGCTGCTGTCAGCTAAACAACAGCTCCTTGTTGTCCTTTTTAGTACCATTTGACATCTTAATCCATATCACTCTCAGAAAAACAGATATTATGTATTGCATGTCTGGGGAAGAAAGTCATTAAAGGTGTTTGGCCAACTCATAACGCTGTCAGACACGAACAATGTGGCATTTCACGTTTGCTTGAAACCTTTCAGTGGCTCAGCTGCAGTGTGTTTGTCTGAGAAGGCATGATGTACACACCGTTTCTGTATTTTTCCATCTGACCTTTGAGGTTTCATTATGTGTGACCGATGAAATGGTGTTTCAAATAACATCTCTCATTTGATCCTAAGAAGTCAAAGATAACATTGGAGAATTCAGGCAGCAACAAGTATACGTCAAGTTTACTTTTACTTATTGTATTTTAAGTCCATGGTTTCCTATAGACATGTTACATACACATGAAGTCTAACTTTGTTTATTGTTTAAATATTAAAGTATACCTCTGATGCATCTATGTTAGAAAAGTCAGTGAAAATTATTAGTAGGGTTACAAAAAAAAGGACCGAAAAGTAAACTGGCACAACAGGAGGGAGAAGAAACAAAAAGTCAGCTGTATTAATAAAGCTGAAAAATAGGCAAAATTGCAGGAATGAAAAACTATGCAGGAAAAACTATGATAAAAACAAAAACTAGGAACTAACTAATGAAGCACAGGGAACAGAGAGACAGTTGAACTGATGACTGAAAGGAGAGAAAACACAAACTTATATACACATGGAAATGAAAGCTAACTAGAAACATGTGAAATTCATGAGCAATCAAAAAGGGTGAGAAAGCACAAACAGACAAGAAGAAGAACAAATTATGACACAAGAGGAGAGAAACTACAAAATAAAACCAAATATCTTGACTAACATCCAGAATCATAACAACTATGTTACAACCCAAAGCAAATTATCCGTGTAAGGACATTGTTACTGTATAATTTACTCATGCTTGCATTAAATGAAAAAAAAGAAGAGATACTCTATAATCCCTCAAGCAAAATGCTTTCCAACACCATCAACAAATTTCATTTTTCTGTGATGAAACTTTCAAAGCCCCCTCCAAGAATCTGAGCAGACTGTAATACAGAGCAGAGTCAATACCAGATAAGACTGACCATTCTGTGCCTTACAAATAACCATCCAAACCAGTCAAAGGACAACCATACGGAGAGTTATGTCTCCAGCTGGAATTATTGTACGTCTGGACCTTCTTTCTAAGACAATCTACAGCCTGCACATCTCTCTATCTTTCAGCTCTTTTTCATTTATCTGTTTCAATATCCTGTATCCTGATGAGTCCGAGAACGAGGTGTTGACCTGACGTTTAAATCCCAGGCGAGACCATTATGGTAAGACAGCAAAAAACAGGGCTGATAGAGGAGAGAGATAAAGCTTAGAGGACAAAGAACACACATGGACACCTGGCTCTACGGTCCAGTACCACTATCTCTGCTATCATGTGTATTGTTTGTATGTAGTATATCTATCTGCCTACATGTGTGTGTGTGTGTGTGTGTGTGTGTGTGTGTGTGTGTTCTTGTGATTGTGCGGTGCAGACTGAGCCATGGAGGCCACCAGAATAAACCATACGGAGAGTTATGGTCAGCTCTACTGTGCCGCCTCCATTTCCCAATGCAGCCAAATCTCTCCCAGTGGACCAAATCCTGCCTGATAAGAGCAGACAGCTATCGCTCAATTTCATCCTCACAGACATGCTGCAGCCACGGTGGGAGAGATTACGCCAAAAGAGAGGTTGACAGCCCTATCTCTGGGCTTTGGGGATCTAGGTGGCAGTGGCTGGCTTATCAGACCTGCTCTGATGTCTCTTTACCAATGCATCAACAATAACAAGATGCTCGGAGAATCATATTTATATATTTGTATTTTAGGGTCTTGCTCACGAACACCAGCTGACTATAAATAAAGAGACAGACATGGTATCAAGCTTGGGGCATTCACTAACAATCAGTTTTTGTTTCAAGAGGATCCGAACCAAAGTAATTTTCATGTATTTGTATTTAAGTATATTATTCATATCAAATCATCTTTTTTGACTTTAGATTCAATTTTTAGTAAAAAAAAAAATCATATTCTACATATGGTATAATCAAAAATTAGTCATTATAATTCCAAAATATATACAAACAAAAATCCCCCTTTTATCAGAGCTGAAAAAAGAAGATATCTATTAATTTTTAATAGTGAACCAAAGCCTTACATTCACTCTCATTAACTGCAGGGTAGCTTCAGCTCATAAAAGGACATATAGTGTAGAAGCTTTTTACTCTGTTTCGCATATTCATTAGTTCCAATTTTCAACAATAAATCTGACCTTGGAGCCACTGACCTATGCGCTTGTAAACATAAAGCAATTTCGAACATGCTCTTAAAAAGAATAGCAAATTAGTAGTAAAAAGCCACATAGGGTAATGAAAAAAAAAATCCATTGAATATTTATCCTTTGGCAGTGCTATTAGTTACAAGGATCTTGTCCATTTTGTGGAGCTCTGCGTCATCTACAGACAGACAACTGAAGACTGAAAATGACTCATACAGCCACAGATGAAATGCAAACAAACACAAAAAAAGAGCTCTAAAAGGGTTTTACACCATATATTCTACGTTACTGCAAATGGCAAATTACTTTTGCAGTGAACTAAAACAACACAATTCAGTCCACAGTTATCAGTATGTTAGCTGCACTTGAGCAATTTAATGAAGTCCAATACAACAGTCCAGCAATAGATCCTATTCCTGCAAAGCTTTTAGTGCTGTTCTTTTATTTGTTATCACAGAGGTGTTGTATACGAACGATTTTCACTTCTGAATTTGTGGTCAGTGGGCACTGATGTTTGGGTTAGCACAAGGATAAGGGAGACATTGCTCTCACATTTGTGAAAGAAAGACACAGCACACTTTTTTTTTCAGTGGTTGCTTCTATTGTTGCTCTATCTCCTTTAGCACATAGACTTGTGTAGAACTATAGGCCCATCGAAATACACAGAACATGTTGATGCTTTCAATCCCTGGGTACATGAACTGTCTTAAGGAAACGTCAGAAAAACATCAGAACTGTTGATTGGGCATCACTTACGGATTTTTGAATAGAAAAAAAAATATTCTCTGCAAATAAAATAAAAATCTCTATTCCTAAAAATAGAGATTTTCCCCTATTTTTTTTCTTGTGATTGGTAATAATGGGGTAGTATTCTCTTATTACCAGGCGCCAGTAGCACGTCTTTGAAACCTTCTTTTCTATACGAGGACAGTTCAGCATTTTGTACAGTGCTTTTAGGTCTGATGGATGTCACTATACAAACAGGAAAAACATGCAGAGACTACTACAGAGGTCTAAAAGTCGCATTTGGACCTATTAAAAAAAAACACTGAGAAAAAGGGTGCTGTGCAAAGCAAGCAGGCATATTACAAGTCAACAGTAACTTTGCTGCAGAGTCATCTGAGAGAAAAATATCCAGCAGAGGGACAGAACCTGTGGACTAATCAACAACCAATGTTCAGCTTTGTTGCCAGACTAAGTAGGTACATCTGATAGCAGATGTGCAAGCAAATAACAGCCCTCAGCTCAAAGACGATGGCTAAAGGCAAGCCTTCTATGCTTGGACTGTCTCGGACTACAGATTTATGAGCAGCACTTACAACTGAATGTTATGTTCTTTAAAAAATGGTTGAATAGTCCTCAGTGAATATCGACTGGTATTTTCACTTGAAGTGCTCATCCCTAATAAGAACGTCTTAACAAATAAACAAAGAGAGCACACCTGCATAGTTTGGCTGCCAACATACTGTCATTTTTTGAGGCATTAATATATCTTATTCCTTTCAATTCAGGACAGTGGATGTAAACATCCCTATTGTACTTTGTTGTCCTGATGGTTTACAGTCAGTCAGGCTGGACTTGGTTTAGAGGTGGGTGTTATAACTTCAGCTGCTGATGGTGCAGATGATAGGCTATTGATTTGTTTGCTCATTGTTCTGTGGGCTCTATGAATTGTGACTGATAGGAGCTTCTAGATGAAGAAAGCTCAGCAACTGCTTTCTTCAAAAGTCATGGTTCGATGAACACCCACAACTCTACACAGAGCCAGCCGCTGTTCCACACGTCAGATGGCATTATTAAAGTCTTTTTTCCTCCAGTCGCTTTTACATTAAAGAGAACTTTTTATCTCCATGCTGCTAATTCATAAGAAGGCAAAGCAGGCAGTTCCTATTTGTGTTACACTGCTTTTTCAAAGCACTGGCCAGCTTGAACAGCAGCAGCATTTAGTAGAGCCTGAGGGGATTTTATTAAAAACACAGAACTCTGCACATTCAAGCTGATGGCTGGGATAAATGCACATTTTTTTCTGTCAGTCATTATCTTGCTTTCCATTGTACATATTCCATTTACAGGAATAATGGCATCTTACTCCCTGCAAAAGCACTGTAAAGTGGCTTTATGGATGAAATCTCTGCACCACACAGGTACAATTGGACGCTGTAATCTGACATTAAACCTCTCAAAATGTAAAATGTAATTTGTCCATTTTCTTTGAGTTCCATTTTACAAAAGAGTGCCATCAAAAGCAATCTGCTTCACAGAATGCTGAGCTTTTACAATGTGCATCTGCAAAGGGTGAAAAATAAAGCTTCCTTTGGTAAAAGACTTTTATAACATGAGATCGCAATTTTAACAATTTGCAAAAAGGGAAATGGATGCTTATTCATGGATGCAAATGTTATCACTTTTAAAGAGATAAAAAGCAAAGTTAAAAACACCATGCAATGCCCTTTAGATGTTCGGTGTGAAATAAAATGCACTGCACACAATTACGGCCAATTTCATCACTCCTGAGTGTTTCGTTTGATTCTAGGAAACAAAGTACCCGCAGTTGATCTTCCGATTGCTTCATGCAACATGACAAACTATTAAAATGAGCTGATGGATAGTAGAAAATTACTGAGGTCTTCCTGAAGGGAAATACAGCAGAGAAAGTAAGAAAGAACTCTTCTAGCTCTCGATTTTTCCAAGATACTATCAGATCCCATTAGCCGCTGGGAGACGTTTCCTCATAGCTGGTGTTTTATCTCAGCTGAGCCGGGGGAATAAGGCAGAATAACCTCCACAGAGTACTGCGGCACTCTCTTATTCAGCAGGGAAACCAAAGTACAGCAGTGATCAGCATCCACACAGATTAAGGACATCACTCAAGGGTAAAAATGTACTATTGAGGTTTACATGCTTATTTTGAGGGTGCATCCACTGGGTGGGATCCCTTCTGCTTTTGTACACAAAAACCTAATCAGCAGCAATCACAACAATGTGCCTTTAAATTACAAACCTTCCAAATGTTTTTGCAGTTTGCAGGAAAGAGCTCTACAGCAAAGATGGTAGAAATGTCATGGAAAGTCAATTTCTTGCTTTGAATATCTCAAATCATCATTAATATGCCACCTAGTAAATTATGATACTACTGGGTCTATGTTAATGCTTACTGCTTTTTGATGCATATGAAATTTTTTCATACATGGCATGACTGACAGCTTGCATGAACATTGGCACTGTCAAAAAATCAAGAGCAACCTGATGAGCCAGTTAGCCAATCAATATTCTGCCAAAGCTGAATACAAAGATCCGACTACAGAGTTAGCAAGTTTTTTGACACTCTACTATGGAGATGGTAATATAAACAATTTAGAAATAAAAAAAGAGATGACACCAGCTTAAAGAGCATGCTATTCACATAAAAACTACATTTCTGCAGAGGTAAGTGAATATTTTTTATTTGAGATATGTGAGTCAGGTTTAAAGAAACCATGTCCTCGGGTTGGAAGGCCGCTTAGAGCCTTTGCACAGCCTTCTGCAGGGCCAAGTCATCACCTCCACTAAAGGTCATGGGCGACCATGATGGATGGGCACTGCTGTGGATTTAATTTAAAATAAAGAGCAATAAACACAGGGACCATGCTAGTGGCATGGGGGATGATAAAGGATCCATTAGTTAGGCAAAGGTCGCAGGCTCCTCCCGTGACAGTGGCTGTCAACTGCGGCATCACAAACACTGACATGGGACGAAGGGCCAAAGAGGGTCACAGTGTGACATCGGCCCCAAAGAGGTTCCTCTCTGTCAGAGCTGTCTTGTTTATCAGCCATGTCAGAGAGGTTCAAGCACATACCTATTGGTTGAAGATAAGAGAATGACCTCCAGGTTGTTATGAATGTCAGACATTGTTGTTGAGATTCAAAAATGGAGATGCATTTTAAATGTCAGTTCATTGGCAAGCAGTGGGGGCAACCTGTTAGCACTGCATTCAAAGCAGGACAGTAATGCTCTCTTCTGCTTCAAATTAACAGGTGTGCCTCATGAATTCAAGAATACTTTTTAAGTGGAAGCGCACATCTAAACGGCAGTGTTAGAATGCATTTGCAGCATGCACACCCCTGCACAGCCCTTACTTAAGTGAGGGAATGCCAAAAGTTAAAGATATACAGTGCTCACAGTTCACACTCCATGTCAAAGCAAACATTTTGAAAATACTGATGCAGAAACCTGCGTAGCACATGGGTAATTTGCTGCCTTCAAATGCTCCCCCACTAATGGCATTTAATAGTTTCCGTGGGCCAAAATTGTGACAGAATGATGTATTTGGCCAACGAGCCAAGCTAATGACTGCCATCAAATGTGATTTCAGTTTTCAGCAGTGGTTATCTCAGAGGAGCCCAATTTATTTAGTGTCACCTTTTAACTACGGTGTTTGGCAGAGACACATGGCCAATGAAAACATGAGTGAAGGCTATCTCCTATTAGCAGTGCTGATTGGCTAGTGATGGAGACATCCCATGTTTGTTTCCAATTTACAATATGAGGCCTAATGGTGCCATTTGTCGTGGGAGGTGGTGATAAATAGAAGAGGTGAGAGAGTCTAGACACAATGTGACAAAGATGAGAATTTCGGTTTGGCTGATTGTGAAGTTTGGATGTGATTGAAGAGCTCTTTAACGGCGACTCTAGATGCTAAGTGGAGAATTATGAGGTCCCAGATAGATGTCCTTGTTATCTTTTTCAGCATAGTTATACTGAATAATTTTTTAAACCTGGTTACTCAGAATTAAAATGTCAAAAAAAAATCACTGAGCCAGTGGATGTTCAATATTTCACAGTCTATTACAGTCTTTTGACAGTATTTAATATTTGGCATAAAGAAAAAACAAGAACAAACAGCCTAAATCATTAAAATCTAAAAGCATTCTCTGCACTCTGTTCACTATCTCTGTTATTGTTGGTGTGA
Source organism: Ctenochaetus striatus (assembly GCA_034780835.1). Lineage (NCBI taxonomy): Eukaryota > Metazoa > Chordata > Actinopteri > Acanthuriformes > Acanthuridae > Ctenochaetus > Ctenochaetus striatus. The sequence goes on from JAUZTA010000009.1 coordinate 8,967,522, forward strand.
ACACTTGTCTTCCAACCCTTCGCATTGCTTTTTCCAAAATACATAATTTGGGTTTCATGAAATGTGACTAACAGGACCCCTTTTCCTCTTTTTGCAAAAACAACATCTGAGCAAACAGACATTCTTTCATTGTCGAGACATTCTTGAACCACAGCACATTTATTTTGCTCTTTTCCATTTAACTTTCACTTATCAGATGGTTTTTTAAAAAGCAGGCCCTTTTTGTTTGAGCACTCGCACACTCACAAGCCTTTATCAGCTTACCATTCATTTCATGTATAATTATAACAGGCGCTTCAGGAGCCGTTTGCTAAAAAGCTTTATGCAAATTGTAATTAATGGTAATTAAACCAGGCTGCCTTGAATGGGAGCCGCGGTACCAGTGCATCATTTACAAAACCAAATTGAATCTCATGACTTTACTGCGTTTAGTCAGCAGGGGGTCTGAGCCGGGGCCAAGAATGTCCTGCCTGACATTAAGACCAAAGAACACAGCTGTTGAGTCACGTCTTAACATAGGCCAACTGTTTATGCTAATCTATAAATTTCTTAATATTCACTCAAGTAATTAAAGATCTATAAATGCAATATGTGAAGATATGAAACCTCATGCCCTGGAGGCCTGCTTTAGCATTTTACCTGCCAATTAAATTGTAATTTCTTCTAATAAATGATCTAAAGACCGTTCAGCTGGTGTAATTACACGCTTTTCACGATAAGACCTTTTCTTCTCAATGATGTATCTTATGATAAGTTTTTTGTAGAAACTGGTGTGATTGTCAGGCTAACAGAAGCATGGGTCCTACTGACATCACACAAGGGGGCGCTCATATGTAGTTGCTCTAACTCTTCAGCAGCAGTTCTTTGAGGGAGAAGCAGAGGAAAACAGAGAGACTTCCAGGTTTGAGCTGGTGAGGACGCATAAATAAATGCGGGTTGCCACCCTGCACCCTCCCAGACTTTTGGAGACAAAGAAGACTGATTAAAAAAGTTTTGTTTCACCCAAGACCACAAACTGTAACTATCCACGTCAAAGGCAGCTGCTCATTAAGAAAAACTTCATGTCTAATGCAACACATAGGGAAAGGCATAAGGTTACAAGCTTGCTAGCATAAAAGTTAGGATTAATCAGATGGTCAGGCTGGTGTAGCAACATTAACAATGCACTTCAAAGAGGACTAAAGCTAAAGGATGATCATTAAAGTCACCATGTTCTTGCATCTATCACTGAAATTAAAGTGGGCACGTTTCTTAACAGATATATTTCTATATATATAATGTTATATTTCAATCAATGATAGTCTCTACTATAGTTAATTCTTGTTTTTTCTTTCTTGTTCTCACTGTAGCTAAGTTCCATGACTCTGATGCAGCTGCAGATAAACAGTTTCTTCAAGAGAATACAAACAGAAAGAGGACTGGAGCTCACTGTCTGATGGACCGACCTTGGGTCTCTCACTGGATCTTATTCCACACAAACACCATATTAATGCCAGATGCAAACATAATGAACTGCCAAATAGGCTATTACATTAAGGAAATCAAAGCAGTTGATGCTATCTCTTGTTGAATGGAAAAGAAAGAGAGAAATGTCTTTAAGAACTCCCAGAAACACTTCTGCTGTAAAACAAAAAGAAGAAAACACAAACTCTTACACAAGATGGTAGTTTTCCCTTTCAATAAAGCTAACTGTGCCTTCTACCATGTGCGATCAAAGAAAAAAAAGCCAGTTAAAAAACCTAATAAACTTCAAAAGGAATTCTTTATGCAAACAATATGAGCCTCTGGTTGAAGTTGCTTGTTGACAAGAAAATGCTTTTTAAATTTTTTGCAGATTTGCAGTAGATCAAATTATTTCAAGGAAAAACACACACTACACTAATCAAAATGGTTATGTCCTTCTATACAAGTATCAACACACATGCATATGGATAAAGTATGGACAAGAGTGCAGGACACTGAAACTAGAATGTAAACTCCAAATAAACGACTGGCAACATCAAACCACAGTCATCTCCAGGATTTGGTGGAGTATGCACTCCTTATCTTGCGGTGATGTGCACATGCAGCATAATTGAGATTAGATGCATATGTTGGACATCAAAGCTGTCACTCAGCATATGTTAGGCCAAAGTGAAATGCTGAGTGAGAATCTTAAAGTATGCAAATCCACCTTAAACCCCTGACGATGCTGTGGGGGTTAAAGAAAAAAAAACATGTCTGAATTGGAATTTCATGGTTATGTTTTTCACTGATAGTTTGTAGCTGCACTTTAAAGAATTAGCATTTATGTTAGATGATAAACCTAAAAACATGTGGTCTCCCTTGTTTTTAAGTTCAGTTAAGATCTGAGAATCCTCCTTGAGGTTCTACAAGCACAAGATCAGAAACTTGATACCACTCTCATGTTTGTACAGCAAACATTAAGCTACCAACAGCTTTTGCTAGCTTTGCTTTGCATAAAGGCATTATACAAAAATGACAAAATCTGTGCCAGCACCTTTAAAGCTAACTCACTGAGCTGCTGGCATATTCTCACCCTTGAGAGGCTGAAATTGCAAATATTTTTAGTTATTCCTTGATAAAAGACTCTAACAAGAGAGTAGAATAAACCTTTTCACATAATTTTCTCTGCAAGAATCTAAATAAGGTTGTTTCCAAAAATGTCAATCCGTTCTATTAATAGGTGTGACATTCAAATATGGCAGCCGGCATCCCATATCCTCTTTGAAAATATTGGTGCACCTTTTCTCCTTTTGCTGTGTCCTGGACTGAACTTGGTTGCAGGGCTTGTAGAAGAAAATGACACTTCTCCCCCACATTTCAGGCACATCTCCCATTTTATTCAATCCCTTTTCCATCCCTCATCTGTCGGTCAGCTGGGTATAGATATCATGCCTCGCTCCATAGACTCATGTCTTAGGGCCATTAAACTGTCAGCGAGAATTTACTCAAGATGGGCAGAGAGAAGAGCCAAGAAATTATCTCCTCCTGCACATGTAAGGGGACAAAGAGTGAAGAAAGGAAGCGACACAGAGGGGCGACTGTGAGGAAGAATGCTTGAGAGTAAACAACATGTTGTAGCGGATATTTGGCCAAGCTTATAGCACGAAATGATGAGTATGGAATGAAACTCAAAAAAATGAAGAAAGAAACATGGGGGTTTGTTATTTCATTTGTCATCAGCCAACATATCAGTATCCTCAAAGCAGTGGTGTGAAAATAGATTCTCCTTGGAGGAAATTTTTATTTACACCACATTTTCTTTTTATTAATGGTTTCATTTAAAAAAATGGCAAGTAATGCTGCATTTATGATTCTGTTGCAACAATTCTGAACCATGTTTGAGGGGAAATATCATGTGGAAAGTACCTCTTGAAGCCACAGTAGTGTGAGTCCATGATGACACTGTGACAAAGACAAGATGGGGCATCGGGGTACCAGGGGAGGCAAAGATGATAGTTACCCATTTCTAGCAACAGCTCAAAATCTTACACTCTGTCGATTTATTCATAAACCTCACTCTCACCAGAGCACACACACATACACACGCTGTGGAAAAAAGTGTGACGGACTGAATGAGGCCAAGGATGCGTGTATTGATGGCTCTATCACGATACCACCTCTTATAAGGCATCATCTGTTCACTTATGTGTGTAATACTGACAGCTAGAGTAATAATGGCTGTCACACATCAGTGAGGCAGCTGCCGGACCTTCAGAGTCCAGGATGTATTGTGCTGGTTTACCTTGTATCTTTTAGTAAAAAAGGTGGATCAGCAGAACTTGGGGGACAGTAATCAAACCTAAAGCTGCTCAGGGGAGGGCGATGCACACTGGCACTAGTGTGATGTGACAGATGCTAATGATTTCACACTTGCACACATTATCTCAGATTTTGTGGAGTACGCTGTCCTGACACACACACACAAATTTTTGACATGGAGGGAGGGGCTCCTGTTGCCTTAACTATTGCTCTTAAGTCCACAGATTATATGACCATGACAGCTTTGCATTAAAAATAAGATTCTACAATTCTACAATTTCATTTAGCAGACGCTTTTGTCCAAAGCGACGTACAACACAAGCAAGAATCTAGAGGA
>JAUZTA010000009.1:8972125-8985288 GCA_034780835.1 Ctenochaetus striatus
GAAATTTCAAAAATTCATGGCTTCAGTAAGTAGCTGGTTAGCTTAGCTTAGCATAAAGGTTAAAAACACCAAATAGCAAGCCAAAATCTCAAGGCACACCTGGGAACGTGTAGCTTTCAATTTAAAATATCTTCCTACATAATCTGCCTTTACTGAACCTTTTTATACACAGTTGAATTTGGATGTTTCATCTTGCTGATCATTTTACTTTCATATGAGTCTTTACGCCAAACCCCAACCTCTTTTTTCACTTATGGATATTAAATCAGCTTTAAATATACTGCCTGCTTTCACAGCCTGAAATAGGACAAACAGACACACCGTTAGGCTCCTGATGTATTATGTGTTACTGTGCATCGTCAGCTTATCACAGGGATAGGTGGGAATAGGCAGATTTAAGAAGATCAATCACTGAGGCAGTACACCCTTGCATGAAAAGAATTATGAAAGTCTGTAATTGTTATTCATGAAAAATACAATCTGACAAAGTAGGAATTTCCTCTCCACAATAGGCTTGCCAAGAGGTGCAGTGAAAGAACATGCGCCGCTTTATTGACAGCCCAGGGGAACATGATTCCCTTCAATGAATATCATTTGGCATATCCCCACCCCATGCCTTCAATAATTTACAGTATTGATTTGAAACAAAGTCATACACTGCGAAGTGGATAGAGGAGTACAGTGCTTTCATTTAATGCTTTAGTGATCTGTGGCTTCTGATTTGATGCACAACAACCAATAACAATGCAACATGCATCTGAATTTGGCCTGCAGGGAGCGCTGACACGGGCATCTGTCAGTGTGAAATAGGGACTCCAGGAAGAAAGGCATTTACCACTGATACTTTACATGTGACATCCTGATTCCACCAAGCAGCATGATAAAATGCATTATGGGCCAAATAAACACAATATGAAAAGGAATCACTTAATCCACCTTTTTGAAAAATCCTTCAAGTTATTAATGATATTTCCCCTTGTCTTTGACATTTTCAATCAATTATGGATTGCATCCAGGTGATTTCATTTGATTTCGTGTTGCAGTGGAGCGATTTTGGGATGCGCGGCATTAATCAAAGAATTATGCGGAGTGAAACACAGGGGGAGGCCTGTTGTCACTGTTACAGCCAAATCAATCAGACTCTGCTGAGCCCCCCTCTGAACACACAGGCCATTTTTATTCTCCTGATATCTGCATATCTCTCTGCGTGTGTCTACAAACCAAGCAGCATAGGCTGTTTTTTTTGACACGGTCTTTTCTTAAACACTAATGATATATCAAAGAATAACATATATATATATTGAATTTTAACAATCTCATGTCATATTAATGCAGATACACATGAGGTAATCCTCTACCTTGAATTTATGTCCTCTTTTTATGAATATCTCTTTCCTAAACCAGAAGGACAGATGACTTCTTAGAAAGAGGGAACTGCTCCTTCCCCCCCAGCACTTTGCAATAACAGGCTCATGGACTTTTTTTAAAATCATAACTGGGAATATCAGACATGCTATATCCTTTTCCACAAGCCCACCAGTGATGTAAATCATTGCTCTCATCTTGAAGGGTCTCATTCTTCTTTTTTTTTTCCAGAAACAATGATGCTGTTGCTCACCAGGTGAAAGTCATATTCTACCACCCACTTGGTGTTTGTGTTGGTCTGCGGGTGTGTGTCTGTGTGTGGCTCTGTATGCAGCAGGAGGGAGTCTGTTTAGCCAAAATATAAAACAGTTTTTTCCCGGGTCAGACCTCCGTGTGTTCAAAGTTGCATCAGTCTGTACAGTAGGTCGTTAAATATGACTGTGCTCGTAATTCACATCTGGAGCTTTTCCAAGATCCTTATCTAGCCGCAGAGCAATTAGCATGGTGCTCCCAGACTGTTGCACTGTACAGCTTATCTGATCCCACTGCTAATATAACTGAACAAATTTAAATCAACGCTAAACAAAAGGTCACAGAAGGGAAATTTTCTTTCATGAACTGCGCAATTATCTCTAATATATACAGTCAGGCCCAGACCTTCACTCGACTATGCTGCAGTATGATACAAATTGGTGGAAGCAGAGGGTTTTTCTGTCTTCTGTCTGAATCTGCTTCATGGTAAATCATGTGGAAAGCCTTTTCTTTTGGTCCTCCAGCAGAGATCCAACAGAAATCCTCCTGAGATCTGACTCCATTCACACCTCTGAATGACACACACTTCATCCAGTCTGGGATGAGGAGTATAAATTATTAAATCCAAGTGCTGTCTATCCTCTCCACTTCATGAAATGCTGCACTTGCTTCTTGAAAAAACACTACTGACAGCCAGACGCATAAAGCGTCACCAAAATGATCTTTAAATAAGTATCATATTGAGAAGGATCACATTTAGAAAACAGTTAGTTAATAGCCCAAAGTGATCCTTTTTTAATTTGACTGAATCGCATGGAGTCCCTATTATCAACAGTGTCATATGTTCTGTGTGATGCCCCTCCAACAACAGGCTCCCAGCAGGGGAGCAGAGGATTAAAGAAGGATTCTTCTGACATCTCTGGAAAGCACACTACACAGCCAGCTGTCTCAAGTCTGCTGGCAGAGGCTCACGCCCATTCAGAGCCAGGCCTCTGACTGAGGCACACACAGGCTGCCGAGCCAGCTGCCCAGTAATTAGCCTATTAAAATGGAGATCCAGGTACAAGTAGAACAGCAATATGAAGATCAACCATGTTCATATCTTAAGCCCTGGGCAATGTCAAAATGGATTTGTACGGCAGGTCTTTCTTCTTTTCAGCTGGAGACTTCAGTCCAATCAGATCATTGTTGTGCTATAGGTGGGTCAAGGTGGGTGTCCTGGTAAAGTTAAACATGCCAGCGTTATGCAGATGTGCTCTTCAACAGAGACTTGAGGTCATATAATTTAGTTTGGTATACATGTAAGTCTTCCCTTGCAGTTAAGATATAGTGAGTATTGTCAGCTTTATGAAATCCAGTCCAAAAATTACATTTTCTGCTTTTGTTTAGGAGTGCAGCTCATAATTTACATTATCTGCACATACACTCAGCTGCCACTTCATTAGGTACATACACAAAGCTGAAACTAATGTAGTCTAACGCAGTGGTGCTGCATTAATTCCTCTCTTCATCCAAGGTAAAAAGTTCAGTTTTCTGTTGAAACTGTTTGAGAGAGTTTGCAGTCTGTGGAGTTGTTGAACCTTATTGCATTATTTAAGGAATTGATTCCATTATTTGGCTTACAAGTGGAGACAAAGTTTGTTTGTACAAAGTAGTAAAACAAATAATAAAAAAAACTGTTAAAATGCCAAGAAAAACATTCCAAACTCATAAGATAGTGTCTTCAAACTGCTTGTTTTGTCAGACCAACAGTCTAAACCCCAGGATATTCAGTCTACAGTGAAAAACAAAAAGCAGCAAGCCTCCAGTTTTGAGAGCCTGAAGGTTGCAAATGTTTTTCTGGATATTAATTTACACTATAACGTAGTCAAAAATTCTTATGACAACTTAAAAGAGCCCCAATCAGTGTCTTTAAATGGCTTGTTTTGTCTGGGCAACAGTCATTAAACAAAATATGTTTACTTGAGAAAGATATAAAACACTAAAAGGCAGCAAATTTTCCCATTTGACAAGCTAGAAGAAGCAAATGTCTGGCAATTTGCTTAACAAATGGCAAGATATTAGTCTGTTATCAAAATTGTTGACAATTTTTCTACAAACCAATTTATTGTCCAATTGTTTAAGCAGAAGTTGTGTTTTATGGCATCTGAAAAAGGGTGGTACAAAGGAAAGAGTCTGATCAACCGTCAGCATGACATCATTAACTCCAGCAGTGGAGGCCATCCCTCTCCTTGAGGAATTGTGGGCCATCTGCACATCAGTTATAGAGGAGACATCAGTCTCTGGTATAACAATGTTGAATCACTGGCTGTATCAACCGCCTGGAACGACAAAATTAAGCTCCTAAATATCCCTAACAGTATCTGATGAGTGATGAATCTCTCTGGCTGGCGGGCACTCTCATCCTTTACCAGAGACATGTTAATCGTTTTTAGATGGTTCTCTGTCCGACACTCAGACTGATAGACAATACTGTATACTGGCATGCAGGGGGAGAATAGAGCAATTTGAAAATGCACAACTCAAGCCGTGTGATGTGAAATGATCTGCGCTTTGTGTTCTTTTCACCTAAAACTGTGTCATCAAAATATTAAAAATGCTCAAACGGTGCTGTGTGTTTGCGTGTGTGTGATCTGAATAAATTCAGTCGCTTTGAATGCTGCACCTGTTCACATTTCTGAGGACGCTGAGCCAGGTAGCTCTCATTAATGAAGAGTGCATTAGAGCTGTGAATTGGAAAGCGCAAATGAACAGAACAGATTCATTAGGTATTGATTCACACAGAGATGCATACTAAAGAGGGCAGGGAAATGCACATCTGTGTGATTGGACTGAGAAAAGAACAAACCGACATGTCCATCAGAAATGATTTAACCTTTCTAAAATGCACGTTGACAGCGCAGAGCATGAGCACAAGTGTTTTTTTTTTAAACTGGGGCCACAGTTGTGGTATGAAATGATTGCAGATTTTGTAGCTTCATTGTTTTGAATCCTAATCTGCCCATGCTTTGTTGGCATTTGAGCGAGACGCTGAGAGTAAAACACTAATGATGAACATTTAACACATGACCTGCACAGACACGCCAGCTATTCAGTTTGACTTCAGAACATCGGATGAAAAATTTACATTCTAGATCACCTCAATCAATACTCCCATTAAGCCCAAATCAATTGACCATTAACAAGCTGTTTCTCAGAAAATTCAGCCAAGGATTGTCTCTGACTGGTTTTGTAGAGCAAAGCACTGTAAAACCATAAGGTCAATTATATCAGACACAAATCTGGAGCCAAGCTCGGCATACGTTTTAAAAAGAGCATTATGCCATACCTATTCAATTAAGGTCATCACATTAATTTTCTCTCTCTCACAAACATGTCAATTTCAACATGAATATTTAATTATGCTGAGACGAGGGCTGAAACAGGCTGACAGTATAGACGTGCTGTTATTGCCCCTCCAACTCTCTGAAGTCACATACTACAGATGTTTCATTACCACAATACAGGTTCCTCATAGTAATAAGTTCAACCATGTAACTCCCTAATGATACCTGGAAAACATGGGTCTGGTGGTGTCATGACAGTTAGGTATGAGGAACCAATTAAATCTGATATTTCTAATGAGACATCACATTTTTCATGTTTTTCTAACCTTAACGAAATGGAGTTTCTGAACCTAGCTTTTTCTAATTCCCAGCATTGTAAAATCAGAGAACTGTAGTCCAGTGGTCAGAATTAATTTTTGGCATTGTACATATCCCTGGTTTGCAGAAACATACAATACCAACATTTATTCTAGTAATCATGACTTTATCCTTTGCTTTGGCATTCACAACCAATTGAGCTGGAGATGAAAGATATTTATCAGTTCTGAGAAACTATCTGCTGAAACGGGAAATTCAAATTATGAGATATTTTTCATTATTGGTTGTAAACAGTCAATAATATTAAACTGAACTGCTTTATTGATAAGCCCAGCATCTACAGATTCAGATACAGTAGTTGGCAACATGCACCTGAAATAGTATTCAGCGATCTTTATACTCTTTACACACAAGTTTAACCCATATGTTTTACTAATATGGCACTGAAAGCCTGGGGGGAACCTTGCTTTTTTACAGGTGAAATACAGGGTTCAGCCCTGCTCGCCAAACTAACACTGATGTCAGATCTGAATCTAGCGACACACTCTCTCTTTATGGCATCTAAAAAAGCACAAGAAGGCTAATCCCATTCACACTGCGCCTCTAATCTCCATATAGAAGACAAGTACACAAAGTGAACAGAGAGATGGTTTTATCCACGGATGCACTCTTCCACTGTCTGGGCTCCAGAGGTGTGGGTGCAGAGATAAACGAGATGGTTAAGGGATTAAAATGCCCCCAACATTCGGACCATTTAATTGAAACCTCCCCTGGGACCCCGCAGAGGGGACGAGGGGGCGGGTAGGCTGTCTAGGGAGCCACTGCTGGGGATCTTCGTGGGTGAAGCTTGAAGCTATTCCCTCATCGCCTCTCAATAGGGGATGATGAATAGTGTGACATCAGTATCCCGCAGGGGAGCAGAGGTGTGCCACTGTCCGCTGAAAAAAAATGAGCACGATGTGGCCTTTATGTCAGAGATGGAGCATGGAGGGTGGGGTCCTGCTCTGATCAATAATTAATCAAAACATTAAAAGCTTTATCTTTTTTTTTTATGACAGGACCTTTAAAAGCATCTGTCTCATGAAGAGGAAGGCAGAAAGAGTTTTTCAGGAAATTTGACACTTTCCCCACTACGGACCGACTTGAAACTGATCACACACACATAGCTGAGAAATAAACCTCAGAGGGCAACTCCAACAATTTTATACATGAAAAACAGGAAGTGGTGTTTAGTCAGTGAAAACACTTACCCAGTGATGTCATCAGAGTTGTCTCAGGTTATTAGAGAACAAAGAGCAGGCATTCAAAGAGAGGATCAACAAGGTGTATTATGTGAAGTGAATGATCCAGTGTTTTTGAGGTTTCATCCACGTTAAAGAAAAGAGGTCAGCATATCACAGCTTCTGCCACATCTTGATCGCACTTCTTTTTTCCACCTGCCTCTAAATGTGAAAACAAACTCTTAGAGAATATCTCCAATTATCTTCACATGAACAAAACTGATCCGTCATACATGAGAGGTTAATGAGGAGCTGATGCAGTCTGATAAGATCAAATTTTAAAATCAATTATAAAAAAAAATAAAACTGCTTATAAGAATGAGACTCTTAATGGTTTTGTGAGGTACATGAACAGGACAAAATAACAGGAACACCTTGTAATACAATAAACTAGTACAATATCCATGCAAAAAATTCCACATTTATCTCGAAGATTATGATGAACTGTTGTGTTATAACATTTGCTGTTTTTGTATTCCATTGCAGGTTTTTAATACTAGAATTGTGGATTTATTTTAAGAGATACAAAAAAATAGTGTTCTTCAATCTATCACTGAGACCACTATAGCATCCCTCCTTTATAGAGCACTGGACCATGTGACTGACACTGCTGAGTGATGGCTTCGGTCAAATCAATGAGATGTGAACAACTGCTGTGATAATGTTGTTAGCTGCATCATTTTCTCTTGTTCTTGGTTGAGCTGATGACTGATAGAGGTGGTGGCCATTTTGTCCAAGGTCAAGAACTGAAAGCGTAAGATATAAACTTAGTGTGTAGTGTGTGTCCTTCGAACCACACCACATGACAACAGCAAAAATGACCATCACGCAGTGGGATAACTGATACATCAGTTTGAAATGGGCCCTTGAAAACAATAGATTTCATGGAAAAGAGTGGAACTATTTTTGACGAAAGCCGCCTCAAGCTGCATAGAGCTGATCAAGCCTAACCAGAGAATTCTGTCAATTTTAAGAGTAAAAACACACTGCACAACTTCTTAACTGGACCCAATCAACAAAGTTTTATCATTCACAAGTGGGCTCTGAGGTCACATGAAAGATGTAGCATAACTTTGTCGTAGAAGCCCTCAACAGATCCAGAGTTTAAGTCCATTTTATGTACAGGTTTCAAGGGTAACATATTCAAAGTCTTTGATGGTTACGGGGCCAATTCAAATTATTCCTGCAAGATTAAACGCATCTAGCTTGGCACTGCAAAAAGCCATTGAGTGAATAAAGAAAAGTCTGGGAACAAAGGTTTCACACATCCGTGTTCATTAAGTGCTGAGAAAATGACATTTAGCCTTAATTCACAGTAGATGCAGTGTCCATCAGATATTCACACAAAGACTCACACCATCTATTTCATGTAAAGAAGCCTCTTCTATCACTTAAGCCAATAACGCTTTTCTTTTCATTGTGAGCTAATATGGTTCTAATGAATCTAGATACAGGTGTCAAAGCCCACAGCTGTGCAGAACTATAAAGGTTTAAAATGTACCTCTTTATGTGCCCACAGTCTGAAGGTAATACCTTAAAGAAAGGTCCTTTCTATGGAAACAGCTTTTAAACTTACAAAAGCTTCAAATGACTCAAGCCAAAAAAGCCTATCTTATTCCTCTTGTTCTCATTGTTACTTTCAACGTGGCTTTGGCTGGTGTGATTATGTGGGTGCTTAACTCCTGTCAGTCTTACTTCACACCGAACTCACCAGTGTATACTCTTGTTAGGATTTTTAATTAGCTAAACTGAGAATATTAATTAGGTGAGAAAATACTATTTCTTTTTGTTAAACAGATTAGAGATGCTTACTCGATTCTCAATTAGCTGCTGTTTGTGTGAATCCCAGTTTGTTCCTAAGCTAATACCCAGTATGCAAATGTGGTTGACTACAGCAGCGCAGGCTAATTCAACAAGAGCGGGCAGACAACAAATGAATCCATCTGGGTTTGGTTGCTTTGATCAACAGAGAGGCAGAGTATGGCGGTCATTTTCGAAGAGTGTGTTTGACGAATTATTACTTAAGCATCAGAAAATAAGGAGTTGGTTTTCCGTGGAGAAAATCCTGGCTCAACAGTTAAAACACACAGATGTCTGGAAGTGTGATGGGTGAATTGCTGTTATGACAGCATGTCATATCAGACAAGTTATTCTGTGAATGACTTGACTAAAGCATTATTTGTTTGACATAAAAGATATAGCACAAAGCCACTTTACAGTATGTTTTCTTTTTTGTGTATGTACTGTAACACAAAAAAGATCAATTTTACAGACCTTTAAGAGGGATTTTTTCTTGACACAGGACACAGTGTGTGTACTTCTAGAACATACATACATAACAACATACAACATGGATACATTTGAATACCGTCTGCCTTATTGCGATTAGTGAGCTATGAAATTTTGCACCGCTAAGCCAGAGTATTGTTTCCATTACTGGTAGAATGAGATACAGTTCAGTGTAATGGTTCATTAAAAAGATGCAGGGTGTAAACTGACATTTTCACTTCTGCTCTTAACCATCTGGTGGCACTCTTCCAGCTTTTAAGGACCCAGGAGTGTGCTACATGTGCAGTCCCTTAATGGGACCAAAAGCTGCTGCTCCCACTGAACAATGGCTTTTGTGATGGAGCTCACATTCACTTTATCCCAACAGCAACACTCCCACAATCAGATTAAGCATCTATGTACAGTACAGTTCCTGTTTACACTGCCCATTCTTCTGTGCTGTCTGTTTTTCTGAAGCCTTTTTTCACAAAGTTCAAATGCATCCAGTAAGGAAATGTCTGCTCTCTGACAACCATATCATGATTAATGACACGCCTCATCTAATGATTACATCAATGATGAGGACCGACTCTGTTAATGACATTTCCACATTTCAACATTTCGATATTTCACTGCAGTTTATTAAGCATAATTGGAAAGTGAATTAATTATTGTCAGATTGTGAGATATCGTAATCATTCTGAATTTCACTCAGATAAAATCTCTTCCTTGGGATGATCGTTAGAATGTTATTAGTTCATTTTTCCTCATATGCTCCGTGCTAATTCTCCCTATCAGTTACTGCCAGCAAATGCGAAAATTATAAAATTAGACACTATTCATAAAGGATGTGAGATTTAACTACGAACACAACAGTAAAAGATTCACACCCCAACGTGTCCACGTTGATGGGCCAATATTTTGACACTAGGGTTAATGCAGCCCTTACGGCAGCTGTCCTTTGTGTGACATGATCATTTTGCACCATGAGATAATGTCCTCCATAGAATCAGAACAGCCCTTGTTGTTAAAGACTTTCACCATGCCCCTCTTCTTCCTGAGTGGCAGAGACCCCCTTCTCTCCCCACGCCCACTGTTTTGACTGTCAACAGCCCCTCCCCTCCTCCTCCCCTCAGCCCTAATGAGCCATCTCCTGGGGCAGGGCTTTACCCCCGCCAGGGGTAAAGAGGCCATCATGTTGCTCATCTAAAGACGACACATAGCCATGACTTCCCCCTAATTGTGCGCCTGTGTTGGCTCATTTGTTTTTCGTCGTTAAAAATTCAACCCCATATTTTCCCCTCCCCACTAATAGACCGGCTGTAAGCAATTTGTGGGGGGTGCAGACCGTCTCTACTGGCTTTGAGGCCTCTCTCTGATGTATGGAAACACCCAACAGACACACAAACAAAGGCAGCCTTACAAAGTACAATAAAAATATTAAACACATAAGCATTCTTCATTAGCATACACACAGACAAACACACAGAAAGACACATACACACACACACACACCAATAAAGCCCCTTGGGACTGTTTGTGTCTGTGGCGAATTTCAAAGTAGTCAACATCAAACCCAGACTGACTGAGACCTGTAGCAGAGGAGACCTTTAGCTGCCACATTAAATATTGATGCGTTAAAGTTATGCAGATTGTTTATTGACCTTCTTCAGAGAAGAAATGAGGAAAAAATGGGGGATGGAAAAAAACCCCGTCACCTGTCTGTCTAGTCTGATTCTTGAATACTGCTTAACTGACTTCCTCATCAAATGTTGGTTAGTAAATCCAGGAACAAACAAGCAATAAGGAAAATGATTTAAAAACATGCTTCCTTGCTTAAGTGCTTCTCTAGAGTGATGCTTCAGTTTGCACAGGATGGATCCCATGAATGTAGACACAATTAGCCTGTTAATACCTCAATCACACACAATTACAGCTGATTCAATGTAAACATGGCCCGCCCCTCCTTTACTTGGCTTGGCTGTGACATTTGCCAGGTGGTGTTTGCCTTCACCAAGCTTACACTATTATTAGTCTAATGCCCTGGAAGCATCCTGTTTATCTGACTGAGGGCAATCAGGACCAAGCAGCAACCTCCAGGGTGAAGAATGAAGCCGCTGTAAAGTGCCAGGAACTGCAGTTTCTCAAACTGCCACATGAGGCAGACTCCGTAAGACAAACACCATAGACCCCTATACAAAAATGTCCAATTTTACAGCAGAAATAAATATGTTTACTGCCTTGTAATCAATGGTTTTGTTGTCTATAGCTGATTTAGTTATTCATGTCAACTGTATGTGGAATTAAATCCCACAAAACTCAACTATTTTAGTTTTATTTAAGACTAAAGTTATGTAAAATTAAGGGTGACAACTGCTGCTAACTGCCTACTTGACATCAAACAGTCATTGGCTGCAATGAATATATTTCCTAGTTTCATTTTTTCATCTAAACTGGTAATTTCTGACTAATAAAAACCAAGATGGTAACTGTTTTAATGCCAATCTCAAGGCTTCAAAGCAGTTCTTTACAAACCATGGGTGGGGTGAGGGGCGTCACAGTGGCTCTGCGCACTACACTTTAATACACATTTTAGACACAAGAGTACTGCACCTTCATACAGAGGGTATATTCAGAAGGCTTGTATTTAGCCTAGATATTGATGTAAATTTTTGTTTGATTCATTTACATTTAAATCCCTTGGAGAAAAAAGGTTAAATCAAAAGGCTCATTACTGGACAGATCTACATTCAGGACATGTTCAAGGGTAACAGCTAAAGTAAGCATTCGAGACAATGGCAATCAGTCCTGTTTAAAGCATTTGTTTCAATAATTAATGTAAGTCAGCTAGGAATTAATCATAGTGTTAATATTTTTTTA
Organism: Ctenochaetus striatus; assembly: GCA_034780835.1. Taxonomy (NCBI): domain Eukaryota; kingdom Metazoa; phylum Chordata; class Actinopteri; order Acanthuriformes; family Acanthuridae; genus Ctenochaetus; species Ctenochaetus striatus. Next base: position 8,983,815 of record JAUZTA010000009.1, read on the forward strand.
TCATTCATCATTTTATATGCAAGAAATACTGTGTTCTACTTTCCTACCGTTGTCTACTCTATAAAGTATATGCAAATATAAAATGTGCATTTATGTATGGATCATTATGTGACTGTCCACCCAGTTTTGAAAGGGTTTTGACTGCATCATTAACTCCATCCACTCAGGGTGTTAACTGATCTTGGGCAGAGCTGCGCTCTCTCTCTTCCTTATGCCAGAACTTTATCTCTACTAACGAAGGGGTAATTAATTACCATTTTGTAAATATTAGATTACCCCACATTTGCAAAGGCTGAGGAAAACCAAGAGCAGAGGGACATGAAAGAGAAATGTAAAAAGCAACTGGAGGAAATTGCCATGGAGAAAGATGCCTCTGCCTGCTCGGGTACCCTCACACTGACCTGAGCTGGCAGTGGATGAATGAATGGATGGATGTGGCTGGATATCTTTAATGAGGCAAAAAAGGATTAAATTAAAGACCTCATATTCAGTGCTTTGTTATATATTCAAACAAGGACATTTAACTACTAATTGATGCAGGGCTGTTTATAAAGTGCAGACTGCATTATACTGCACAGTTGATGAGAATATGCCTTTTTTGTGTAGATAATCATACTGTTAAATTTAACTTTAACTGCTTTTATAGCACATGTGTGAGGCTCCAGGAGTCGGACAGATAGTGATGTCAGCTTCCTGTGAAACACACAATGCGCTGTCAAACAGCACTGAGATGTAAATTAATCTGACAGTGTTTAATCAAGGGAGCAAAGCTCTATTGTTTTACAGTCAGACGACCTGCTTCACAGAACAGGAATGTGGAGGAGGGAAGAGACTGTGTAGGTAAAGGGAACACAGAAATACACAATGTGATGACTAAAACAGGGCACAATGTTAAATTTGGAGAAAAGAAATGTATTTCTGTCATAGTTTTCTTCAAAAATTATCCAAAGCTATGTTTCCCTTTTGTTTCATTATCATGTTAATGCTGTCCTCAGTGTAATTTGTAGTTGATTTGAAATCCCTCATCTATCTATAAGCATAGTGGATGATATCAAATCCCCTCTGCAGTACAGATTTTTTGTGATACCCAGATGAAGAAAAAACTGATAAAAAAACACTAAACACACTCAGGTGAGTCTCCTAGATCAGATACTGCGCTGATACTGGCGTCTAATCTGGTCTCCAGTGCCTGACACCGCCTGGGTGCCGTCGCCAGCCCAGCATTACACAGTGTTTTGGCATGTCCTGACCTTCTGTTCCCCCAGCTAGGCCAGCATGGGCACATTGCTGGGAATGTGTCCAAGCTAGGCAGCACCATGTGGTTAATCCCTATGAAACTATAGTGCCAAAGATACCTACAAGGTTGGCACAGTGGAGGAGCGTGACAGAGACATAGCCTGGGTACCAAATTCACTACGATGTTCCCGCTTTATCCCAGAGAGCTGCAATGATAAATACAGAGAGATAAAGGAGA
>JAUZTA010000009.1:8985617-9001253 GCA_034780835.1 Ctenochaetus striatus
CAGAGAGATAAAGGAGAAGACAGTGATACAGTGTTTTTGCCTTAGGTGAGACACTTGTTACTGTCTTGACATGACAGAGAAAAGAGAGATCAGAGAAGATGCTCAGGAGAATGGGTTTGTGCTTTGTGTGTGCAAAGCTGAGCTCCTATTGCTGACACAGTTGTTCAGAAATCGCTTTTTTTTAGGCTTCTGTTATTCCACATACAAAAGCAGTCATGCAGATGCATGCGAGCATGCTTGTAGGAAACACACTCCTACACACACAGCACCGCAGATGATCACACGCTTGGGCAAAGGTCCTTTTCACATCTCCTCTTGTGTAAATCGATAGCTTTAAAAAACAGCAGACAGAACACTCCTCACTTTCCCTCCCATTCTTTCATTGACACAAGTGTTTCTATGGATGTCCGCTACTACGGATAACAGAAAGACAAAATCCTGGTGGCATACACCCAACACCTTGAGAGTGGATAAATCAATGCTGGCAGCCAAGCTACAGTGAGCAGACATTAAATAGCGTCAGTGTCAGCTTACCTCCATGTTTGGGTAAGACAATCCATCTGACACAACAGACTGAAATCTGCACACAGAGAAAATTTAATTAGTGCCTCTTTTCAAGCGTTTTCAATGCATGGATGAATGTTGTGATGGGCATATGTGTTCATACCTACAGGGGAAATGCGGTGAGAGAAACAAAGTGGTGGAGAGAGTCAGAGAGCACACATTTCTGCGTGAGCGCATGGGGGTGGAGGGGATTAGCCTGACAGGCTGATTGGCATGCAGGTGGAGTACTGCCTTCTCTGAATGCAGCAATATTTTGCAGCTACCCTCTGACAAGCAGGTGCCACTCAGACATGTGAGCGCTATGCAAACCCGTTCCTCACAGCACGGAGGGTGCAGGACTGAATAACAATACCACTGCTGTTATCTTTCCAAAATCCACACGAAACTTATTACCATGAACAGTGTTTCATTTAACAAAGAGGGCGAGCTCAAATCCTGCTTGGTAAAACAGCAGACTGCTTTAGCTGAAGCAGATAAGACCACAGAATAGAAAGTAAGTAAGTCATCACTGAAAAAATATGTTTGCTCGAAATTGTCTTCTCAGCAATTTATGCCGACATAACAGCTTACGCTGCAATACACTGTGCACTAGCAGGTGATCTCTAAGCTGTTGCGTTGTGCCTTCAGGGGAGATTTTTCGGAGAGGTAGCTTCATTCTCACCCTGCACTCACACTCAATGTAGTGACACAGAGTGTGTTGGAGTCGGGCTCTGCTATCAAACTCCAGATAATTGTGTGGCCTCATGGAGAGTCAGCTCATGGAGTTTAAACTTGCCTTTAGCTATTGGCGCAGCACTGTCAAAACCAAAATGACGGAAGAGCAGAGAGAAAGAGTGAAGACACTGAGTTTGCTGCCTTGAGGGAGTCATGTAACCTTGCTTAACAGGTTTCTTGTTGAAGAGTATTTGATTCTTGACGAGGTGTTTTATAATGTAGGACACAGCTGGAAGTCTGCTGAACCAAGTCATCTCTGCTCTGACAATGTGTTTCAGTTGTGTAAACTCACAACAGACCTTTTCAGAGTGATTAACTTTCGAGATGCATTATAAATTGTCTCACATTCAAGTGAAAACTAGGGACAAACGTAGAGAGAGGCCATGCATATCTCATATAAACATGTCTTTTGAGTGATTTGATCACAAGTGGATGTATTACCAAATGTGTCATAAGTGAGAGCCAGTCTTTGGAGCTAACTTCCTTGTGTATAGTCAACCCACTTACCAAAAGTAAAGGTTGACATGCTGGGACAAACAAACACATGGACAGCTTATTAGATTTATAGTTTCTAACTGGTGCAACAACTGACAAAATAAAAATTGAAAGGACAGCTTGAATTGCCATTTTGCAGAGTTTATTGGGTTCCTCTCACTCAACAACTCTCAAAATTGCACGAATTTTTATGGGAGTATGGGAATGTTGTTGAAATACTTAAAAACAGACAACGTATGGACAAACATCTGCTGCTTACCTTGGCACAAAGAGAGCCTTAACACACAGTCTGCAATAGAGCAAACCAATGGAAATCAAACAGCCAGTTCGTTTGTAGTTCCAGAAGACGTCAGCTGAGTTGGTGGTCTTTTAATGTGGCCCAGGACACATTTGCATACTTACCGTATAATGCATCCCCAATGCCACTTAGGTGAATTCACACCTGTACTTAGAGCTGCACGCTTGTGATCCCATAACCAGGACACATGTTAATACCCAGATGACAGGTTTAGAGGCTTTTTCTAAAAAAACTGTGATGGCTACCTGGATTGCAAACTGACACCCCTCTAGTCAGTCTGACAGCTTCTAACACCTTCAGATGTCCTTGAATCAAGTTTATCATTATCACTCCTCTCCTCTTTCTGTTCCTCTCTTTCACCTGTTTCCTGGCTCATCTGTGCCCAGACCATGAAGTGACACCTGACCCTGTAGGTCTCCGAGGGTTAACTCACATCCTAATGACTTGTAGAACTGACAGTACAATTCCAACCCATAAAGCACAGAAAGGGGCGACAGTAATTGAAAATTCTACAGCTGAACAGGATCAGCAAAACTGAGGAAAAGAAATTAAACACAGCGCTGCTTTATAAAAGGGACACGAAGTTTCTATCAACACCTCTGCAGACGGCGGTAACACAGTATTTACTCAAGAACCGAGTGTGATAGAAAAATCTATGTTTGTCAGTTTCAAAGCTTGTCATTGCAAGCCAGCTTTCTGCTTCATTGGTCAGTATTCCTCTCAAACTACTTTGACAGCACACAATTCATATTTTCTGAATTCTATATTACGTGGTAAAACTATATAAAGGTAAACATATTGACCATTAACTAGGGCTTATTAGCATGACTATTAGTAGGAAATTGGGTCTTTTTTAGTTATTATAAAGCATCCAATAATACTCTATGCTAATGTATTTATCAAAAAACTGCTGGGCCCATCAGCAGTGATTATGACTCAATAACGACCTAATTACTGCTTATTGGCTGTAAGTAAGAATGTTTTTCACAATTATAATACCAAACCCTATAATAATAATATTAAGAATAATAAGAATAATAAAATATTGCTTATAAAAGCAACTGTTTATAGGCAACTACTTAATGGTGAATACATGCTCCTTCCATAGAAGGTTACCAATGACTGCATGAGTTGACAAACACTGATATTGAAAAAAAAAGAGTGTTTGGTCACAGTTTCCCAGCTCTGCATTGTTTTCTGATATTTTTCACAATTGCTCCACCATTTTCAAATAAAATCTCTCGTGATGGGAAATGATCCAGCGTCTTGTCACAGAGTAACTGCGTTAGTTTATGGTCTTGCTTGTTTTCAGATCCTGAGGGGCTCGCAGTAACATGCTGACACCGTTTTATCCATTTAGTTGAAAATGAGAGGAGAGTGCCTTGCAGTTTTATGATCTTATCCCACTTGGAGAGATTTCTGTCGCTCCTGGTATGTCTAACGCCCAGGGCATGGAAAATAGAAAATATGCTCTATGTGCTCTCCCTCTCTCTCTCTCTCTGTCTGTGTATATGTGTTACGGTTACAAACACCTACACACAAGAATATTTATCTGCACACTAAAATATTTGTGTGTGGGTGTTTGTAACCCCTGAGTGGTTGCCCTCTGCTTAAAAAAATAGCAAAGCTTCTGTACTGGTGTACCTGTCATCTCCAAGCCTCTCAGCTACGTTGTTTACCTCTTCCTGGTATCTCTCTCCCTCCTGGACCAAATGGTCGGCTATGTGCAGAGTGAGTCAGCAGGTCAGAGGAGAAGGCAGGCTTCAGGTTGAGTGCTGGCTGTGTTTGGAGTCAGAGCCAAGCTGTGGCTCTGGGATGAATGACCTGCAAAGAGAAGATGACAGTCAGAGACATACACCACCTACAGCAGTCGGCTGCAGAACGTCTGGCTCTTTGCCCTCATGTACCACCATGACTCGAGTGGTATTAAAGCAGAAATACTATTGGAGAATGTTCTCTAAAGGTAACCACAATCTTACATATGATAGGTGTAGCCACAAAGCTGCAAAACATCCTTGCTTCTGGCATTACACTTTTGTAAATTCACCCTTTTCAGACATTTCTCTGACCCTTGACACAGCAGAACTCTACTATGTTTCAGTGTTTATTTACAGGACTGTATTACTACAAGAAAACAAGCATTGCCCAGGAAAAAAAACATCATGAAAGGTATTCTGACGGTAAATTGTGCTTGTAGCAGTGTATTAGTGATGTGGTTCAAGTTTGTAACTTCGTATAGATTTGAGGGACCTGCACTTTACTCTAGCCTTTTCTTCTTATGTCAGTTCCTGCCTCGAATCCACAACAGTTCAAAGGAAAATACTGAACTATTTACTCCTCTTAATTTATCTGGCAGCTTTAGTTGTTTACTTTGCAAATAAAGATTTTTGCTCACACAACATACAAAGAGCCTATAAATTATGGCGTTGTGCTGTGAAATAAAGTACTTAACAGCATCTGTAACAAATTATTATATTAATAGTCAATTAATCCATTTCTAGAAAGTTAATTGGCAATTAAACCTTTTTTTAATTCAAAAACATTCCAAGGTTTCGTCTTCTCAAGAGTGCTTGTGCTGTTTCCTTTTTAATTATTTAAATAGTTTTTATTTATTTTCAATCATTTCAAGGGCAATCAGACAAAACAAGCATAGTGAAGGTGTCTCTTTGCGCTCTGGGTAACTTTGGTGACATTTCTCACAAATTTCAATTTCTAAGAAAAATAATCAAGAAATGAATCCATAATGAAAATAATCATGAAAAAGTTCAAAATAAGCTCCCTAGCAACAAACTAATACATAAATTTATGTATAAGTAATAATTATCCAATGATTATGGCCTCTTTTGATTGAATACTTTTACTTCTCATACTTTAAGTACATTTTAATGACTATACTTTACATTTTTAATGCAGAGAATAGGACCTTATGCAGATTTAAATACAGCAGGTATGTAGTTTTCTTGTTAGAAGTTTGGTAGAGAACATTATCCTGCATTAGCAGCTGTTGAAACCCTCCAGCTGACTTATTATAGGCTGTCTCTGGGTTTTAAGGTAAAGACGGACATCTGGAAATCCCTGGATTCCTCTATACCATTACACATATAACAGCAGCTATACCAGTGTATACCATTTCAGGCAAATTCATTTATTGTATAAAACAAAAGGCCTCTGAAAGCTTCACATAAAACAACATAGCCATGGGGTTGCAGGGTGGGAGAGAAAAGACTTCCTGTAATTACGTGACATAACAACAATGCTGAAGACTGCAGGTGTCCTTCCAGAGTGTAAATCAAAGACTGAGCTCCCTTGGGCTTTCTCAATAGGTGACAGCTCCAGACTCTCACCTACACCACACACCTCCGTCTATCCAAAATATAAACACAAGCATAATAAATAAAGAGACAGGATGACTCAAACTTTATGCCTGTGCAGTTAATCAAAACCTCTTGAATATAATCAACACACTGGAGGAAAGGAGGGTGTTTTAGGGGTACAAATTAAACTCTCGGTAAAGGGTTTCTAACTTTGTAATAATAAGATAACCCTTTACATAATGATAGTGTCGATTGGAGACAAAAATGTGGATTTTCAAAGACTGAATGAACATAATTCACAAAGTTATTTGTGCATTTAACCCCTCATAGTATGCACAAACTGCTCTGGAATCCAAGATGACAACACAATAATGCAATTTAACATAGATCCTTTCCTACAAGAACAAGCACAGAAATACTCATTTATATATAGTTAACATTACTACTTAAACAGATTATTTCTGGTAAGAAAAGTTTAGCACGTAATTAAGATGTCAAGGAACTAAAACATCCTGGAGGAGTCACAAGTTGCATCCACATCTGCTGAAAGTTCAGCAAGAAGAAAAGAAAAATTCACGTCTGCCTTAAAGGGTCAAATGAATAATCTCAAAGGCTGCTGTGAAGACTTTCTGTTTTCCACGGTGAGACAGATGTACAGAAAGGCCATGAAACCCTTGAGACAACAGACTCTGAATCCCTACTTCGCCACAATCATTTACTGCTGCGAGTGACAGTTCTGCTTTGTAACAGAAATGTATGTGCCTGTTTATCCTCCATCTGCGCTGGCATCTGTTTCATATTGTGCTCTCTCTCTCTCTGTGTTTGCCAGCATTTGGCGTCAACACATTTCAAATGTTATTTTTATCCGAACACACAACGAGGATTAGGGGGAGCTGCCTTTTCTGTACATAAGGTTTGTTTGGTTATATCTGCCAATTTTAGATGATAAATTCTAATTCTAATTATTAGAACTACAAGGATGACTGTCGAAAAGATGTCAGGAATGTGTTGACTTTCAGAAAAAATCAACACTCTTTAACTCTTGTTATTGTCCTTTTCTCTCAAAGAAAAGACAAGAAAAGCTCTGAATCTGTCAGTGTCAGGTGGAATTGCATATAACAATCACTTGTGCTAAAAGCCAGGGTCAATGTGAACCTTCTGTCCTCTATGTTCCATCTTCCACAAGGTCGAGACCCTGTCAAGTGCAATGACTCTGGTCAAAAGTCAAGATTATGGCCATAGGACAGAGTGTGTTTTGGATGGATCTCCATCTGTGAACTGGATGTGAGGGTCATGGACAAGACAAGAATTAATTTGATAGCAACCGTGTGCTTCACTATGAGCAGCTTTCATACAGCTACTTGCCTTGGTCTGCAGTGTGGTAGGTCACGCAGTCATAAATTTCAATTCAGAATATAAAACTGTCCAATCAAGACTATTATTATTATGGAAAGGTTCTTTTCACTCTCTGCTCTAATTTTAAACCCCACCATAATTATATTTAAATCTACATTGTGTTTAAAGCAAATTGTTTTTTATGTTTTAAATATTTTTCTTGGTTAAAAGCAGCACTTCATATTTCATCTACTATACCAAAGATACTGTGTACTTAAACATAACACAGTGAAAGTATCATTTTCACTGATATGCAGGCAGCCCTTTCTATACATTTTGCCTTTAAGCATGGCCCTGATTGAAGAGTAATGGAGCCTATGAAATCAAAAAGGGGTGCTGGCCGTGCTAAGAGAATAAGAGGTGAGATTCACCACACACCATTTCACACATACTGGACTCAGAGCGGCGGGAGAATGAATGTCATAGGCTTGTGCTGTTCAAGAAACCTATGCATTTATACGGGCTTAACCCTCGCTCAATACAGAGGGGGATGGTGCACTGTGCCAACCATGAAATTAACTATTTCTGAGACATATCGACTTCACACCAATGCAGCTTCACACACCTGTAAGGCTACAAATTCTCCTTGAGTTGAGCCCCCATGTAAACACACAGAACATGGAAACAGTACGGTGTGATCTATTGTAGTGTGGATCCTGCACACAGGGTATCCTTTAATTTGTTTTCACTTTCTATTGTTTCTGTTGATAACCTGTAGTTCACTGACCAATAATGGAGAATGACTTTGGCCTTTAAAACAAACCAATGAAAAAAAACAAGCAATGTGTTTCTCCTGCTGTTGCTTTACAAGCTCCATAAAATGTAGACTTATCTGATTTTAATAATGTCAAGGTTGGGGGCCAAAACATCTAACTTATCCTTTCAGTTACTGGTTAGGTTAGCTTAGTTTAGCAAAGTGATAACTTGTTCTGTTATGGGGCTGTTACGTGTTGAACTAATTCAAAATGAGATTAGTAATGTTTTAAGTCTTTGTGCTAAGCTAAGCTAGCTAACTGCCAGCATGTTTACGGTTCCTAGGTAAGAAAGCAAATAAGTCACATATTAAACTATTTCTTAAAGTGTAGTTACCTCATAGAATTATATGCAACTGTACGTATTGCTTATCAAAAAAGGAAAATTTACATGAATCAAGCACTTCCCCTCCCCTCATTTTGAGAGAGTCTTTGCTGACAAGCTGGTAAAAATTTGTTGTGACAAGTTGAAAATGAGAGTTTGTTAAAAAAGGATGTGAGTGTTTTAAATCTGTTCTGCAAGTCATATAGAGGCCACAACATTGCCAACTCAATAATGAACGGTCTGATTCAAATGGAGTCACAGTACCAATTAACTGGAGAGTTTTTCTGTAAAAGAGATGAAGTGACAGGAATGAGCAAGGCTTAGTCATATCAGCCGCTCAGCCCTGCTCTCATCTTTGTCCATCTACGCCTTGGTGGGTGCTGCATTGTAGCACTTGATGTCATTACACTGCAGACAGAGTAAAGAGATGTGAAGAGGTCAGTTTTACTATGCAAAGCTGTAAACCTATTTTATAGTGACTTTCATGAGGCTCTTGCTTCCCTGTCACTCAGTATTTGCTTGCAGCCAACAGACCACAGCTCCGACGCAACCTCTGATCTCACTCATACTTGCTATTTGCAACCTTTGAAATTTAAGTCCAGCGGGAGTCCAGGAAGTTAAAAGCTTAGTCTTTGAAGCTGGGTGTGATTAACACATAATAACATCCCCATTTGCCTTTCAACCAATCATGCTGAAAACGGCCCATCTTATAGCACTCCGGTCATATTCATACAGAGTGAGCTCACTCTGTGTGACAGCATTTCAAAAAAAGCTACTCATTTATGTGGCCAAATCCCTGTAAATTTATGGACCCTGCTGCAATGGGCTTATGGCTTACAAAGGTGACTAATGAGCATGAGGTGAGAAGTGAAACTTGTCATAAGGGTGAAGAATATGAGGGGGGCAATCTGAAAGGGTCAAGTCCTGTGTGAAAGGAAACAGGGATTGTGATTGAAACTGCTAAGTAAAACTTGAGCCGCAGGGTTGTGATTAAACTGAAAGGACAGACATTATGGCCCACCGATCATTTAACACCTTGATTGCATGTCTGCCATGTCTCTGTCAGACAGACTGACTGCTCCATCAGAGGTCTTTGTCTGGGATGAGTGCTCTCTTTGGTCTTGGGCCCTTCCCTGGAGACCACAGAGGACAGGAAAAGACTGGTCAGTAAAAAATGTCCCAAAATATAATAACCTCATGCAGAGTTGTACCATAACGGACTGAGCTAAAATTGAAGCAACTGAAATTGACAGAATTATTTATGTCTTCTCAGATTAAAAACTACTAGTTAACATAGATATTTAATGAAAATTTTTATTATATTATTTTTTGGCCATGCTAACTGGTGGCTTCATGGATGGCAATGGCAGTTTGTTGGTTGGTCCACCACTCTGGTCCATATCTCTTAATGGATTTCAGCAAAATGTTGTGCAGACATTCATGATCCTAGAGCATGAATCCATGTGACTTTAATTATTCACCGATTTTTCATCTAGAACCCCCATCAGGTCAAAATTTTACTTTGTTTCATCAAAATATACCTGCAATTGTTAAGTTCCCATCAGACTCCATTTTGCGTTTTTGCTGGTTGGCAAATGTTAGCATGCTGCTCTGCTAAACTAAGATGATAAACATACTTGCAAAAAAACGGCATATTTGTCCAGCATTGTGAGCATGCTGATGTTTGCATTTACCTTTAAGCACAGTGTGTGTTGCAGTTTTCCAAAGCCACTAGTGAGGCTGAGGACTTTTGTTTCCATATTGTTTTGCTCTAGTTAACAAATCAACTCTTTTATTTATTTATCTATTTTATTTTAACTAGGTGATACTCAGTGTAGAATTAAAAAATGTTTTTCAACTAGCATTCTCAGCTTGGACAGAACAGGGGGTGAACTGCTACAAAAATTAGAGATTTTGTTGAACTACTCATATGGGATGGAGATTAAAACCCCATGCTGAATTGAGTCAGGGAGCAAATTATGTCCAAATCACTTCTCTTCTTACTGCTTTCAATAAAATGCCTCACAAATTGGTAAAGGGTTATGGGGTGCCACATCAAAATGACAGAATAATTAGGGCTATTTCATTGGTATAAAAAAGGATTCTGAATGAAATGAGGCCACAGAAGTGGACTCTGTGTGATGTAGCAGCGATTCTATTTTATACAGCATTTTCTCAAAATAATAGAGTAGGTAACAGCTTTTTGAACATTTTAAAAACATTTAGGGTATAATTTATTGTACACTTTTGGCTAACATCTTCTTTCTCTTTATCATGAGTGTTCATAAAGCTCAGACACCCCATTTTGGTCTCCACCCAGGAGGTCTGGCCCTCCCCGTGACCCCAGTGTACCCCGTCAGACTAAACAATGATGCTGGGTCACCTCCTCATGGCCCAAGACAGATGGCTGGCTCCTCTCTGTGGTCGCCACCATGGCCAAGGTCACCTCCCCTGCTCTCTGAGCACCTGCACCCCAACACTCTCATCATCATCATCTTTATTCCTGCTACACCTAGCACACGCCACTGCGCAAACCCCTCCCCCAACTCCCCCCTCTCGTGTTAACAGAGGAGAGAATGAACCATTTGGATTCTGCTGGTGTGTGCCGCACCGTGCTGAGGACTACATCCCACCTGCAAAAAAAAAAAACAACCTGTGGTACAATTGTACAAATAAAAAAAAATCACTTTGGTTGAGAAAAATTTTCACGGGGTGATGTTTTTCAAGAGATAGTCAATTGATAAATCTGTTTCTACAGACATTCCTGAAGAGCTGTTTTGTTTTGTTTTTTACTCATGAAGACATGATGTACGGTTGACAAAAGAAAAAATAAATGGTGAAATACTAAAATAATGACAAATAATGACAAATGTCTCTCTTCAATCAATTAGGCACCTGTGTCATTGCAGAAAATGCTCCACAGCAGACCACTGGAAAGGGGGCGCAGTATTGATGAGAGGCTGTGATCCATGAGACAGGCTACCTGTCACCATCACAGGAGTCCCCCCCTTACCCATTCAACAGAGCAAACCATCAGATCAATGTCCACAGGCACACTCCTCCCCCCTGCAAAACTAATTATCTGAGCATTTTATACTGCCAAGTCCCCTCCACGCTTTGTTTATGCAGGCTGCAATTAGTGAAACAGTCAATAAAAAATCAGGGAAGGTACTGGAAGAGAAAGAACAATGGCAGAAGGAGAGAGGTGGAGTTTTGGTAAAGCCGTCGCTGTAAGGGAGGCTGCAGCGGGCAGGAGGCCCAAAGGCAGGGCTGAACGTGTGACAGAGCAGACCGTCGCCACGAAGATCCTGTTCCTGTGAGTTTCTCACAAGTTAAGTACGAGTGTGGTGCCAAAGTACTCCGCTCTGTACCATCGATTTCCCAGAAGTGTGATGCTGCTGGGTCTTTATATCACTTCAGCACGCACAATTAAGTCGCTGTGAATATTTATGATGGGTTTAAAGACATCTTTCACATTCCCCCAGGTGTCACAAAGTGGCTGTAATCAGAATTCAGAGGAGTCTCCTGCTTTCTGTCGATAGTCTGCTTGTCTACTGAGAGCTGTAAAAACCAGAGCTCCACTCTGCTTCTAAAGGTCTGGTTAAGTAGCAGAGAGCTCCCATACAGCAGCGGCTCAGATGCTCACCCTGCTACCACTGTCACATGTACTCATAACAAGTGTTGTCTACAAACATTTCAATAAAGTTTTCCAAGTTTCTCAAATTGATGTGCTATTAAACAGACGGCAAGAATAAAAATAATAATTATGTGACCATCAAATGAGGAATAAGGATGTAAATTTCAACAAAAAAAGATCCTGTTCACAATTTATCCTGTTCTGTTTGGCATTTATAGAGTTTATTTAATGTTTTATAGCAGTTTGTGATGTCCTTACATCTGCTTATAATATATTATAGTTGTTTTTTAATGTGAATAGTGAGCCAGCCTCCACTTACAGGTGATTTACAGTTGTTGACAAATACATTTATAAACTCCTCTGTCTGCTTAAACTACATTAGTTTGAGCAGTTATAAACCATTTTCAAAATAGATAAGAGAAAATATCAGATCTTCCACTGAAATAAAGAGAACTCAGACAAAATAGAATGATGAAAAAATGAACTTTGTACATTGTAAACTAGACTTAAAATATTACCAATGCCATGTAATAGATATATGATGGATGTGAAAAAGAAAATCCAAACACTAACAGTAGGTTTTGTCTCCTCTGTGTGTCTGTGTGTGTGGTTGTTTATGAATGTCTGTAACACAATAGGGGGGACAAAGCAAAAAGATTCAAATTGGACTTTTTTCCACAGGGATATAATGATTGTTTCTGTTCACGGCAGTCCAACGCCTACCATCTGTCATTAGAGCTATTTTGAGTCAGTCTGAAGACGCCCATGTGGTTAAAACTCTGCAGGCACATTAACATAGGGCCTACAAATCTGCAACAATCTCACTCCAAATCCTGATTATGATGTTCATCTGATAATTCATAGACAGTTGGTGTGTCACTGAACACTAATGCTCTGAATGGTGACAATGTACCCCTACCAACAGATTTCCTTGTTAACAGTAGAGCAGCATTTAATTTCTCTCAGGAGAGCTAAAACATGTAAAGACCTACACATTGCATATCTTTGTATGCAGTCTTATCTTTGATTAGATTAAAACCTTGATTTCCCTCAGCTGAAAGCTGATTTCCTCCTGGTATAATTACACCGGTCAAATGTGTGCACTGGTGTGTTTGGCCACTGGCAGATGATCTATCCAAAGAGCACTGATCCCTGACCATCAAAGCAAGAGAGCATTCATTACTTGGCTTTGCATCAGATAAAGGCACACAAAACTAAGCAAGGCATGGTCACTCTGATGACACTGAAAATAAGAGTTTCATCAATGGCAATACATAGATTAAGGCCCGAGTGCTAACTGTTAACAGTTTTAACAAAATTTAACAAAAAAACATTAGATTTGGCATTTGAGAATTAACATTTATTAACACAGTTTTTCTCTCTCTCTCTGTGCTTTCCTCTCTACAAATATACACAACTGAGAAACTGTAGCAGGATAACTGACACTTAAGTCCAGAGTGAAACATCAAACGATAAAACATATCGGGTTGATTGCAATTAAATTTAGAAAAAACATTCAAAATTTACTGAGGATTAATAATATTGACGTTGGTGAGCGGTGGTGGATTTGTGCTAATGTGAAAATGTAGCATGCTAACACAATAACCCAAGCTTGCAAAAACATGGTCATTTGTCATTTGTTTCAGAAACCTGCTACATGTCAACAAGTTAGCATTGTCACTGCGAGCATTTCAGCCTGTTGATATCATCTTAGAGGATAGTCTGACTCACTAGATGTAGAATGTGGGTATAAGACTGCCATTGGGCTACTTCTGCATTTTCCTCATTTTCCGCCATGTGTGCATTACTATTTTGCGAGGGCACCATCAGTGTGTTTTGGCTTATCACTGTGCAATATGACTATGACTGGTTTACAGAGGAGCATTTTTTCCCGATAGCAGAATGATAATCTAAGCAGCCAGACCTTTGTTCAGAGCTCACACAGTGCTGTGGAGATAGAGCTGGCTACTCAAAGCACTCTCACAGAGCCGCTAGCATGGCAGTAAACTCTCAGAAGTAACATGACTGTGAGCCTTATCTGTAACAGAGGTTATGTTGATTTGGCATTTAAAGTAAGTTTAATGGAGCAGTCAAAACCCACTTTCCTGTTTTAATGGTGTTGGCCAAGGAACATAAAAGAATTCAGGGCTGTACCTGAATGATGAAACAATTTTTTTTACAGCTGACAGCTTGTTTATCTTGTATATCTTCAAAGATATAAAACTGACTGTGTTTTAAGTGACCAGTTGTTTAAGCCCTTTAACGTTACAGGCATTGTTTCTCAGCTCATTGGCATTCAGGACTGGGAAAGGTGCCATGTAATTACCGCACAAAGTCTTTTTATAGTGGTTTTCATTAATACTCTTGCAATCATCGTACATTATTTTAGATTACAAAGCTTGTTTTCTTTTTAAGAGTAAAAGGAATAGAAGGCTACATGCCAATCGAATTTTTCTAAACTAATCTTTGATCACCCCCCACCCCCCCCTTTTAATTGTTTCCCTTCATACACAGTCGGTAAACAGTGTGTGGCTGGAGGACTAACTTCCCCTGCCCTACAGGTATGCAGACAATTAGAAAAGCTTCTCTGTTTGGTATTATTCCTTGCAGCTATTCTGCTGTGGGCAGGAGAGTGGTGGTGCCTTTTAATCAGCACCAACATAGCAAGCTCTCATGTGTGACCAAAGCCCCTCAGACTATCTAAAATGAGTCAAGAAAAATAGGAGTAAGCCCCAAACTCTCTCACAGTTCCTCTGATTTCCTTCTCTTGCTTCTCTCCCATTTCTTGGCCTTTCTGCAAATGCTCTGTGGCATCGGGCTGGCGACTCTTACCTCAGTGTTATCTCCAAACAGCAGCCAAAGTCTGGAAAATACAAGATCCTGTCTCAAATATGTCGTTGGAATGGAGCCTTATCAAATGCAAGGTATGCCTCAGATGCTTAGATGCCTCAAAAAGGTTCACAAACATAAAAAAACCCTGCCATACAAGTGCATTAGACATCAGAGAGAAACTACCCACTCTTATCCCTTCTCAGGATCACTGGAGCCAGAACCTTTCCCGACATAAACTGGGTGACAGGCAGGTAAACAGTACGGACAGGTCACTAGACCCTTACAGCAATGATTCACGCTCTAAAATTAGATTAAACAGAACAAATCACAATAACAGACACATTTTTTTTCTATAATTTGTTTTGGAGCCAAAACAAAGGGTTCCCTAACTCAAACAGTTTCCTGACATCCTCAGCACAGCCTCCTCCCCTTATCTTAGAGGAAGACGCTCTTTGTTCTGAGCACATTGGTGAGAATCTTTGACAACATCAAAGAGTTGCACAGCGTTTCTCCTTCCCCAGTGCTAATGAGAGACGACCATTCTGCACGAGTGTGATTACAGCAGCTTCATTAAGGGGTGAACTGATATCGCATGTTCAGCTCTGGAAGTGCTGCCTTTGGGAGCTCGTCTCCTACACACAACTCACATCCACTGAAGATCAGGTCTGTCAGCGATGAGTGACTGGGTTAAAGCACTTTTATGACGACTTCAGATCTCGTGAAGAGACAATAATGAGTGGCTTCTTTTGTGAAATCTTAAGAAGACATGGCAGGCAAGTTGAAAGAAGATTACATGTAAAATCAGTATCCTACAAAGGCTGACAGAAACTTCCCTGCTCTGGTGCAAAGTCTCCTCAGGGTGAAAAGAGCCGGCGTGTGCAGCTGAGCTGTTTATCATTGCCTGGAGAGCTTGAGAGCTATTCACTCATAACAGCAAGGAAGAGGAAAAACAAAAGGGACTCCGTTAGCATTACATGCAACAAAACACAAACCCAACAAATCACCAGAAACCAACTGAGAGTAAGAAAGAGGACAAATGAGAACAACTTGACCCTGAATTCCACTCCTTCACCGAGGGACACCAGTAAGAGTTTATATCCAGCGCAGTCTTCAGCAGTCATGCATCAGAGCATCTAGCCGCTGTATTTACAGCCTGGCCACATCGCACTGATATTGTTATGGATTATCCTGTAAAATTGGTCTTTGTAATTTATCGTGGTTTATGGTTAGATTAATTGCTTGACCTTTTTGGCTGTGTGTCTTTGTGTGGAAGTCTGTCTGTGTGTGCGTGTGTGTGTCTGTGTGTGTGG
>JAUZTA010000009.1:9001275-9012882 GCA_034780835.1 Ctenochaetus striatus
AATCACAAACAACGAGAAAAAAAGAATCTATAAAATACAGTTGCTCGCTGACCTATATCATATTACATTATATATGCTATAGATGCTTTTAGCGGAATCAATTAGTAACAATAAATCCGGCTTCACCTTTTGACATAAAAACTACTATCTCGTCCAAATGGGGGTGAATGATTTAAGCCTTCCTCCATTTCTCCACCCTCATCCAATCTTGCTACAATTATAATTATTTGAGTTGCATTAGGTCTCTCATTAAAATTAGCAATGTTTTATGGTAATTTCTTTTGAAAAAAACCCTGTTGCTGAGGGAGATAATTATCTCGATTATTCAGGCTCTCTTCCCAAGATGCATAGGGCACAGCCTCTCATTTGCTTGGGGCCATTCTTACCCACAAGTGGAAATAATTGAAATGTGGCAGATGTTTAATTATTGCTATTTTAAACACAGTAGATCGTAATGAAGAGTGTATCGTTCTAACATTACCAAGTATGATAATCACACATTTTTCACAGGCTGAGAGTAATTATTTCCTGAGTAATCTAAATGTTGAACTTGTGAAATGTATATCAAGTTCATGATTCATCACAGAGGAAAACCCCGAATAAACTCCAGCTAAAAAAAAAAAAGTGTTTCTGGTTTTACAGACACATCGAGGACTGAAACTGAAAAAAAAACGGTACAGCACAATAGAAAATGTTTCATAGGAGCAGAAAAAAACACTATATCTTACAGTATATGATGATGTATGATATGTGCAACACCAAGGCAACATGATGGATCAGTGGCTGGTTTTGAAAGACTTTCCAATATCGGACTCCAAAGAAAACATGCTGGCCTGATATGATCTGGAATTCTCTTAATAACGAGGCTAGGCACAAGGGCACCGGTCTCAAAGGACAACATCTATTATTCATCCGAAGATCTCATGAATTAACAATGAGAAAATCTCACCATATATGTTTTACATCATAAACAGGAAAAACACTATTATCACTGATATTGTCTTATTTTCTCTGCCTGAGTATACTTCTTAATGGACAAATACATGCATCCCAAAGTAATATTAATATTTGATTAAGATGGAAATAAGATATTCTCCAAAATATTGTCAGATCTATCAAGTCAGTCATGTAAAATTAGAGATTAACTTTTACAACTGATCACAATTAATTTGTTGCATCAAACATGACATGGAGACATGCCAATTAGTAATAAGCAATTAGTTTCATGAAGAAAAGATGATGATATGCTTTTTTTTTTCCTAATGTCAACAAACCCTTTAAAAAGACCAAAAATGGCAATAAATTTATCCTATCGAGTTCTGCATGTATTAACAGAGCTTAATATGGGTTAGTCCTCTTTGCCAGAGCCCTCTACATTAAAAACACATCAGTAAGCTACACTGTTATCCTGACATGTTACCTCATTACAACTCAAAGTGGGCACCATAGTTTATTTCCAGTCAATCTTTTGGCAGCAGAACCAACATCCTGCTGCCAAAAATACTCAGCACCAAGTGTCTACTAATCTTCTGCTGAAAACATACTACAGTGAACAAACTATTTATATCTGTTTCAGATATTCTTGCAAAAACATACAATGGCCAAATGTTTGCTTTGCCTTAAAAATAAAAAAATATAATTTGGACCTCTTTTTTTATGTTTGTGGGACTAAAAGGGCCTCTGGCCAGCTAGTTATAGATTAGTTCAAAAATGTTGGTTCTGACCTTCTTATGTGCTCTGTTGACCATGATGGAAAGATTTAAAATTTCCCAAGCTTAGTACTTAAAGATTTGATAAAAATTGGCCATCATATATTTTCATACTTCAAGTCACTAATAAAAAAACCCCCATCTTCATATTAATTACCATTACAGGACCCCACAAAGGTGTCCATCTGTCTTTGTACTTGTGAGGGCAGATGTCTGTCACCCTATGGTCCACCTCTCACCCTCTGAGCCTCCCTCCTATGAAGCAGGTCTTTTAATTAAAACATTGTACTTGGACTGTACCATGTGTGTAACCCCCCCTTCCTTCCATTAGAGGAGCAGGTCGAGCCCAGCATCAAGCCAAAGTGAATGCACAGGGCCTGCCGGGACAGAGATGTGATAAGAGTAGACATGATACAAGTGCTTCACTGCAGGGTGGGGTGAGGATATTGAGATACGGCTGTGGTCCAGCTGTCCCTCCCTTAATGCCAAAGAAAACATTTTCCGCACAAGCAAACAAGATATTACAATGCAAGTCTGACTTTTGACAAATTTGCTAAAGTTAATTATTGATTTAATTATGAGAGCTCACATTTGCAGAGTGATGTTGAGGGTATGACGGACACCAGTCAATAAACAATCAGAAAACTACAATAATCATCATGTTTTACAGGCAGCTTTTGTCCACATTTTTACACTCACTGGTGTTTATAACAATCAATCAGGAGTTAAATCGTTAAATAATTATTAGGAATTTCAATTAAAGCTGTAATCAAATCTTTTCAGACAATGGCATATATATTGTATATTGTATATATAGTTTTACAGCTATATATACAGCTATCAACATGTTAGTATGTTCCATTCATCTGTGACCTTATGTGTTTGATAAATTATTTGCATTGTGGATAGCCCAAAGTGAATTTAAGCCTCTTAATGATGATTGTCAATGTGAAAGGAAAAACAAAGTTCACCTGTATAAATCTCTTGATCATTAAATGTTTAAACAGTTTTGCTAATTTGTTTTTTGTGAAGCACTGGATAATTTGAAGATTTATTTAAATGAAACCATTTTAAAAAAAAGTTACTGAGAGCTAATGTCTCTTTATTAAAGCTATCATAGACATCATAGATATGACGAGGGACCTCAACTACACACTTTTTGTGCAAAGAGGTCAAATATAAAAAGGCTGTGAACTACTGAACCTCTGGAACTATTCATTTTACAGGCTAATTTTACCTTATTTTGTTATGTTAACCCTTAATACGAAAAGTAAGCTGTCAGTTTAAAAACTCTACCTCCAAAAGAGCTGAGATATTTTTTAAAATGTAAATTTAAGAAAGAAAGCAATCATTTAGAAAACACACTGTGTGTGATAGCATAAACGGACTTGGTTACCCTTTACCACTGGCTGTCATTATGCCCCGCACTGTTCTTACACTGTAGGATTGTGATAAACACTTGAAGGTGCTGTTAAACATCAGGTTTTTTTATTTCAAAAGAGAACATCTTACTTGAAAAAAGAGCAATTACATGTTTCAGTGCTGCCAGGCTTCAACCAAGAAATCTGGGAGGACACTTAGTGAGTAAGCTGGATGACATCACTATACCAGCATTACTGTGTTTAGTGCTGTTTAAGTCTGTTCAAGGCAGACACTCTGACTTAGTAAGCAAACCCTGAGCAAACCGTTTTCTGACACATGTCATTTAGTTCTGCCAAATTAAAGCTTAAGTGGTGTATCTGTGGAAGGGAAAGATGGACGTTTGCATAAATTTGCTTGAATGAGAATTACCGGTATGCAGATAACCCGCACATGTGAAGGTGTTTCATTGCAAGTGCATATGGGACAAGATTTGCGTTCTGGTTTTTCCCTGGAGAATGTAATTACAGCCCAATTTACACCCCTCTCTCCATTTTCCTATGCTGCATTTATCTTTAGCAATGTGCACTTGTGTTGAAATGAAGCATGGCAATGGTCTCTGTTTATGAACACTATCAAAACACAGTGGAATTGTCTGCCATATGCTCCGCCGTGATCAGGCTGCCCATCAAAATGACTTCAAATTAGAGAAAATTCATCTCTGTGTTCATATTTGATTTGGGCCTTCACTCTAAGCCCACTTAGCTTAGACAGATTACAGCTAATTGGTGCTTTCTTCTTGCCAGGATTGGTGCCACAATGCAGGAGCACTGCTAATGTCTTGTTGTTGCCTCTGTTCAGTTGTTAACATGCACTACCTTCAACACCACGGCCCATGGAATTGTTTTCCACTAATGCTTTTTCGGATGAGTAACCGAAGAGCAAGAGTAAATCTCCCGAAGTAGTAAAATGTCTACAAACACTATTTAACAATGCCTGATGAATATTCAGAGTCTTTTTGCTCGGGCAGGAAATCCCTATCAGCCATTTTACAAAGTATAGCACATAATTATGCCACCTCTAAAACAGAGATCTAACGCCCAGTCTTGTCTGATGCCCCCCAGCTTTTAATTAACTAAATTACTGCATACTTCTCCCACCATTGATTACTGCTATGGGGATTGATTATTTCCACACACATACACAGACACACACACACAGACACACACACAAAAGAACTGCTGCAGGTGTAAAAGCTAGTTCTAATGAGAAGTAGTGTTAGAGTTGTAGAAAATTGTGACAAAATGACAGTAAAATATAGACATTGTGCAGGCTGCAGGTTTTACTCTGCTGTTTGACCTCATTTGCAAATGAAATCTATTATAGTTTCAGCTGTTAGGGGTATAAATGTCCTCTAAGTGCAGACAGAGGACAAATGTCCATCTATTCGCGAAGTCTTAGCCCTGATCACTGAGTTGACACCAAACCGCAATGCATTCACATCCCTATCCAAAGTTTGCCCCAGTATTCAGCTATTTACTTGACATGTAAAAAAAAAGGGCAGGAGTTGGCGAAGCTAGATCTATAGATAGACATTTTAAACCAGAGTAAAATTGAAAGGTCAAATTGAGTGAGAGCGGATGGAAAATTGCAGGCAACGTTTTGTCTCCCAGTGTAGAGCAAGTATATGCTGTGCAGCATGTGGTGCAAATGTGATCAGCACTTCTCCGAAATTGGAAGTTACTGATCAGACTGGTTCTCATTTCAGCCTCACCTTACAGTTCTTTATATTTGGACTAGCATTACTTTAAGCTGAGTAACATGTCTCAGCCTTCAACCACACCTTAATGGAAAGGTAGTCAATAAAAGGCATTTAATGAAGTATTCAAACTCTGCTTGCTGTTACAGACTCTGGCTTGAAAAAAGAAGAGAAATCATAATGTATAAAGATAACACAAACACACATATGAACGAGGTGGCTGTATTTCCAATCAGAGCTACTTTAATTTACTGCTCTGTTGAGGAGTATTCACATCATATGATATGAGACTATGCCTTAGGCTTCCTTTGAGCGAGCTGCAGGGCTTGTACTCTCTGATTTAGTGTAACCTCATAACCACACTTTAAGACTGATTTAAAGACTCTAATAGCAATTCAAAACCTGTAGGCCAATTGAAACACATATTTGTGTGCAGGCATATGCACATTTTTTTTTCTATCTGTAAAACTCCAATGAACTGTGAACCTACTGACTTTGCTTTTCTTTCTATCGGAGGACACATCAGCTGTTGGCACATCTGTCCAGATGTTTGCTGACCATAACTATTTTTTGTCCAACAGAACAAATGTTGCAGCTGTATGCATATGGCACCTTTTGTGACATTCAGAAGAGGTGATTTGCAATCTCTTCCCCACACTGACATTCAACAACATGGGCTCTGTGTCATGACAGCATTTCTCTCTCTCTCTCTTTTTTCCCCCCTCTCTGCCCCCCCTTCTTCCCCTCTTGGGGTTTTAGAGAGCTGGTGCAGGCTGCGGCTGCCACAGCCCTGCTGTCAGACTGCCATAGCAGCATCTCTCTCCCTCTCTCAGCCCATGGGGTACAGCTGACAACACATGATCCTCGGAGCCAGACAGCCAGCTCGAGCCCAGCAAGAGAGCCTTCAGCTAGTGCTGACATATTCCAGAGCCCATTTCAACAGATGGAGTTTTTACAGGTACCGTTTGGGGTAAAATACCTCGCTAGAGGGTACAGCATCTGGTCCGTCACAAATTGGATGGTGTATCCTGCCTACCGCCTCTCTGCCTCTTCAACCCCTATCACCTCACCCTTCTCTGCCTTTCTCTTTCTCCATTATGTACTAGATAGGTGCTGTCCATCAGAACAAACACCACACGGCTGTATATAAAAAGCCTGCTGAGGAGAACACAGCACCAGTGAAGCATTACTGTGCTGATCCATTTTCAGATAAAGTTTCCATCCATGATCCCCACCAATATAACACATTAAGCATCTCAAGCATTGCATCAACAGATACAGTTCAGCTCCACTTAGATTTTTTTCCCCCTCCTCTGCTCAGCTGGGGTCTATGAGGGGACACAGTGTTAAATCTCATTTCCGCAGCAACTTGAGCCTTGTGGACTACTCCAAGTCTCCATCACTCACGCTGCGCTCAATAACCTTGGACTCATATTTCTCTGGCAGTGATTTAACGACTTGCAAAATTACATTGCGGTTGGTTGAGCCTGTGTTGACGCTGATATCTCTACTCTTTACTGTCCTGTGTCCTGTCAGTCTACTCCTGTAATTTATCATGACTTACGCCATGACACATGAGCAACGCCCAATCGTCCATTCATCCCCCTGTTAAATAATACGCACTGGGCAGGGTCCAGATCAGAGGGTGCAAGGTGAACTATGAGGTTTTGAAAACTGCAGCTGATAAATTATAGCCATCAAGGAGTTCGTATGAAGTTGTTCCACTGAGGGTCTCACTAAGGTCTGACAGGCTATATAAACTAATTTACACAAGCAAAATAGTTACTGCAAGCTGCTCCGTCCTGCTATGTGGAATTTATGTGTTTTTTAAATGCAGAATACAACTAAATTATCATTGTGTTATATAGGAACTGATGCAAATCCTGCAATTAAGTATTGGAAGGCACAGGAGGAAGACTAGACAAGATACAGACTTACTTTCATAGCCTAACTACCTTTTCACACTCCTTTGTCTTATATGTCCTAGAAAGTGCTAAATCGGAGGTTCTCTGCATAAAAACACAATTGAAGAGAGGGAGAAAATCAATATTTGAAGAGTCTCGGTCTGTGCATTTTAAGCAGTCTATGAGAGAAAAGCATGCATATTCCACTATGTCTGAATTATTAACAATTCTTAGGTTTGTATTAGTATTGGTGGAGAATGAGGAATGTGAGAGGATAAAAGCATTCATTCAGCGGTAATTCATATGAATTTGTGATTAATTTCATGTGTGTTTGTTAATAACTATGGGCTGGAACTGTTTGATCAAGACTACGAGATATTTCATGAGCTTACTGGCAAGAATGAACACCATGGATACTCCTTTTATATTCAACCAACACTCAAGTTTACTGTAAATGTCAGCGATTCTGGGAGCATTCCTTCCAGTTGAAATCCCCAGTGCCTCTTTATTTATTTACTCGTACTAATCATAATTCAGTTCACACCACTCCTCAGTAATTACTACATGCTGCACATTACTGGGGATTAATTCATTGAAAATGTGGTGCAGCAGCTAGAACACACATGTATGTGTTACATAAATACTGTATGCATGCAACGATACATATTTACACTGCAACATGCTGTGCTGGGCTCACCTTGCCGCTGAAACTCTTCTGTCAACATGGTTGTGTATAGTGGAGTGTAAACAAAAAAATAGAAATGATGTTCAGGTTCGGTTACTTCGGCATGCATTCATGCATACTGACTACAACAGGTACCAAAATATAAGCTTACATTAACAACAAGGTGCAAGTTAAGACATGAAAGAAAAGGAAGAATTATTCCTTTTTTGTCACAATGACACTGAGCAAAAGGAGTGAATTTTTTGTTCCCTGTATTTAACTCATGCATGATGAGCAAAGGGAAGCAACTGTTAATACTTAGGAGTGCAATACAACAAGTATGAAGATATTGATAAAAATCCTGATTAAAACCTTATTTTACTTTCATTTTCATAAAGTTTTACAGAATAATGCATCAACAATGTCAGTTTTAAAACACACAGAGAGTAGGAAACTGAATTTCATTTAATACTGAACCTTTTTGAATGTCTGTCTCTTTGGACTAGATTGGTTCGTACCGTGGGTCAGAAATAATCTTGCAAATCAAATGAAAAGACGTAATGAAGGTACTTAGAACTGGTCTTAAATAAAAATACATGGCATCCCATGCCAAAAAAATCCTGGTTTCACTGTAAAATGCTCTTTTATTCTCTTGTCACATCTGATGAAGATGGACAATGGCAACAAAGAGATTAACACTGATATGACAGCAAGACAATCATGGCAGACAAATGGCCAGTAATTCAATCACTGGTGCAGGACATGTCATGTCAGTCAGTCTATTGACTCTGACAGGCGGCACGAGGTGCTGGCAGACTTGTATTGACCTGGGGCACACAAAGTGCTGATGCATCACTGTGGAAATTACAATGAGACTGGTCTCCTTCACCTTTGACCAAGAGATAAGGAGGGGTAGACATACAAATTCAAAGGGGAAGAAAAGGACTCTTGAGTAAAAGATTGTGATATTTTGAGCCCAAAAAACACAAAAATAATGCTCACCATGACTAATACGAGCACTGTTTTGATAGCTCAGGACAGATATTAAGTCAAAATTAACTAAAAAAGTATTCTAGGAAACCAGGGATTGTTGTCTCATTTATCTAGAACAATAACTGCTACACACATAATACACCAGACAAGTCTCTGTACATATTAAGGAGAAATATTGGCCTCAAAATATTAAGAGGACGGTGGCAGTGATGAAGAATAAAATCCTGTGTCCCTTCAGTTCCCATTACCATCACAGCTCTGATGCATGCACAGCCACACATCCAGATGCTATTCATTAAATAATTTACGTCCGGCTGAGATGAACTTTGATTGAATTGATCTTGGCAAGCCTGGTGGAGAAAAAACGATGGCCCCCAATGTTTGGCTCCGCTTCCAAACTGCAAGAGAATCAGTGTGTCTCGAGGATTTATTGAACACATTACAGCAGGAAGCAGGAAACAAGCGCCTCTCACCAGCATGACTAATACCATTACAAAACAAAAAGCATAGTTTGTGTTTAGGTAATTACTGTTCGGACACATTGATGGACAGAGTAAACACTGTTGATTAACGCCCACATTCATCCACCATGATGTGAATAAAACACACAGCGTCATTCAGGCTATTAATTTTAGTGCCATCCAAGCCCTGTCGGTAATTAAAACATGTTTTGTCATTTTTTTCCTCATTTCCAGGGGCACAGCTGAGTCTGAAATGCAGAGGTGCCCAAAAGGGTTGCTCATTTGACATCAGTATGTATGTGTGTGGGAGTGAGGTGGGGGCTGGGGAGGCTCAATCATGGAGAACTCTTAATATGTTTTCTTACCTTTGTTCGAAGGCACAATAGACAGAGTGGAAACTAACAAAGAAAAGCAATGCGGAAGCAACAGACCACACAAAAGTAAGGGCACGCCAGGACGGCTGATGGTAGGAGGTGATACCTGTGCCGTGACACCTCAGCTGCACAGCTTGCATGAGGCAGGTGTTGCCAGCCTCAGGGGTTGGACCGTCTTACACCTTACTGTACTTGATATTATTCCACCACCCAATGCATGCAGAATAACAGACGCCGTGCACACAAACATGGGCAAACAAGCATGCACAAAGAACAGAGAGGTGGATGGGGGTGGAGACACAGGGAGGCGAGCAAAGGAGAAGGCACAGCACAAAAAAAAAAAGCTGCTGCTGCTTGTGTAAATTGGCTGATGCTGCCTCCTCTTTGCCAGATTAACTCCACAGGGCAAGGAAGAGAAGGAGGGAGGGGAGAGTGTGAGTGGGGGGCTGGGTTCAGTCCTTTCATCAAAGGCCCCTTCTTTCCCCCCTTCTCTTTCTTTCTCTGTGTGAGGGAGTGCCAGCTCCAGAGTGGGCAATCTTTTCTGTGACTGCATGTCAAGAAGCAAAAGCTACATTGTCTATGCTGGAAATCATACACACCTTAAAAATAACAAGCTCTGCCCAAAGTCTTGCAAAACATATTCTCGATTTTGCTTCAAATCTGTGAAACAAAACAGGCTGCATATCTACACCAAACTCAACCCAGTGGACCCACTTGGACTAATAATGAATTATATGGACCATCCTCATATCCTATTATCCTAATTCCAGCTCCTGTGTCCTGCTTATGGGTGATCTGTTTTCAGGCCCTGCAGCCAGGATGTTTTAATCTCTTGTGCCTGGCCCGAGGCCACAAGACCGACCCTCAACCCAGAGAGACAGGCCTGCTGACACTCCTCTGCTTTTCATTGTGAGGCTGTCACATCCCTCTCTCAAATCCCCAGCCCACTTCTGTCTTCCTCTCTCCCCTGAGTGGGTGTAATTACATTAAGAAGTCAACCCGCACACAACCTTCCTCTACTCACATCCCCATCCAACTGCATATCTTGGCATTAGCTTTTCCATAATCCTTACCTAGGGCAATTATAAAGACCCCTGTCCAAGGGGTTACCCCCCTTTGGCTACTAAACAAGAATTTGCTCACCTCTTCTACAGGTTATAACCTACTCAAATTATTAAAAAAAAACCTCTTTCACTTCTTATGTCTTCTTGTTTCTTTCATTTTTTTTATCTGGGTCAATTTATGATTTAGTAAAATGTTAAAATCATTGTTGTGCAGCTTCAGATAAAATTACATAAACATCGATCAGATAAAGACTGAATCTGTTAAAAAACAACAAAAAAATGTTCAATATAATTTATTAAATTAGCCTGTGAGGCAAAGATATGAAAATGATAGGTAACAGTGGATATCAATGAAAGTTCTGAATATTAATCTTACAGTAAAAGACAACTCAAAGGCAAATGGATAAATTATGTCTTATTCAATTCAGAGGGGTTGAAGTTCACCACGCTAATCAGATTTGGGAATATGCACTCAGCTTGATAATTGCTTTAGCCT
Organism: Ctenochaetus striatus; assembly: GCA_034780835.1. Lineage (NCBI taxonomy): Eukaryota > Metazoa > Chordata > Actinopteri > Acanthuriformes > Acanthuridae > Ctenochaetus > Ctenochaetus striatus. The sequence continues at coordinate 9,012,059 of JAUZTA010000009.1, forward strand.
CAAATCTGTAGATGTAATTACATCACTTGTTTAATATCAGCATTCGACTACTGTTAATCTAATTCTGGATGAAGTGGGAGAGTTGTTCTAAAGTTGTCGTAATTGAGTTACAGGCTATCGTTTTCAGCAAATTTGTCCGGATTTCCACGGCTCTAAATGGATGATTTGCTAGTGTGCAAAGTCCCAGAGGAAATCAGACGTGAAACTAAAGCAACACAAGAATTACAACATCAAAATAAAACATTAATCATGATTTTACAGCTGCTTTGGAATGGAATATTTAGCATTAATCAGCTTTTTATTCATGCCTCATTATAGCGGAGCAACTAAACAGAAACAGAAACTAAATGCACTTCTTACATACTATTTTGAAATATGTACAAGGTTTGGAATTCCAGTTAAAAGTTTTGTGACAGTATAATAAGTTTTACAGCCTCAGCATTCATTTTTACATGAGTTACAGTAGAGCATGTGACAACTGAATTGGAATTCTATTTAGTCTTTCCCATAATTAATGCAGCTCTAATGTTTGATGGATATTTGTGATTCTGTTCCACATTTGTTACAGTTTGAGTCTTCAGTTGTTTCTTCAGTTATGTTTTTATGATGCTGAAGCTAAAAAAAGATTTTAAACCAGTAAAATTGTTACTTCCTCAAGTGAAAAAGTCTGTTTTAAATGTAGAGCAAGGCCAGCTGAGGAAATACTGCTGTAACCACTTCCACTTGTATGAATTATCTCATGAAAGATCAAAGTGTTGCAGCCACATGTTCAATGATGTACAACCTCAATGAATAATTCTCCATAACTCTTCTATTGATTTGGA
>JAUZTA010000009.1:9034564-9045404 GCA_034780835.1 Ctenochaetus striatus
TCTGCATATATGCCATTTAATGTTTTTGTGTGAAAAGAATAGAAATACATACTGTGATGCTATATTGAAAAAGGGCCTCAAAGCAGAGCAAACTAACTTTGGGAACAGGGTTTTTCTTTTGCAGGCTTTTTCTTATTTAAGGAGGGGATGATTGGAACAAAGGCGGGTGGGCCTTCATTGTCACTAAGCTCCCTGTCCGAGATTGCAGTGCCCCCAGGGCCCACATAAATGACAGTATCACAAGACTGTTCACTACTGGAGGAGTAGTCTGGGTCACTGAGTACTGAGGGGAGGTCTGGGTCCAGGGCTACCGTCCGTGGGTGGAATGGCCTGAGGTGGGGTGGCCGACGAATCCTCCCTTCCTCACAGGAACTTTCCCCTCCAGATGAACTTGACGCGTACTGCAAAGCAGATTTTAAGAAGATGCAAAGTTTTTCTTCAGGTTTTGAAAAATTATCTCAATAAGTAATGAAAGTCATTTGACTGTCTTCTTCCAATATTAATGTAGCACACTTGTCAAATTACACATTTTTAAAAAAAATATTTTAAAATATTTATAATAGATTTGTTTAGCAATTTCATAGTGTAATCAATCACAGGGTAAATATTCATTCCTATGAATTTGTCAGTCGATATTTATCTAAAGGTTAAAAGTGCACATCAATACAAGCACAGAAATTAATGTCAATAATACAAATTGCCGTATGTGGACTTCATTATAATCATGCTGGCAACCAGTACCAAATAAATACATGCTGTCACTCCACCTAATTATGTAGGGCATATATTTCCCTAATCCTAGGAGCATTACACACTTCCTTGGGCAGTGATATTGATTACATGATAATGTGTTGAGGAGCTGAGAAAAACTAGCTCTGAGCTACTGCACTAATAATCTTTCATTTGTGGAATCATTCACACATTCATTGTATTAATAGATTTAAAATTATAGAAGGAAGAAAGGATTACAAACAAGTCATGGCTTGAAATATGATGTAATCAAAGTTCTACATGCACATTACAAATGTAACTGATATAATTGCAGCTCTAAAATATAATGTTTAATAACATGTACTCTGCATTTATCAGTTATAAACAATGGATATGAAATTGAGAACATTTATTTCAGGAATCATTATCTAGTGTTATAATTTAAGTTGCTTCATGCATGTGCTGTTAAATTAAAAAAAGCACCATTAGTGCTGTCACTGGATTTTCATACACTGCTTATTTATCAGTTTAATACTGCATTTGCATATACCAGAAAATTCAGCTGTAATTAGTTTAATAGTGCACCTTAGATTTCTTTTTTCTCATGCGGTGGATGCGAGATGCCAGCTGGATAGTGGTAAGTGACTCAGCATAGTTGGCGGGAGAATCAGAGATGTGGGCGATCATGGTGGTTCTGCAGTTGATGTTGCCAAGGGACTCCCTCAGCAGCATTGTCAGCTTGCTGTCCCTAAAGGGCACATTATCATTATTAGCAAACAGTGCAGAAATTTTCCAAAAGACTATAAAGAAAGCTAATAGCTGATTCCTGGAGGAGCCATTTTGAATTCTCTGAGCTGAAAACTCCCAAATGAGGAGTCATTCGTCTTCTCATACAGGAATAACTATGGTTTGGGCTTGTGCAACACCACTAAAAGTTATTAAATGAGGCTAACTAAACAAACTTAATAAAACAGAGCAAACTTGCAGGACAGACAACACAGGCAGCGACTTGCCTGAAACAGTTACTTATACTGGCAACTAAACAGAAGCCAAAACTCAGTAAAAGTCACTGTAAAACTAATGGTGGTTTTCTTACCTGTAAGGTACATGTTTTGCTCCATTTGCTAAAGCCATGATGACATTTCCCAGCGCATTAAGGGAAAGGCACAAGCCTCCCCCTCCGTCTCTGCTTTTACTCAGGACCTTTTCGCAGCTCCCCAGGTCGATGAGGTGCAGCCTGCTCCTTCCGCCTGACACTGCGCCAACGACAGAAGAAGAACCAGGTGAGCGCAGTGCAGACACTCCCTCTCTCAAGTCAGTTCCTCATGCACAGTGCCATGATAACAGGAGTGGCAATTCTCTGCCAAGACTAGATGGGTGACTGTCAGAGCTGTCTTATTTATTTATGAGTAAGATTCCCACAATGAAGTGATTCAAATTGCAGCTAGACTGGCAAATTAATACCAGATGTGTAACACATGGTAACTAGAAGGCTCTGTTGGTTAGACACATAAAACAAAAGAATTTGCTGACAATCAGAAACGCATACATTATCCCTTTCTGATGATTTAAAAAATACAGTGAGAGGGAATTGACTGTCATTGTAAAAATTACCAAGCTACACATTGTTTTGTGGGTGGCTGATGTCATTGCAATAGTAGCAAGGTACCATTTACACCTGTAAGTGTGGCTTTAAATCATTTACTCTTGTATGAAATACAATATGTGCATACAAACAGATTTTTGTCTTGCATGGACTACAGCTAATTCACCAATGTCTAATGTTCAATTCACATTTACATATTTTTTACTCACACATTTATGTTTCATGTCAGTTTGTTGTATAATTGTAATATATATAGTATTCTGTTGGTACTAACTTCCTCCTTTACCGCTCTTCTCCATGCGGTACTGGTAAATGTGTAGTGTGAACAGCATGTGTGAGTTGCGTCGCTCTTCCTCATCAGCATCGGGTTTGCTGGTGCTGCGTGCGGCAATTGCTGCATCCAGGAAGAAGGCAGCTTTTTCAGCTGTCGGGGCACGTAGCTCACTCTGATTCTGGAGCTGTGGTGAGGGGGGAGACAGAGCACAGGGTTAGGGTGAGCAAAGGAGACCACATAGAGCTCGAAAAAGGACGGATGTGAAAAGGATACCAGGAAAGAGAGAGAGGGGAGCCTGTTAATTGGACCCCGGCACACACTTCTTGCCCATTAGATTGGGTCTCAGGGGCAATTAAAACAGCAGATATGCACACCGAGGGAGGAGGATTAGGAGAGGTAATGGTGGGGCAGGAGGCAGGGGCACTTCCCTCACAGAGGATGTGATGATGGTGAGATACAGAAAGAGAAGAGGGCAAAAAGGGGAGGTAGAGGAGAGAGAAGGCGGGGGGCATCATGAAGAGAGCCCACATGTGGCTGCTGAGAGGAAGAGCAAGAAGGAGCTTCACAGAGCTGCATAGCCTTTGAAGTCAGAGTCCATACAGATCCCCAAAAAACATCTGACAGCAACACCTGTGAGTGCCTTCAAACCTACAGTCTCCTACCATCCCCCAGTAATTCTTCTATTGTGCCACAGAGGACTAGCACTAACACACAGGTAATAGATGCTGATAGATGCTGACATGAGAGTCAATACAAAGGTAAGAAGAAAGCCATCAATACCACAGATGGGTTTGGTGGAAATATAAAAGAAGAATTTCACAGGCGGGTAGGATAGAGCGAGGCTGACTAGGAAGTCCTGGGAGATAAAAACACACATACACACACATGCACTCACAAGATAAAGTCAAACATCTTTGGGAGCGGAAAAGGGTAGATCATAGACAGAAAGAAATCAATACTCAGACCGACTAATACTGTATAACCCACAGAGAGAATGAAAGGATCAGCAAACAAAGAAAGATTGAGGAGATGGAAGCCTTCTCACCTGAGTGCCACAGATAGGATCCTCTCTAAGGTGGATGCCCGGGGACTGGCCTTCCTGCAGGCTGCCTGTTGACACCTCAGACAGCAAGTCCTTCAGCTCCTCGTCTTTCCCAAAGATTTCCACGGCGGAAACTCGGACAGAGAAGCGCGTCCCCGTCTTCTCCTTGCGTTCATTGATGAGCTTGAAGAGCCAGGAAATGGCACAGGGCACAATGCCGAGGCTCTGAGTGGTGCTGTCTTTGCCAATCATGGTGTATGTCTTGCCTGGGGATGTGTGAAAGAGAGAAGGGGGTGGAAATGGAAATATTGCCTTGTGTGCAAAGCCAGCTACAGTCACGATAGGGTTAAACCAAAATTACTTCTTTCATCAAGCTGTCTGGAAAGGGCAGGAAGTTGACAAAGGAATAGACGCTGACATTGGATATTTTCTGAGGGTTATTGTGTTTAACAACTGCTGATGAAAAAAATTAATGATTGTTTGACGGGACTGTGGAAGTAATATCCAGTGCGTGCCAAATAAAAAAGCACTAATCCAAGGACCCATTCCAGAGGCTGTAATTCTGTGGAGAATTATAGGTAGTGGAAAAAGCAGCATGAGGAGAGCAAGCCCTTCAGCCCAAGAGCACTGGCCAGCCCAATTACTAAGATTTTAATTACAGACTGAGCCCTGAAGCTTGGATGCAGCACTTTGCCCCGCACCCCCACCCAAGAGTCACTACCCATTTCTTTCCTCCAATCTCCCATTCCCTGACTCACCCCAGTGCACCACTAAGCCAATTGTGGACATCAAGTGTAGCTAACAAAGAGCAATGAGAGTATTCTTTGACTAACAGAGGCTCTTTTCTAATCTCCTGCCAGTGGAGGAGCTTACCGAGCTTGACTTGGCCGAAGCAGAAGATGCAGCCGTCTGCACCGTTCACCACAGACTGGATAACCTCAGCCACTGTCCCTGAGCACACCTCAGCCTGCGGAAAATACACAGAGACAGCCCCATCACAGTCAATTCAGCCTCAGCCAAGAAATACCTTTCAAACAGGCATACTGAGTACAATGAATCCAAAATGATGATGTGTAAAATAAACAGTTATGTGGCTTTGGTTACACCAAATCACATTAATGGTTTCAGTATTTTTCATCACTCAGGAGCACTGCATGTGTGTTTATGTGTGTCTTTGTGTGCTGCAACGTGTGGCTCATTTTTGCAATCTGTTTCAGCATGGGTCCTCTGGGGCAAGGCTTTCTGCAGCAGAGGCCCCTTCCCATACATCACACAGCAAACAAGGCCTCTAACAGCAGAACAGCTTGCTGTTACTGTTTGCCACCAACAGTGTTGTCCCAGCGGCGCAATCTAGCAGCTTGGCCTCGGCTCTGCAGCAGAAACATTTAGGCAGCAGCTTACTTCAGTAACACTTGCTCCAAGTAGGTGGCATGATGGAGGATCTGTGGCATTCCTGGTTGCAGAAACACTGTCCAACACCAGTGATGACAATCACCTCTGCTCTGATGGCTATTTAGGGTTTACTGCACCATGGGGAAATTCATTAAATACTCGACCTCATATTTTTAGGAAATTTTGCAGTGAGTGTCATAGAATCATTCCATTAAAAGATTATGGTGTTTGTTTTAAGCTGTGGAGAGAGCAAAACTGATCTGCTCCCTAGTTGCCAAATAGTAAACATGTACACGACCTTTGTCTTTGATCTCGGTGGGTATGCCTGCTGTGGGCTGCAGAGGTCTGAGGTTAGATATAGCTGCCCTATGAAAGGAGAGGTTAGATATAACTGGAGTGGATTCAAATCATTCCCCAGAGAGCTTAAAAGGCCCAGCTGTTAGGCCCACACTGGTAAGAATGCCCTCTGACCCAAGACAGGCATTTTTCCTCTAAGCCCCTGGCCACACCCTGCCAGCATAAAGACATTGCTTTGCCCTTGAGAGAATGAATTCCAGCATGACACCTTTTATAAAAAAAACCCCACATACATACACAGTCATAGAAGTACATATTTCCTGCTGGCTCTTACTTGTGAGGCATCCTGGGTAAAAACAGCGTCAAAGGCAAATATCTTCGGGACAGCCACAGTGGCAGATCTCCTGTGCCCTGAACTGGAGTGTGGGCTGGACGCGGGGTCGTAAAGGGTCAGCTGCTTCTTCCTGCTGTCCACTTTCAAGAAGGACTGAGACTCTGAGGAGTCTGCAGCCTCCAGAGACGGACAGATACGCATCATCACTTTCACCTAAACCACAGAGTGAGAAAGAGGAAAAACAGGTGGATTAAAAAGTGAAAAAAAGGATAAAACCTGAAAAAGGGTCAGAGGGACCCAGCAGAGAAATGTAAGAATGCATTTTCCTCCTGTTCAGCAGAGAGAAGGAAAAAAATACAGTCAAAGCTCAACATCTTTTACTTACAGTTGACTAAAGGAGGACAAAGAAGTAAAATATATGTATGTATGCTGAAAATAGGTTAGAGAGCAGGCTTGGCTGTTTGCATTAACATCATGTCCACTTTCTCAGATTTGACGGACAGTGGAAGCCCTTAATGATCAACACATCACCTAATGGTGTCAATGAAAGGAAGCAAGGTGTGTATTTAAAGTCTGAGCAGAAAATAGTGGAAATTAATGTGTGTGAAGCGCCATGCTGGGGGATTATCCCTCTAGCTGGGTTGTTTTTCTGGACCAGGAGCAGCCAACCAGCATGGAAGCGCAGGAGCATATGGCCCCCCTCTTATCCCACCTACTCACTCTTCCTTCCTTCGCCTCCCTCTCTCTCCCCTGCTGCCTGGAAAATAGCAGCTCTACATTAAGAAGCCTGAAACCCGCCCTGTTGCATTCTGGGGCATGACATTCATAAAGTGAGCTTACAGTCTTGACACATTCCACAGGTCATGGTAAAGCTCGTAATGCCTGCATCGTACACTAAATAGGATGGCGGCTTAAATGTGAAGGTGTTGATTTGGCACGGCTCTGACAAGCCCGCTCGTGTCTCACGTTATTATGCTGGTTACAGGAGTGAAGTCATTCTGCCGGCTGTGTACGGCGGCACGTCTCAAACACAATACCAATGAAATTTCCCCACTTCCTCAGCATCTAGTTTGGACGGGTGTGGTCGTGCTTGTGCATGTCAGGTTTTTATGACACTCCCATTTTTAATCACCTTTTTTTTTTTTAAATCTGACAACTTAATGTTCACTACCTTACAATCCCATGGTCAGAAATACATCCGAACTGTATCTTCAAAGGCACTGTTGAAATATATCAGTGACTGAGAGGTGATATAAACAGCTTCTTGTGATATGTATGGCAGCCTTTTGGGTCCCTGTCAACTCCCTGAGTGTTTAGTGTTACACCTAGCATTATATCAACTGAGCAGTGTCTATATTCTGCAGTGTATGCTATGGGGAACTCAATCCAGCCATTTCAAAGCTTTGAAAGGTACCTATGATGCCTCTCAGGCATTGAAATAAAAACCTTAAAATAAAGCTGACTCCCTTTCCTTTTTGAGAGAAGACTGTTTCACTCAGCCTGGGACTCTCCAGCCTCTTCACGGCTACACAAAAGGCCCATTCTTCCACTCACTAGTATATAAATATTGCTACAGATCCAGGCTCCAGCCCACTGAAACAATGTCACTGGAAATCCCTTTCTTTCAGTGAGTGAATTCATCTTGGATTCCACAGGCCAAGTGCAAACTCTCTTTATACTCCACGGGGGGACTGTTATTGTGACTGACATGTGCATATGTTGAGTAAATTACATTTGCTGTGACATTTAAACTGAGCTTCCACATATGACTGCTGAGTCTCTGTCTACCAGACAGAGGCTACCAGGCGAGCTAATGTCTCGCTTATATTTATGTTGGCAGGGATCTGATACTGGAGGCTACAGAGGATTGGCTACAGTATTTTCACACCTCAGACTCCGTGCTAATGGCCCCTGTTTCTCTGTCCCTTGATCCCCCCCGCAAAATCCAATAGTGTGGCCTGGCATTTCTCCATCCTCTTAATTGTCTGTGCCTGAAAGATCCGTGTCCAGGTCAAAAGTGGAAAAGTAGAAATGACCCACATTTGGTTAATGGAAACAAGACATTCACCCGAGTCTTACAGTGAATTAATATAAAACAGATGCTGGTAAATTCAAAACTGTGTACACAATTGAAAATGCAATCGCAACTGTGATCCATTAGCAATGAAGAGGGAGCGACAAAGAAAAAGAAATAGCACACTGATGTGTTTGCTTTGCATTAAGAAACTTGAAAATCTGGCATAATAGGGTTGGAGGAATCATAAATCTTGATTTCCGTCTTTTAAACCAGCTTGTTTTTACCTTCACAGATGTACAATATACCTCAGGTGTGGGCTTGAGGAAGCTTGTTAATAACACAGTTTTTTTATGAAGTCCTTGTGTCAAAGGGAGATTTACAATATATGGCAAACTCTCCACCGTCTGGATACCTGGCAACAGAAGCGAGCACTTCCTATCCAGGTGGGATCTAATCTTGTTAGGGGACTTCTTCTTCTGCTTTATAAATACAGGACGCCAGCTCATACAAACAATACCCAATAAACCACAAAGGAAGAGCGATGTGTTTGTACAGCTTTGTTTAATGACCGTCCTATTGCTGCCAGCCTGACTTTCATCATCACTCGCTGTACCTAAAATGGAATTAGACATCCTGCTGTTAACGTGACCGCAGATTAGTGAATTATAGTTTTCACTGACTTTCTGTATTCAGAGAGAGGAATGCTGGTCTCACAGACTGAATGAATTCATGACATTCCAGGAGGCTTATCCGACTATATCTGCATGGACTGGACCAGACAGCACGCTGCCTCTGGACCGGTGTGTCGCCAGCCTGCATTCTCCCCTTCATAGGGGTCTGTATGCATCTGTAGGCTTATGTGGGTGGTTGTTTAACTGTGTCTGGGTTGGGGGGATATGGGGGCTTATCTGAGTAGAGTATGTATTTGTGTACACAGATAAAGGTCGGTTCTCACCTTTCCCATCCCTGGGTTTTCTTTCACTTTGGACACGGCCCGGAGCAGGCATGGAGGGGCAGGGGGCGGCGAGACCTGCAGGATGCCACTGAAGTTGGTGGGGTAAATGGAGGGCTCTTGTGGGTGGAGCAGCGAGGGCTGGTGCTTCTTCCGCTTGGAGGACAGGTTCAGTTTCTGAGCTGCCCTGTAAAGGAGAGAAAAAGAAAAACGCTTGAGATTGAAGCTTAACTTAGAAAACCACCATTCTAAGTCCATAAGAAAATCATTTTTGCTCAGATGATGTTTTGTTCCAGCGTGGTACCCAACCAAGAGCTTATTGATTGAAACGTCTAACTTGACATTTTTTTAAGGGTGTGCTGCAAAGCCTTTAGAAATCTTATTGTAACATAAAGGTCAAAAAGCTTCCTTTGGTTTCCCATGGTAGGAAAGTCAGCAGGAGAGCTTTACTGTGCCAACATTCTCCACCATTTACCACACTAAAACTGCTTTCCTTTCAACTCCAAACCTGCACTCACCTACTAAGAAATATAATGTCTCAGCTCTCAACATGTGCTTCCTTGATTTTTGAATCGAAACTGAAAATTCACTGGATAAGTGATTACCATGCAGGGCTCCCTGCCTGTCAGGAACCGAATATAGGCTGTCAAAGCAGGAAGGAAGAGTAAATACACGCATTTATCTTGATCAAACACAAAACAACTGTCATAGACATGACAGGCAAGGACTGCTGAAACACTGCCCTCGGGGATGTAATCATGTCTTTCTCTGTTACTTAAGCTAAGCAATTATGACAGAGTATGTTCACCCATCACTTAAGTCAAAGCTGGAGTGTGAGCTATATGTTGTGTGTTTTGATTCGTTACATTGGACGAGTTGCCCAGCACCAGCAAATGAGAGGCAGGCAGGTGAACTCAACTCTGTCCTCTACTTAAAGACAAATGTCTGCCTGAGCACTTGAGTTGTGCAGGCACCGAGCAGAACCCTCAGCTGTAACTGAATCCTGCTTTTTGACAGTCCTCTAATTAAAATCCACTGTCACCCTGGCTTCTTGTCTCCCTGGCTCAGTGCTGAGGAGTCATACACTGGTCACAGGGTCGACAGAGTCAGACACACGCACCCATTTCTGGGAAATTTCCTGTAACTCAAAGGACATCACCAATATCTTTGCACAGCCTGCAGGGAATCTGGCCAGAACCAGAGTGGTTCCAGGTATGGCATCGCCCTAGATCAGCTAACACTGCACCTCAGCTGGAAATTCAAGGTCAGAGAGGAAAGCAATACTCCAAGGAAATCCAAATGCACTCAAATGGTTTTCACTCAAGGAGTTGGATTTCAGAGAAACACGGAGAGAAGACAAAGAGGCAGTTGTCAACTTTAAGGACAGAGAGGCACAGAGAATGAAGGAAAGAGATTAAAAAGATGATAAATCTGCAGAGCAAGGAATTTCGGGAAGAGTGAACGAAGCCGAGCATGTGAAAAAGAGAAAGACAGAGAAAGCAAGAGTGAAAAAGAAGCAGATCCATATGTGTCCTAGTGAACAGCACTTTTCTAATAGGCCAGACTGAGCTCATTAGTCCTGCTCTGAGCTTCTCCGGACAGGACTGGGTGGGCTACTGCCAAAAACACAACCCCCTCCTCTTCCCTCTCCCTGCATCCTGGAGTGACAACCCCCCCCCCTCTCCTCTCCTCAACGCTCCCCTCTCCACTGTACGCCCCCTGCAGCGACAGCCCAAGAGCACAATCAGGGAACACACTGCCGGCTGATGGAATAATTATTGCACCAAGTAGGCTACAGGAGAAGGCTCTCCCCAGGGAGCTGCCTATGTGTGATAGCATGCGAGACGGATCGTGTGACCGAAAAAAAAAAAAAAATGAGATGGAATAGATGAATGTGAGACAGAGGGATAGAAAGGGGAAACTACACCAGAGTACACGTGGCTGTGTGTGACTGCTGTGTGACTGCCGTGTGACTGCCGTGTGAGTGTGTACGTGCATTTATGAGAGGCATCCACAGCACATTCATTCAAGATAAATGCACCCCATCTCTCTGTCTCTGTCTCTAACCTCAATGTGTCTCTTTACGCTTTAAGAAAAGAGATAAATCAAAAAATCAGGAGGCACCATGAAGGAGAAAAAAAGCATCAGAGTGATGTATAATTGCCCTGACCAGTGAGGAGTGCTCACAACCTGAAGCTGAGCTTGTAACCTTGAG
>JAUZTA010000009.1:9048176-9068271 GCA_034780835.1 Ctenochaetus striatus
CATAACCTTTACCTTCAGGTTTGCCACAGCACGCTTGCCTTTGCTTTTCTGCAGTGAGTCCAAATGAATTCGCCCCAGCTGGGCTTATTTTAAAGAGCAAGAGCCCTCTCCTGAAGCTTTGCAACGTGCTACTTGTACACTGAATCCCTTTGAATTGTGATTGGCAACAGCCGAGGCATAAAAGACAATACTAATGTGGACATTGGTCACCCCGACAGTGCAACCAGTCATTATTCTCATGCTCAATGCTGCAGCCCTCAGCATGCTTTAAAGAGTTATATATCAAAATGACGTAATAATACGGAACAGCCACAGTCGGAACTGCCCTGATAGCCTTTCAGCTCCATCACTGTCTCCTTATGAACAGACCTCAGGGACAGATAATGACTGTAATATATATAAATGAGCCAAAGAAAGACAGATGTAAAATCAAAGATCATTTGAAATAAAAGGTCTCTTGGTGCCTTTGTTTGGCAAAGGACATCTAGATTTCGTCCTCACCTATAGAGGGGGTGACAGCAAGGGCGGAGGAGAGGAGGTCAGTGAGGGAGAGGAGCGGCGGCTTTGGCGTGCTGCTTTCAAAGCTTCACTCTGGCGTGCTGTCAATAACTGCTACAGCCTTTCTTTTCAAGCTTGGTCAAATTAACAAGAGGTATTCCTCTGCCCAAGAGAATCATTAGCGTGCACACCCATTAGCTTGTTTGTGCAAATTTGTCTCTGTTCTCTCAACCAGCTATACAGCTCTTTAGGTAGCCCTTTTCTCTGGCTAATTACCTTGTTGGCCACATTTGCTATCCTTGACATTTCCTTTCTGTGATTCTCCCTTTTTTTTCCCCTCCGCAGACAAGATAAGGCTGCTCTGGCCATTCATGCAGGGATCAGATCAGAGGGACTGATATCAGACTGCTTTATCCCCCCCTACAGTGAGTCTGCCTCACACTGCTGCTGATTAGTGGAGCACTATAGCTCTTCATGAATGGAGATGGGAATACTGGGCTCGAGCCAGCCACAACAGCATGCAATGATAATGACTACAGCACAATGAGCAAAGCAAGAAAACATTAACATTTTATCCTGGACTCAGAAGTGAAGGTATTTGTAAGATTTTCAGAGTGGAAAAAGGAGCATGGAGCCACGTTGCTGTATGCTGCAGACCTCGCCAAGCCTGAAATGCCATATCAGCAGATGGCCATGATTGATTGGGCTGGATGTGTGTAGGTCTATCAGGTGAGGTGCTATGTTTTTTAGCTGTTAGATAATCAATAGGAAACCTCCCCAGAGCTAAAATCAGTACACACTGTCTTATTGATGGGCCGCCCTTGACACAATCAAACAGCCCTCTGCCCCAAAGGTGTGTGTGTGGGGGGGGGACATAAATCTACCAACTGAGCTTAACTGTTAAAGAAATACAGACTTTGTTCGCATAAGGCAAGAGCACAGCACTGATGTTTAGCCTCCACAGTGCAGTCAGACGCTGCCGCAGGGTTTGTCAAACGAGAGCCAGATTAAAACAAATCTCCATCTTTTCGCCAGCCTTGGTGGCTGTGGTCTCAGGTCACCCACAGGCCAACCCGGCCGCTGCTTGGCTTCAGCGGTGATTAAGCAACCATGACATCAGCTCCTGAACTCACACAATTTCATATGGTGCGCAGACAAGAGGAGGTGATGTCATACCCTGCCCACCGGCCCTGGCAGCAAGACGGCCCACACAGACAAGATTTACTAGTGAGGTCAGGATGCCGATCATTAAGTATGAGACAAATGCTTCCACACCGTAAAACGCTTTTTCTCAGAGTCAACCACTGCAGCTGTATCTAAATGGCTCACAGAATGTTTGCTGTCAGTGTCAGCACCTCCCAGATCTATGACCATTCATGTATAAATATATGCATTGCTCTACACTAAAAGCTGAGAGGGTCACATAGGGTGGGCTCCTAAAATAACCAAAGAAATATTTAAATTCAGGGTACCTGAGACAGCAAGGGGCAAATAGGGACAATAACAAAGGAACAGGCTGTTGAATGTATGACGAAGCTGCAAGCCTCCTGTGTGGCGCTGAGACTTAGTCTGGTAATGAGCCTGTCTCCTTTCTAAAGTCCCCCTGCAATCAAGGGACCACTGCTATAAACATTAATTTTGTTTTTCTCACTTCCTCTCCCATATCCTAAATCACTCAAAACAACTAACGCCTGAGGATGCAACTTCCTGAACACAGTAATAAATCTATGAATGTGGTTCAACAAATGTTAATTGTGGCAAAAAAAAAGTGCAATTTTACTTCAGCGGAGGACGTGGAGCTGCTTAAAAAGATCCCACCTGGAGATACAGAGACAGGCTTTCCCCCCACATGCAATGCTGTTATCTTATCATTCAGATTCAGATTACCATCAACCAAAAACTCACACCTTTCCAGTCAGTTTGAAAAATGTGTTTTCTCTCTCCTTCGGCAGGCTGAGATACATCAAATTGGAAAAGAGAACTAACAGGCTTATCTGGCTGTCAGTTGAATCTTATCAATCCGAAGCTCCGAAGCTTTCAACTGACTGCTGGCCTGTTTCTTACTGCTTGGATGTTTTTAATGGTAGTCTGAAGGTAGAGCTCCTCTCTCCTGTGTCGGCTTACACAGCCGCAGTTTGCAGGAAGTGGCCAAACACCTTCAGGCTAGGATTTATACCCTTGTCATAAATCCTCAGAAATAGATAAACAGATCCCAGCTAAACCAGACAGCAATGAATGTGATGTCCAGTTAGCTGAGCAACATGCTGCCTGGCACGTTCCAGACATATCGGACCAAGGCCTTTAAGAAAATCGCTTTGTTCCAACAAGGTGTTCAACAAGCCTTTTGTTCCTGCACAGTGTCTGGCCTTGGACACGGAATACCAAATGGGGCATCATTTGTGCGCTGACTGCCGACAGCCCAAGGCTGCACACACATCTTCACTGCACCAATCCCCAGCCAATTAGGTAAGGCCAAATGCATTCATGTAACATCTGTGAGTACAATGTGTTGTCATTGAAAAGAAAATCATCCCCGCTAAGAATGATGTCTCCTTATGCAACTGACTTGTCACATTCATGTCACAGTGCAGCTTTAAAGAGTTCGTCTTTCAGAGAGGTGAGAGAAAAAATAAAATGCTAAATTCTACCGAGGGTTTGTAAACCTGTTCTGTCACGGCCCCCTCAAAACTCTTCTGAAACGCTCTGTGGACTGAGGTGGAAAACGAGGGATTAGGGCATCCTCTGGAGAATAGCTTGAATAAGGGGGGATCATTTGAAGCACGAGGGAAGAAAGAAAGGGAGTGCAAGCGAGGAACAGGGAAGAAAGCAGCGCGGAGGAAAGGACGGCGATGAAAAAATAATAAATTAGAGATCACTGAGATGGAATAGGAGAAAGAATCTCCAAATACAGCCAGAGAGGGGAAGCAGGAAGAGAGACAGAAAGAGAGAAAGAGGCAGTGAGGGAGGGGAGCTGCAGGGTGTGCAGCCAAGTCCTCTCTTCGATCAGTGGGCCTGGCTCTGTGCCAGCAAGGCACTGTCCATGAGGAGCTAAATCATTTTCTGCCTAAGAAAGAAACAGGAAAAAATGATCGTTGGGGCTCTGCCACAGCCAGCTTGGAATTGCTTTATTCCCAAAGATGGGAATCCCCAGTCGTCCAAGAATAAATGGAACAGTTGGCGCCAAAAAGTGAAAAAACTCATCAATATTCAAGAAAGCCTGGTTTGTTGCTACAGTTTTGTAAGCAAGGAGTAGATTTAAGCACTGGCTTGTATCAGCACGGAGGTACAAGCAACTTCTTCATTCCTTTTTATTTCGGATTTTGTAGCAAAATATCAAAGGACCAAAGCTGATTTAACATCTGTGCCTTTGGACGTCAGATCAAGAAGAAAAGGCTCATGCCAACAGATTCTCACGTCCCACAGGACTGTGCAAAGAAGGTGCTCTGCGTCTGTGCCAAGGTTAAATCTTTAATGACGGGGGAGGGAATATTTTCGGTGTGCGTAACGCTTCACAGGAGTGTGTGACAAACCCTTCTTGTGGTAACATTGACATCCGCTGTTTTTGTGTTTAACGCTCTGCCCATAAAGCACACACCCACCTATTCCCCCTATCCCCATGCTGAAAGGCCACAAAGCTCTCTGACTAAGTTAGGGGCTTAAAAGGGAGAGTCTTAAGACTTCAGCAAAGGAAGGAAATTCAACAGTTAAAGTCAGGGGCTGTAATTCTATTTACAGTTCATTTTATTGTTCTTCCTAGCATTCAGGATCACATCTTGCTAATATGACCTTTATTACTTGAACATTAGGCCATGGAGAGGTGAACAAAGCAAAGGGTTTTAGCTCTGCAGGACACATTTGTCAGTCAATGAGCTCAAGAAGTCATATTAAAGCCCCAGGAGGAAAGAATTGGAAGTAACTGCAATGGGATTCAAAAAAGAAAATCCCAAGGAATCGATCATAACTTGTTTACAAGAGCCGTCCAAAAATATTGCAGCTTTGGACGCGATTGGAGAAGATTCTCGGCAAAATGAGATCAGGCAGCAACAATGAAAGTCTTGGAAGAAAATTCACTTTTTAGCTGATGGGTGACAGATGATAATGAAGACATGCTCTCCTCAGCTCTGCAGACTGCAGCCTCCCCGACCTCTGGCACTGCTGACAAAGATTAACAGCTGCTTTCATCTCTTCCAGTGCATTCTCACTCTGCTCCTCAGACACTGCTCCAGGTACTGTGCTACGCTCCTCTCCGAGGCTGCCGACAATCTGGAATAACTTCACAGTCACAATGCACATGTTGAACTCCGATTCACCCAGCATCCCACCCACGTTTTCCCTTGAAAACCTCAGGAAGGCTGTTCTGCTCAGGGCATGCACAGAAGAACTCTTGGCACTCACATAAAGTCATCACCGACTGAGTGACGTTTCCTGTCTCAAAAATCCGTTCGGCACACAATGGAGGCAGGAAATTTGATGAACAAGAGACAAATGATGATTACTATTAACACACGACACCCCCCTCATCCAATTTGATGCCCTCTTAAAGTAATACATAACACCATATCAGACTGGAGAATAACTTAAGAGCATGATGAGTGTGGGAGAGACAGACAGAGGGGAAGAAAGCCAGCATACTTCTGCTCCACTTCTGTGCTCCATTAATCACTCGCTGCCAGGGTGAGACACCTAGCGATTATTTATTTGCACTTCTCCACACACAGGCTATCACAACAAACAGGCCTGCAGGCTGCTGAGAACATTTGGGAGTGATTAATCAGTGGGCTGTCCGGAGAGGCAGAACAGAGGGGGGAGGGGAGTTCAAACATGTGTTTCTTAATCTTTCATCTATATTCGAATCAATGGGCAACCTCAAAAAAAAAAAAAAAAAAAATTAGAGAGTGTCCAAGTCAGGTGAGATGAGCACTGTACTGTCAGAGGGAAGGCCATGTTAGCAGATCTGGGAGTAAAGGATTAAAAGCCATGCCTTTAGAGGGAAGGAGTAGATGATCATTTGGATCAGGCGGATGAATAAACACATCACAGATGCACGGAGAAAAGGGAATACTAATCTAAACACATGCGGAAATGTGTGAGTGAGTACAGCCATTAAGGCGTTTGGAGACTACAACCGCATTATTCCAAGTTAAGCAGTTTATCCTGTATCACACACTCATAAAGTCAACCACAGAAAAACACACAGCACAACACTCGCTGGGCCACATAGTGCGTTTGGGGATAATGGGATTTTTAGCACGCGGCAGCTGGCTCTCACGTGCTGGGTCGTGAACCGATTACAGGCAATAATCCTCTCCATTCAAGGAGATGTGCATGCAGAAAGCAGCAACAGAAACAGAGGGGATAAACCCTCCTTGCTACATTTTGTTTGATACAGCGGTTGCATCCTGACTCAACTGTTTGACTGGACATGAAAATGTCAAGGGCATAATATCCTACACAATAACTCTTAATCTTCATAAATTCTCCACTGAGATGTAAATTGTGGTGCAAACAGAATGTGAAATATGCACCAGAGGCACTACGCTATGCCCCTTTGCTGGATTATGTGTTCACCAATTTATAGTAAGTCAAAGGTTAATTTTGCTAATGAACCGGGTCGAAATCCTGTGCATTTTATCAGTCTCATCACTCCTATAATGCCATAATTTTTAATCCACTGTTGCCATTTGGCTGTTGGAACAGTTTCAAACCCCCAGCAGGCCAAGCTGCGTCTTGATGGAGATAAGAAAGGCTGTCTGATGAAACTTTCCAGCAGTCGAGGCTGTGGGTGATGAGGTAAACACTGCACCACCTGTCCTGACAATGGCCTTATCCTCAGCGGTAATCTGAGCTCCATCTGTAAAAGCTGGGTCCTTTCCATTGACAAACATAAGCATAGGGGTGCTGTATGTCTGAAGAAGGTAAAGCACAAGCGTTGGGGGAAATCAACCCACTAGCACGGATTGAACAGCTATTAGTTATGGGCGCTGAATAGAAAGCAGCGAGGCCGAGTACTGAGGAGCACTGGCGCCTAAGAGGTCCCAAAAGGAGCCATCTTTGTTTGTCTGGATTGTAGGAAATAAAGGCGGCTCATGGGAGCTAAGGGGTCCACGGGCTCCGTTCTGCATCCGCACACAATAGGTCATAAAATTCCTCAATGAATATTCCCTGCCACCAGCTATCGCAATTCACTCTTTCTTATTCCACAACACGCTCGCGCTGTGTCTCAACCACAATGCAGAAGTGACTGCAGTTGTAATGACAGAGATAATAGGCTCCATTTGCATGACACCTTTTACTGAGGGACACTAAAGAGGTTTCGATGGCATCACGCAGCCCCCACAGGCATGATGCATAATATCCATTCAACAGGGTGTGGGTGAGAGAACAGAGCAGAGTCAAGCATGATAACTAAACACTAATGCACTGATGGTGGAGCCCTGTGGGCAGCTTTCAGAGCCGCTGAGGAAAACAGAGTTGGAAATGGATTGATGCCGAGCGCATGACCTCTCCTGCCCACACTCGACGAGTCGCACACAACCTGGCCCTTTTTTTTCTCCATCCTTACCGACACCCTGAGACACAAAGGCAGCTCTATGTTAGGTGACAAGCCTACAGGACAGGGATCTGTGCTCCACATCCTCTCATTTCTCCACGTGTGAAAGAAATCTGTCAGGGAGTGGACGGCGATGCTTCCCCTCTCTCCCCCGCAGGGCTTAGTAGACACAGACCCAGGGTGAGCGCACAGGCTTGAGTCAGCGCTTCGGCTCTTTGTTTGTCGGCCCCCTCTGCTGCCCCCCTGCAGGCTCTATGAGTGGGCCAGACAGACTTCCTGACTCAGGGATTTACTTGGGGGAACAGGGGAAAGGGCACCGGGGTTATCCCTCACACAGGCTTGACAAACCCCCCTTGCTTTTCTTCTCTTTCTCACCGGAGCTGTTTGCCATTCATGATGACAGGCACAAGAGATTCTTCACTGCCCATCATGCTCCTGCAGAGGCACAGCAATATCACACCGTGTTATCATATCCCAGGGAAGAGACAGACACCCAGAAAGAGGCAAGGGAATCCACGACAGGGAGAGCGCAGCGAATTGTGCAGAACCATGATTATGTGGAGAGCAACATGCAGAATCCAAATAAGAATTTCTCATACAATATTCAGTATATGCTCCTGTATAGGATGAGACATATTGGGAGTCACTCTGGCTGTCTGAACACGGTTGTCTGTGGCAATTTTAGATAAGTATCTCCGTATCAGAAAACAATGTCTGTTGCATGAGAATCATGGAGAGTTTTGAGTCAGAGGCGTCACATTGCTGTTGGTGGATGAGAAGGTACATGAGGGTGGTAGGACGTAGCTACCTGCTGCAGATCCCCAAGGCTGCAAAGCCAGGCTGGATCTCCATCAACACCTCAGCCTTGACGGCGCCTGACAGGCCTTGGATGGATTCACACCTGAGCTTATCTACAAGGCTGCAGCCCCTGCATGGCCTCAGCTGGTGCTGCCGCTGTGTCTGCTGCTTCACGGGGGCAGCCATTACTCCCATCAGCCTGATTATTGCAGGAAAATGCCAGCTGGGGTTTTATCCAACAGTAAACAAAGACAAATACCACAGAGCAGCTCACCCATTCTGGCTACCACCCACTCAATACTTCTGATGAGCCATTCGCTGCCCTGGGCATGTGTTGCTCACATTCAACAGATTGATATGAATCAATTCTCATTTGTAAGGCTCTAGAGGTAAGATGTAGTATTAACATTTCAACTCCGCTGTGACTGTTTCCTCAAAATGGTGCCAGTGTTTCAGCAGTATGTTTTCCGCCATCTTATACATTCTGCTCACACTCTGGCTTTGGTGAAGGAATCCATCTCGCTGTGGCTTGACAACAAAACCATTACCCTCTCACCTCCAGGGAGCAGACAGTCCAACTCCGACTGCACAAAAACTGCACATTCCACAAAACAGAAATGAGAGAGCAATACAGAAAACAGAGAGAGAGAGAGAGAGGTAAGAGAGAAAAGACAATAGACGACGCAGCTCAACAGACAGAATCAAAAAGTCACACACAAACATTTGGCTGCACTTGCAACACAAATATATAAAAAAAGGGAGAGTGAACTCTGTGTTGCCTGTGCACAACAAAACTTACTTGACTCCCATGGTAGTGAATCCAGTATTCTCCTCCACAGACCTCCTGCCTCTGATGCTGTCAGAATGGAGCTTCAGCCCCAGCACGCTTTCTGAATGACAACATTTACAAGCACACCCGTCCCACAAGCACACTGTATCTTTATCCCCCCGCCATGTGGGCCCAAGCCACAGTGCTCAGTGGACCCCTCTGCTCCACATAATCTGCCCTGCCCATTAGTCAACGACAGAGATCCCTGCTGTCTGTCACAGCACAGCACAGCCAACCAAACACAGCGCTGTCCTGCTCTGTGGGCTTAGAGCCTCTCTGTTGGGATCAACCCTGCTGTGGAAGAAGTGAGAACTTTTGTATTTCTGCAGCAAAACATGTCACAATCAGTACTAGAAGTAGGTGAAATGACTCCTTGTGAGTTTTTTTTAGCTCTTCATAAACTAATAAAAGCTGCTTGAGTTGGTAAACATAGCAAAAATGCCTCTTCAAAAATAAGTAATAAAGAACTACAAAGGTTTTTTGCTTGTGTTGAGTAAAACATCTGTCAAAGAACACAAGTGAAAATTCACCTGCTAAGACTTCGTAAAACTAGATATGATGTCTGGAAAGAAGTCTCCATATCGCATTTAAATGTTACAGGTTAGGTGACTGTATCTTGTATTAGGTGTAATAAGATGTTTTGACAAAAAAGTAGACAAATATACTCAGAAAGATTTTCGGGGTTTGCAGGGAAATAGGTTGGTTGTATTGTCCCTTTAGTTGTTCTTGTTCTCTTCTTATTTCTTACATATTATCGTGGTTTGTTGTGCATCTGATGTTTTGTAACTAAACCACTGTGGTCCACCAACATAACTAACTGTAGTCTAACTCCACCACCTTGGAGCTTGGAGCAAAGTTACTTTCATTTTCAGCTATGCTTGTTTTTGCTGTGCATAATGGTATGCTATCAGAATATTGCCATTATTAGGATATGATTTTGTTAATCATATTAAAATTTGCCCTGGTGTTGTGAATGATATGATATTGAACTGCCTTCTTGACAAACAAGCAGGGTGGCCGAGTTCCTCATGAAAACTTCATAACTGCGCTAACTATGCACTGATTGGACAATGGAAAATCAGCAAGTCATGTACCATGTGTTGTTCAGAACAAAAGCGAGCACTTGTGATCCTGCAGTGCTTCCACTTTGCAATATGCCACACTCATTATAGAGGAGACGCATGTCCCTCCCTCCGACTAAATTATAGTCCAGTGGTGTAGAGAGGGCTATTTCAACTTCCTGATTTCCAATCTCCACTTTTATCAGTCACATTTTATTTCCACAAGCTAATGACTTGTTTCTATGGTTACTCGTGGCAGCCTGGGGGATGAAGGGCAGAGTGAGTGTTGCTGACACACACAAAGGCACGGCCTTGTGTGTGCAGGAGAACACAGGCTAAATGGCCCTGCTGCCACAATTACAGGAGGATTCCTTCTGCAGAATCACAGTCATTACTGCGCAAACACTCACCTGGGCAGCAGCTGCAGGGCGGCGATGGACGACCATAAAGCCGTTTCCTCCCGACACTCCTCGAGGGCCGCATTCCAGCAAACAGCTGTCCGCCCTGCCCCTGCAACGGCCCGTCAGCCGGCCTGTGTGCCACCACTGAAGCCTGCAATGTCCCTGGATCCTCAACCCAACCCAAGGTCTTCAGTACTCTTCTACTCATTACCCACATGCATCTTTAGAGTGAGTAAATCATCCCTCTCCTGATGATGATTAGCGCGAGGTAATGAACGGCGGAGGGACCGACCCTCCCCAAACAAACATAAACAAGGGACTGACGATAGATGGTGAAAACTGTCTCATGCCGCTGTGCAGAAATGAGCACACATATAGACTTGAAACTGAGCAGTCGACTCTCCTCAGCATTGTGCACTGAGATGTCCCGCGGGCCTGGCGGGCAACACGCACACAGCCACAATCAGCAGGTGTTAATGGAACAGAGAGATGGGTAGAAGGATGTGCAAGGCGGCAGTTAGCCACATCATCTCGCCCCCGCTGTGAGCTCCGCCTGCTTTCATTACACAGCGCTGTGTCAATACACTAATCATATGCTCTGTCACAAGGCAATCAGCGCTTAACGTGCTAGTCAGCTGAACACATGGCTCTAAATCTATTACCCCCAACCCCTAGTAATACTTTGACACACATAAACACATAATGACATGCACACATGCACACACACAAACACCATTCGGTCAGAGTTTGACCCTTGACTCTTCCTGTCTCCCTGCCACTGTATAGCCAGTCTAATTGCAAACTGGTCATTACTGACCCCGAGGTCATCTTTGTTTCAGGTTTCCACATTTACCAGAGACAGGAAGCTGGATAGGGGAACCATTTTATAACTGGAATTTTAGAATGTTTTGAAAGATACATTTCATTGTGAGATCAAAGACGAGATTTTATTCAGAGGCGGACTTTTATGGGAAACTTCTCACATGAGACACAGAGTCAAAACACAAATTTATCTTCACAGTCTGGCAGGAATCAGGGTTAACAAAATAATAAATTGGACCGCATTTATTTATAACTGCTTTTCTAGTCTTTTGACCACTCAAAGTGCCATACAATACAAGGCAGCAACCACGCATTTATACACTAATGGCAGGGGGCTCGATACAAAGTGCCAACCTGCTCATCTGCATCATCACAGAACAATCAGGATTATTTAGGCCTCAGTTTCTTGCACGAGGAGGCTTCAAAATGCAAACTAGGAAGAAGCCAGGAATCAAACCATGAATGTTTTGATAAGCAGACAACCTGCTTTACCAATTAGAAAGGACATATTGTCTATTTTAATAAATGTGATCTGGATAAATGTTCAACTGTAACTAACATGCCCAGTGAATGTATTTTTAGAGTGTAGTTAAGTAGTAGGTCACATGAAATGGTTGAATTAATTTAAGTCAAAAGGTGTTAGAAAAGCAGTGGGAAGAATAACAATTTCTAGTCATAGTTTTTAATGTTAAATTAAAGAGAAAAGTGGTTCTAATTATATGTATAATTCCAATTATCCATTTACTCTTGTCTTTTTCATTCATTTATCTGTGGGAGGTCTCATTTTCTCCTATCAATTCTGATTTGCATACATGAAAATAAGTCACTTGTTTCCTTGAAGGAAAATTATTTTGATAAATATATCTATGTGTATATTTGCTGTATCTGTTGACCATAGATAGCTATAAGCACACGTGAATGCTTTTACTCTATTATAAGGAACTGAGTAATTTCAGGGCTCACAAATTATTATTCAGAGAGCACACATTACTAATTTGTTCACAGAAATCATCAAAAATTGGACTCTGACCGGCCGGTCTCTGTGGCTAACAAAACAATATTTGTGCTAACATGATTTTTCAACTCAGTAGACATCCTAAATGAAAGAAAATAAATAATATTTTTTCAACCAGTTGCACGGTCGACTCATTTTTAAAATGAAATGGATGAATGAATGGTTTTTGTTCTCCTCTTTTCTCTCAGCAGCAGACCAGCTAGAGCAGCCAGAGTCTAGCTAATTGCATTTTAATTAAAATTTCATCTGACTGCAGCGGTGTTAGTGAATGTCAGACAAGTGTCTGAGGAGCCTTCTCCACTCCACTGGGGTAGAAACTGCTGTTTGGTTATTCTGCTCCTACATTCCCTGCTCTCAGGATTCACACATGCATCTCACTAATTGTATCTTTCAAGAACAAAAAGGAATACTAATGAGATATGAGTTTTCAATCAAGCCGAAAACATTAAGGACACTCGTATTATTGCTTTTTTTTAAATTCAAGAGCTCAAGGGAAGCAAAAAAAAAAAGAAAATTTGTTGATTGATTCAATTTGTTCGGACTTTTAGGGAGTTACATTTCAATCAGCAGTGATATGCAGAAAGAGGAAAACCAAAGACAACAACAAGATGTTGATGATGATGATGATAATATTCCCGTTGCAGGCAGCAGCTGCACAGGGTCAGGAAAAGGGTGTGTGCTTCAAAATAAAGCGCAGTGCATCTCCACCACTCTTTTCTGTATCTGTGGAATGTGGTGCTGCTTGAAGCTGGCCCATCTTGGTTGTGCTTCTCTGGGCCAAGTAAAACACTGCATTCTTGGCAGCGAATTATCACTGGGATGAAATGAAAGGTTGAACCCTTTACTGTACCTCCACCTCCACCGCCCCTGCCCCACCAGGACCTGCTACAGGGGAAATAACAAGTCCACCTCCCTATTTTTCCCTGTAGTTAGCCCATGCAGGCTGGTTAGACTCAACTCCATATGCTACTCTTTTTGAGCTCAAGTCCAAAGAAAACATGAGAACTAATAAATCAGTGTCAGGAATTAACCCTGTCTAGCGGAGGGGCCACACCTTGATGTTGTTCAGGACTCCTGCTCTAGTGACGGGAAGTGGCACACACAGGAAGTTGCATGTTCAGTGGAGGATCTGGAATGTCCCCTTTAGCAAAAGAAGAGGCCTCATGGTCCCGCTGATATGCTCCGACCCTGTGAAAGCTGGCAAGACAGACTCCATTTGGGCTGCTTGGAGAAAAGCTAAGCTCCACAGATCCCCCCATGGGCTCCCTGTCACACTCCACAAGTCCCTTCGCCTCCTGTTGTGCAGAGCTTCAATGGTCCTATGCATCATTCCTAGCCAGCTTCCCTTTTCACCAACATTCATTATGGCATAGCGCTCCTCAGAGAGCAGTAGGCAGGGAATGTATGCACTGACCAGCCTGCCAGGGAATCTATCAATGACAATATAGCACACTGCACCAGCCATCCACCCGCCTGGAGAGGCTGAAATACTCTCCGGGGCAACAACAACACCAGAGCCAAGCAGTGCTGAAAGAGCCTCCCACAGCCCGAGATACAGGAGGACCGGAGGGTTTCACCCGAAGGAAAAACACAACAGTCCTTTAAATCTGCAAAATCTAAAGAGCTGTTTGAAGTTGAAGAAGCAAAAAAAGAAAGTAACTGAGCATGAAATACCTCAGTACAAAACTGGGCTTTAACCTAAGCCCCTTCGTGAGACACTCCCGCCTCATATCGAATTATGTAATTATATTATCCATTCATGGGCAGTGGTGCCTGTCACTAAAGGTTCATTTAGTCCCATGATGGTGCGTAACTGAGGCAATGCTATAATTCAACCATGGCAAGAACAACATCTCCATGGGATAGGTGCCCCACATGGAAGTTAACACCATGAACCACAACCTCTGACAGACATTTGGAGGCGAGTCTGTGCATATCTTCTCTTAGTTTACACGTTCACACACACACAATGCATGCAGGTGTGTGCGCACATGAGCTCATGCAAACATTAAACACTCCATTTAACACCACAGCAGCGCCATCTAATCTCTCCACCTCCTGACACACTCAGCTGTGGTGTGATCTGACAGGACGGGGGGGAGGGTGCTTACCTAATGAAGAAGGAGGCCGCCGCAGATGAGGAGGGAGAGGGGGAGGTGGATGCATTGGTGATGGGTGCCGGGAGTCCCGGTTGGCTGGAGCTCCTCAGTCGGCAGGGCGTCACGGTGCTGCTGCTGCTGCTGCTGCTGCTGCTGGTACTGGTGGTGGCTGGGGCCTCCAAGGCCGTGACGTCCCTGTCTGCTTCTCCCATCAAACCCTGGGTCTGTTGACACACAGATACATGGATAGGACCACAACCATCACTTACAAGTTTTACCACTCCAGCCCACCTTCCTTCCACTCCATTACTTCCCCCTGTGCCACAGATGGACAGGCAGCTGCTGCAGCCAGCGCTGGTTAGCAGGAGTCAGCAGTATCCACAGCAGAGAGCTCCCTGCAGATCAGCATGGATGCTGCACCATTCATTGATTCTGGCAACACTCCTGAGGTTGCTCTGGCTGCAGCCTACTGTAATTAAGTGATAACCCGCATTTAATTAGTACTTTAATCACAAGCGATTTACCTCACCATGCTCTAGATTGTACCTGTACCTCCATCTCTAATCGTACTAATCAGTGAGGAATGTGTTGTCCTGCAGGTGGAGTTATACTTGGACTATCTTAGAGGAAGTTTTAAAGGGAGTAATCAATCAACAAATATGAATGAAATGAGATTTGTTTCACAGCTTAAATGTTTACAAGGTACCTGCGTGAGCACACCCTAAACTGGTGGCTTGGCAACCGAACAGCAGTCACTTGAGGTTAGCTGCACCCGTTTCAACGCAAACCAATGAAAGAGCTACAGTGGATTTACCACCTGTGCGTCTTCCTGTTAATTATATACAAACTGCAGCAAGTCATCATTAAATAGTTGCGGTCTGCTCATCAACACAGCAGGTTGGAACTAAATAAGGACAAACAAGTACTAACCAGATTGTATAAACTTTGTTGAGTTAAACAAGAGAAAAGAGCATGTAAACATAATAAAACAGTTTATCATTCTTCTGGTGAAACCTTTCTGACAGTTCACAAAGTGCCTTTAAAGTATGATTATGGCTAAAAAAGGTTTTGAAACTGAGCCGCACATTTATAGCTCAGCGTAAATAGAAGGCAGTCATACAAAAAGCCCTCTAGCTCTCTGTTTCTGTTTAAGGTTGAAGCTAAAACTGGTGGAGCTCAGTGGACATGGAGAACAAAGGCTCAGTGATTCAGTCCAACTGAAGGAGTGCAGAGAGCTAATTATACAAGCCAAAAGCTAACTCTGACACTTCACTTCAGCCGGAGTCGCCATCCTGACAAAAGGTTAATCCTCACCGGAGCCGCTAGTTTACCCTGCAAGACAGTGATCAATAGCAGCTGACAAGAACCGGTTCTGCAGCTTTTCAGCGTCAGAAATAAAATAAATAAAGGCCAAAGTTTTCCTCATAACATTTATAACACTGACATATGAACATTGTGCAATCAGCGACGACCTTGGATCGAGCACAACGCGGTGCTGCAGCTTCAACGCCATTTGACAGGATATGTATTATAAACACAGTTCAGGCCCTCTGCATATTTACCACCTCAGTGTTTGGCCTAGATTCATGTTCAGCAACTAAAATAACATCCTTTACAATCTTTTTTGTGAAGTGTATGGCCTTCTATTATCGGCCATTTGTCAACACAGGCTGACAGCTGCACTATTTATATGCCAAGCCTGACATGTGAATGCCATACATCAGGATTTGAAGACATACTTTAAGTGTGACATTCAAATAAGTGGCTTGGCCATGCCTCCGCAGAGTGCAGCCACTGTTTGCTTCTCATGTGGCACAATGTGCGGCTATAATGATGCATGTGTGCATTATCGTCTCCCAGAAAAGCTTCACAGGACGTTTGTTGAACAGTGTGCGTACTTCATGAATCCCTGCTTTCTCATTTCTTCTTTTTGAGCTTGTTATCAGAGTCACAAATCACAGCCTTGTTTTAGAGGCCTGGTTTTGCCCACTCGAGACTTCATCATGTATGGGTAGGTCAGATTTCAAGCTGTGTTGTGTTGAGTTGTGGCACCGTGGAGAAACAGACTGCAGGCTGAAATGAGCCAAATACAGATTGTCACAGAGATGCCAGAGCAGAGCACCTCGCACCACGCTGGTGTCGGTGACAGGTTAGGAACTCTGTGCATACCAGGGAAGTAAACCCATTACACTTTGGCACGAAAGACTAGAGCACTTCACACGCAGCCGTACAGGAAGCTGATGTGTGGAAAAAAACATCCAATCTGTCACTGGTCGAGTCGGGGTAGCGTTTTAAAATCGAGTGGCGACGAATACCAGGAGTACACAAGGACAGCTGGGTGTCGGTGGGGTTGGGGTGTGCGCTAAAAATGAATAAACCACACTCTCGAACACACACATAGGTGCATACACACACTCTCAAGCGCATCGCAGTGCATATCAAAGAATATTCCCTTTGGTATTAAGAGCAGAGACCTAAGCCCTTCAGCCAAGCTGCTCTCTGCAGCCTTGCTCCTGGACTGGCCCTGATTCTGGCTCTAAAGTACAGTCTATCCCCTGGTCAGGTAATTAGGCTGTGTCAGAGGAGCCATGTGTGCTCGGCTGTTTGCACCGAGAGGCAGTAATGAGCTGGCCTTCCACCCTTTAACCTCCAGCACCTCCCAGATCCCTTTTACCTTGGTTTTGCCACTGAAAAGAAAGGACACAAAAAGGGAGGAGGAGGAGGAGGAGGAGGGAGAGTCAAAGCCAGAGAGTTGAACATAATGGACACAGTGAAAAAGAGAATCAAAAGAGAGGAAAAAAACAGGAGTTTGGGAAAGTGCTTGCTGTGAAAAGAGCAGGTTAGGCCAGCACCCTATCAGCAGTCCATCTCCTCCTCGGCTGCTGAGAGTACGAGGACTCCCCTGTGACCTCTGATCCCAGCGGTCAACACACGATTACTGCTGAAGTGAAAAAGGCCTTGTGTTAATCTGGCTGTCGTGCTTGACTGGAAAACGGAGACCAACTGAGGTGAGAATCGACTTCTAACAATACCGAAGCCATGCCGTGTCACATTCGGCCCTCCTGATAGAATATGTCCACTGTCAGCGAGTCGATTTCAAAACATATTTGCCAATTTTTAATTTGTATTCTACTTTGGCAAGATTGAGATTTTTTTTCTCTCCATTTCCTTCCTGTATCCTTTTCTTCTCTTATCATCATCGCTCTCTGTGGCACACTGCCATGCAAGCGCAGCTGCACCAAAGAAGCAGCAGCCAAGATCATCTGCTGGGCTTCAAATTGGTGGCAATGGAGCAGTCTATGGCAGCAGCAGCATCCAATGGGCCAATAACGGAAACCCTCATGG
This sequence comes from Ctenochaetus striatus, assembly GCA_034780835.1. NCBI lineage: Eukaryota > Metazoa > Chordata > Actinopteri > Acanthuriformes > Acanthuridae > Ctenochaetus > Ctenochaetus striatus. Next base: position 9,065,595 of record JAUZTA010000009.1, read on the forward strand.
GTCAAGAGCACTTGGTCTTTGTAGATTAGCTGACATGTGGTTGTGGGCTTTATGGAGCGAAGGGAGAATTGTAGATTTTTGCTCAATCAGTGTCTTGGTTGGAATAGTAGCATAGCACTGCTCACAATGTGATTTTCTGGATTACTTTGACTGCTTAATGCTCTTTATTGAAACAGCTAATAATGTCATGAATAATTCCAGCAGGTGTGAATTTGGAGTTAATCTAAATTGGGATTTTGATCCAGTCACCAGAATAGAGAGTTGGCCTTGTATGTTTCTGATCAACAGGGATATTTTAAATTTGTATGTGTCACATACATCACATCAACATTTCTACAATGCATACCACAATGATGAAAATCAGATTACATGAGTATGAGCGGACTTTCACTTTGGAAGGATGAGGAGGTGTTAATGGTGCCATGACAGCCAGTCAGGACTGTTGCCAAGCAGCACACCAATGTCTGAGATGATGTCACTTCCTGTTTCAATTAACAAAGCCCCTTTTTTTATGGACATGTTGAGACATTTCTCAGCTGTGTTTGTGGTTTGCCTAACCATATTCTTTTCCTAACCCCGACCAGAACTCAACCAGAGTGTTTTCACAACAAAAAAATGAAAACCGAAATGTGAAGAAATGTAAAGTTTCACATTAAAACAACACGATGCTGTTAATCGGTTGGTTTTGCATTAGTTTCCAGACCTGCAAAAGACTGTAAGAAAAGTGCATTTGTGTGCCATTTGCAAAACTCAAGGCAACTACACTAATAAAACCGGTGTCAGCCAATTGCAAAGAGGGAGCCAGATAGTTTCAATTCCAACGACCACAAACATCATTCCAGATGTTAACCAGAGCATTTCCCAAATGGGAGATTCAAGGTGCCCTTTAATGGGCTGTGTGTGGGAGCGCCCCAGGCTCCATGGTTAGCACACTTTAAAGGATTTCAGTCTTACACACACACACACACACACACACACACACACACAGACAGACACACACACACAGACAAAGTCTATCTCTGCTTCTTTGTCTGAACAACACTGCATGCTTTCCCCACGAAAGACAAAAAAAAGAACAACAAAATAAAAAAAAGAAAAAGAAGGGAGAATGAGGAATTGAAGCTTTTGCCTTTCGGCACAGAGTAACTCCCAGTGCTTGAGAATGTGTGTGGGTTTTTTGTCATTTTGAAGGATCTGGTTTTAATGGAAGAAACGAGCCTGAGAAAATAACACCCAATTTCTGTTTTGTTTGTAACTTCATGTCTTGAAAAGACATTTCTCTTCGTCCTAGAAGGGCCCCCAAGCTCCGCTATGTGGCACTGAGCAACTCACCCGAGCTCCGAGGGCCGCTAATTGCTTTTAGACACATAGATGGAGAACACAAGTCAGCCTCTCCCCTCTGTGCCAGGCCGTTTGATTGGCCATATATTGCGTACATGCAGTTAAAAGCTTTTGATGGCCTCACATAAACCATCTGTAAAGGCACTTGTTGACATTAAAGGGAGAAGCGAAAATCTTTCTTCAACTGTCAAGCTGAATGGAAGAAACAACACTGCCAAGACCCATAACAGACTGCAGTTATCAACACAGACCAGAAATTTACAGTTTGTGTATCTGGGAAATTTTAAAGTGCACAGCCTCGAAGATGTTCGCACGTGTTGTTTGGTCTGCACACTGAGTCTGTCTGCTGAAGAATGTCACAGTGGTGTGTAAATGAGATCTGAACCTACATAACCCCGTCAATGCAGGAAAGACGCACCAGTTAAAAGGACAATTTCATATCAGCGGGCAGAAATTCCCTCTAAAATGCTATAAATCAGTGTCAGCATTCACACTTTCATACTGTTAAACTTACATTGAGATAAAAACCATGCATATGTGCAAATTATTGATTTTAAAATACCATGTGTAGCATCTGCTGCCAGAGGCCTCACTATGAAAGCAATAAAAGCGAAGTTTGATAATGTCGTGAAGTACCATGGGGTAATGGGATTTGTTTATTCCATTGTTAAATGGCCACTATTGTCGATTAAATCTGACAGACTCAGGCATAAATGTCCACAAACAGTTAATGTATTTAAGTTTTATTCATGTTACATTTAGTCACCTTTGTCAGCTTTTTTTCTCTCTAGTTTTTTTTTTACTAGTTTTACCCCAGAAGTTAACACAATGTTAAATTAAATAAAATTTGGGAAAAAATGGCCTAATGTAAGTACGAACTCAACAAATAATTAAAAAAGATAAACGTTTTTTAGGCATTTTGTCGCAGAAACGTTATATATTGTACATTTAAGCTGTAAACAAGTACAGCAAGATTAATCCCATGAAGCCAAGGGCAAAACTCTAAGTCTCTAAGACATCAAACGCAGCACAGACTAATGCCTCTCCAACATGAGAGAAGAGTTATGGTGAGGCTGCGGGGTGGTCATTTGAAATGCCCTTGAGAAGGAGGTCAGCAGATTAGTGTTGCGATGACCTCTGACCTCAGATCACTCTGGCTCTGTGACTGCTGAGGAATGAGAGGTCAGCACTCCTGCAGAGTTTTGACTCACAAATTCTCTGCAGGGCTTCATCTCTTCTAATGGTCTGAAATGTAACATCTGACTCAACCTGATGAGCTCTACAGCCTGAACAGAAGACATTTTAATAAGGGGAAATTTTATTTAAAAAAAAAGGG
>JAUZTA010000009.1:9116644-9127476 GCA_034780835.1 Ctenochaetus striatus
CCTCTCAGTCATTGGCTCACTATCCAAACTGCTCACAGATTTTCCATCCGGTTCTTGTTCTTGTCTCATATTTTCGGTCATAGATACAGTAGAATGGCTGTGCTGTCTTGTGGTCACGCCCCACACTATGAAGTAATAATTGAGATAAAAACTGTAAGTTCTAGCCATCTGTGTCTCTCAAAAATAAAACCCCAGTGATTTGTAAGCATTCAGGACCCAGTGTCTGTAGCTTTTGGTGAAGAAAGACAAAGATATCAGTAAAAGAATGTAAGCATAGTGAGGAGCAAACAGTATAGCACCTGCAGTGAAAGGGCGCATTAAGAGCATCAGATGATAAGAAACCACTATTTTTAAAAAGTCATACTGTTTTTTTCTTATTGATGTCTTAACTAGAAACTGAACTAAGACATATTTAAATATATCTAGGTTTGACTGTTATCCTTGACTAATTGGTAATATAATCTGTAAATCATCCACGGTTATGTACGTCAATGACATGATAATGATGCCCATAATTCTTTTGAGTTTATAAGTTGTCTGTTACAAACAGTTTCACTGAATTGGTTATTGTAATATATGCAATATATGATATTATACGACATTAAAAGTCATGCAAGTGTAGTTTTGTGTAGCAGTAAATGAGGACTTGCTTTTATGTAGAACCAATATATTCTACGTATATAATATGTAGAATATAATTGCCACAAGGGGGCAGTGTTATCCTTCTAATACCCAGACAGTCCCTTCTATAGTCCCTTCTCATAAAAAAAACCATTTGATTGTGAAATATTTACCCATTTTATGCGATTTTATGAGCACCTAAATCGAGATGTTTTCCTTATTAATATTTACGATGGAGAGAGACCTAAAAGAAAACACTAAGGTGGTAAATGTACAGTTTTAAATATGCAGAACATTAGGCTACATTTTGACACTACTTGCAGTTTATTTATAACATTCACTAAAAACTAAATACAACACATGGTGCTCAAAGAAGTAATGTTGTATCTTATTTCATGTCAATTAGGTTATTTTATTATTTGATTCTGTCAGTCGCGGATGCCCCAGACAGTGAGAGCTGTCCTAGGCAGCAGTAGCTGAATAAAGTAGACGGGAGGAAGTGGCGGTTAATGCAGCTCCACACCTTTCCGGTGTAGCAGCACTGCGACCAGCTCTGCTTAAAGGAGAAAGACGGGAGCTGGGTGTATTTACCGAGACAGGAGGAGGGAGATAGGAGGTAAATTACTTATATTTCAATTAAATGCTCAACTTTGAAAGATGTGAGTTATTTTTTTTGTCACTGTGGCGCGTATTTTATAGTCAGACATGAGTAGTTTGTAACAGTCAACTACCGTTGTCTAGTTAGCTTACGGCTAGGCAACATGCTAGGCAACATGCTAGCTAGTGTTAGCTTGCTAGCCTTCTCTAGCAGCCATGAGAGGTAGCCTGCTAATTTGGCATGACTGACCCTCCTCCTAAATCTCTTTCAGGGGGACGAGTGGAGTTTCATGAGTGGATAAATGTGTTGCTGAGTCACCGAGGATTTTTTTTTATACGAAGAAGTCCCTCACGAAGAAGTCGCCCGGCTCTTTGCTTGATGGACCTGCCGCAAAAAGCTGATTTTCTCCTCCGGTAGCCGTGAAGAGAACAAGGGCGCACCCGATGAGGAGGACCGCCAGACACAAACACCAGAAGGAATTAACAAGTAACGTTACCGCGGCTTTTCCGGGGCCCTCTGTACACACGCTGTCTGCTCTTTGCAGTTTTTAATCGCCACGGCTTGTCTTGTTACGCAGTTATACGTTGATTGTTTGGGCTACAGAATGAACGTCCTGCAACAGCTGCTGCCAAGTTCGTAGTGTAACCGTGCCATGTTGTGTACAGGCCTTGCAAATATTGTGATACTCTGAACGTAAATGCCCCAGCACTTCACAGGACGCTCAGGCTTTCAAGCAAAAAAGTCACTTAGTACTGTGTGTTAGGTTTTAACATGAATGTGCATTTTTGACTTTTACCCTACATATGCTCTACGTTGAGTCATGTTTTCACGAGTCAGCCCATAAACTGAAACTGTAGTAAAAAAAAAACTGAATAGTCTTGAGCACGCTATCTGACATTCTCTGGTTAGGAGCAAAGTATATATGCACAAGAGTTCAAAATGGGGAAGATGCTCTCAAAAATTTTTGGCAACAAGGAGATGAGAATATTAATGCTTGGACTTGATGCTGCTGGCAAGACAACAATCCTTTACAAACTGAAACTCGGACAGTCTGTCACTACAATCCCCACAGTCGGTTTCAATGTGGAGACTGTCACCTACAAAAATGTCAAGTTCAACGTCTGGGATGTTGGAGGCCAAGATAAGATTCGTCCTCTGTGGCGACACTACTACACAGGCACCCAAGGGTTAATTTTCGTGGTGGATTGCGCGGACAGGGATCGCATCGACGAAGCGAGGCAGGAACTTCACCGCATCATCAATGACCGGGAGATGAGGGATGCCATCATCTTGATATTCGCCAATAAGCAAGACCTTCCCGATGCCATGAAGCCGCACGAAATCCAAGAGAAGCTCGGATTGACCCGTATCAGAGATAGGAATTGGTATGTTCAGCCCTCCTGTGCGACCTCAGGTGATGGACTGTATGAGGGCTTGACATGGCTAACCTCAAATTACAAATCTTAATGATTGAGTGCAGACTGTTTTAGGTCGAAAATATAATAAAGTTGCAAGTAACAAATAACTTCTCAAAATAAGTATGATTAAGAAAAAGTTGATTATCTCCCGTTTATTTTAATACTACGTTTACCCCATGACTAATTTATCTTAAACTGGGTTTCCTGGCTTAAAGTTTGCTTGTACTCTTTAGCAGGCCTTTATCATATTCATTAATTTGGGGCTTGCTTGATGAATATTGAATTAATTGGTCCTAATGTTAAAGCCACAGAGATCACCATCTTTGCCTATTCTGTTCCCTATTTTATATTATTTTTCTAATGAAGCTGAGGTTTATATCTTCATTCTTGGACTAAAGCTTGTTTCAAGGTTCTTTGGTCTCTGTTGCATTGGACCTTTATCTTTTTTTTTCTTCTAAGGTGAGATCTTTAATTTCATGTAGCCTAGGTGAAGGACTTTGACATTTGTTTAAACACAGTACTGTGATGAAAAGTATTTCTTCTCATTGGTATTGACTGAAAATGTTCACCATTGCTTACATTTCATTGTCATCAGTCTTGGCATCAGAGAAAAAAATTACCTCCGACATGTTTTGTTACCCCTCCCAATCCCTTTATGTGGGCTATAGTTTACTGATTGACCTTTTGTGTCGCGTCTTGATACCTAATTGTGCTGAATATTCAACAAATAGGCCTCCAGTAACTCTTAAACATGCTTGTCGGGATGCATTTTTTTTTAATTTTGGGTAACACAAAGTCAATCGACTCAATCTTTCCAAAGGAATGTCTTTCAGCTCTGAGCTCTCTCAATCTGATACCACAGTTGATTAGTCTCATTATTGGGACATTATATGATAGCCTATATCTGTAGCATGAGTACGAAAGTACAGTAACCCTACATCAGAGTCCATCTGTCGTGCAGTCAGAGGGAGCTGTTTACCAATGAAATGTTGAAGACACCATGTGGTGCAGCTCTTACTCCTATTTTGACTGGGGGAACCATGTACAGAACAATGTCATTGTAATGTCTTATTAAAAAAGTGATTTTAAATCTGTTGCGTGTTTGTTTTTTTGTTTGTTTTTTTCAGAGATTGAAAGGCAGTTTTGTTTAATAAGGCCAGAGTGTAATATTAAGTGTTTGGTTTTTTTTTAACTAGTAACAAGGCTTAAAAGAATACTTTTACTTCAAAGTTAAAATCTGCAGTTGTAAAATTCTCCAGGGTTTTCTTGCTATTGGCCAAATTCTTCATAAAGGGTTATGTCCACCCTCAGAGTTGATGGCCTCATTTCCCTTGCCAGTAAATGGGAAAATGTACAAAACAGGAAGTCCAACTGCTGGTCTTTTTGATGCAACAACAGAGCCACATGATCGTTTGCATGAGAGTCAGAGGGGCAGCGGAGATATACAGCTGAATTGTGAATTCTTTTTGAATGTCGCATGTTGGTTGTGAGCCATAGTTGAGTTGATGCTGAGCTGTCAGCTGTAACTTCCTGAGTTTGCTTTTAGTTGGGACTGGTACAAAAAAAGTGAGTCAGTTTTTATTCAGTGAGAATGATGTATGATGTAGTTCTGGTGTTGAGCAATTCAAAAGAAATGTATCAGTCTCACCAGAGTTAAGCTGTTCTGTGATATTTTTTTTTTCCCTGAGTGAAATGAGTATATGAGTAACTTGTGAAGACAGCACATGAGACAATTTATGGCACTTTACTTAACAAGGAGCCATTCACAACCACTGAGTTGCACTCTTTCCACATAATCACAAGCATAGAAAGAGTGTCACAAAGACACTGGAAGCATACTGTGTATTTTTTAGTATCTTAAAAATGAGTGTGATCTCTGTCCAATCTATGGAGCGTTTTCCAACATGTCAAAAATTGAATACCTGTTAGCAGAGTAAGAAAATGTGGCTAGTGATAGAACAATTAATCAGTCAGCACATTAATCAGGTAATTATCTCCCAGTTTGAGATGATTTGTATCCATCTATGTCTTACTAATTTTAAACAAAAAGTGTTTACACACAAATCTGAGGCTGCCCTCCCTGAAATACCAGTCAGGCTCTGAAATCTACTGCATGACCTAATGTGGTTTTCTCTTTCATTAATTAATAATCATTCCACGTAAAACAACATGTCACTGGCTGCAGTTATTATGTATATCAGATCATAATGTGCCTGGAATTATACATGACTTTTCTTTGTTTTGATGTCAGCGTTAAATATCATCCATCCTGCATTCCAGATATCAACACTGCCCATTAAAAAGATGATATCTAAAGACATTATATGAGACCCATATCCTGCGGTGTTTTTTTATTATTCCCTTTTTCTTCTTTACTTAAATATTGACCTCATTCAATCCTTGCTGCTGCTGCTGCTGAACAACCGTTCCTTCCTACTGTGAGTACGCTGTATTACTACATCACATTTTCACTGCAAAAAGAAAGTTGAAAATATTTCTTTAAAAGATATTTACTATTACAGTAAAAGTGAGATGATACCATCGCAGAGAAATGTTTTAGTTTCCATTAAAGCTGATTAACAAGAGTGTTTTCCCTCCTGACAAAGACAGGATTGATGGTGATAAACTGCCTGACTGCTGTGTTTAGGGCTACAAAAGATTACTTAGTATTATTCTGCAGATTTTGGAGGATTTTTCCACTCAGCACACTGAAGGGCACTGTGTCTTTGCCAATGTTTTACACATCCACATAAAAACTTGTACTAGGTAAGCTGCTCAAAAAGCACATAGTTTGCATTTTTTTTTGCATTAATAAGAACAGGATGCACACTTCCTTGTAGCGAGCATACAAGTAGAGCATTTGCAGTATCTTTGTGTTGACATGTGTCTGCATCCACTGAAGTTTGGCTGTATAATAATGGCTTTGGATGTGTAAAAAACATGGTGCTCAGCAAGTTGCTGGAGGTAAAGGCCTCAGGATGTTTGTGTTTTAGCACCACAGAAGTTTCCGTCAGAGGTCATGTGACACAGACAAATATGACTCCACTTCTACAGGAGATGTTTCACACAACTCACACACCACCTGCTGCTGTGATTTACATGCTCAAGCTTAAAAAAAATGCATTTGTAATTAAAAGTATCAGCCATCCTGCAAGTTGAAAGAGTGTTAAAGCTTCTGAGAGTATTTGTAAATACTTGCTTTCAGTAAGGGCTTGGTCAAAGGCCTCCATTAGACACTGATGGCAGTTTAATTGGGCTGTAATGGCCACTTTGGTTGCCACCACTTCATTACAACCATATGATCCTCACAGCTTTATTGGTAAAAGTGAGGCCCCTGGGGCAAGGACAGGGACTGCAGCAAGGTTTTATGACCCCTACTTCTGCAAAGATGAGACCCCCTGGCCCTTCTGTCAACTCCCTCTGTGCTCGGCTGGAATTCCTTGCACTTCCTGAGAGGAAAGGTTAGGAATAGGTTCGGGGTCATGGAAAGAAGTTCATTAGTGAGAGCTTCATGTAATAGGTGTTTTTCTTCTTGCTCATAAAGTGGCAGATCAATGGAGGGGGGTGGTAGAAAATGATTGTATTCATACAGCACAGCAACAGGTTGTTTCTGCATCTCAAGATATCAAGCACTTGCTTCATAACATACTGGTGTCAAATTCACAGAATAACAAGGCGTATGACTTCAATACTGCCACTGGTTTGTACAAGAATGTGTATAACAGATTTGTCTTGGGCGGCCAGAGTGCCTGTTTGTTGTGGCAGTTCCTATGACAACGGCCTGATGGGATCTGTGCCAGTGTGGAGTGGTGTTTTCGGTATCACATAGGCAACTGTGGCGCAAGTTTCCAGTCAGTTCCTCTGTCCTTCATGGTAAGAGGAAGAGTGGGAAGAAATCAAAAGAGAACTGACTATCTGTCAGCCAAATTCTGCAAATTTGGACCCACATGTTATTTCCTCTGTGACTCTGAAACCTCGCCCTCCATTAGTCAATTTTAAAGAGATTTGAAACAGCTCAGGATCAACTGTGGTTGCAGCTGCACTCCTGACACGCCTACAGCCTGAATTATGTTGGCGGTTTTCAGAGGTGTGGTTTGCCTTCCTCACTTGTCTTCACTTCCTGTTAACCCCTGTTGTAGGGTAACATTTGCGCAGGTATTGTAGCACAAAAGTAACACCCATTACTGCTCATGGGTTGGGAGTATAGTCATCGCTGGTTTAAGGCCCACAGTTCAACAGACACACCCAACTGGATAATCACTATAGGATTTGTGATGCATGCAGACGCAGATATTCTCGTGCACCGTTATTAAAGCTGTTTGTTCATCTGCCAAATGGTAGCAGGGAGCACCTACTGCATACAGTTCATACAGCTTGGTTAAATGGCTACATATCCTCAAGGACAGTTAAAACGGCCTCTTTGGTTAGGAAACTTCTCCTCGTCCTCTGGCTAAACCCTCTGCACCTTAGGTATTCCTTTCGAGTGAACTGTTGGATAATGAACTCACACAAAGCTTAGAAAACAGGTCCGGAAGTGGCTGAGAGTCATTTCAGGTTTCCTGCTGAGGTTAACGTTCTTGAATGCCATGTTTAATGCAAACCCTGGGGTTAGGGTTAGCCTTTTTTTCTGTCTGTTTTATAGGTTTGACTTGGGTTTGTTTTGACTGCAGGTGCTCAGTGCAGGCACTACTCATACATGTTATGTTTTAAAAGGGGGCTGTGCTGTTGCATAGGCTGGCTAAATAAGGTTGAAATTGTGAGGCTGTTAAGTCCAAGGTGCACTCTGGGCTTTGGTCCAAAATACATTCCATTCATATCTGCAGCGAAGGTTACTTGCTGTGGTGAAATTACAAATTCAGAGAACCAGAAAATTGTTAAGAAGCATTGGAGGTCCATGTGACATAACCAATTTGTTTTTTAATGGAAAGATCAAGTGCTCACACAAGCATTAACTACACGATTTAAGTCACTAACCATACAGTTACGTGTGGTACAGTTTCACTGGCCTGTAATCATATTTGTTTTTCCACTTTAAAAACCATCCAATGTAAGTCCTATTACATTTTTAAGCCTCAGGGCTTCTATTTATATTCCATTTTGCGAAAACCTGACTTTGTCCACTTGATTCCTCCTGAGAATCACAGGATGTTTAGCGCAGCTGTGTGAGAGTCTGGACCAGTGTGTCCCTGCACTCGTGTGCTGTGTTTTTCCAGCTGTAACACACAGAGTGTAAAGAGTATCATAGCTGAGCGTTAACCATCTTGCCTTCAAATGCAAGCAATGCCACAGTTTAGGAGAAGGAGGGGCAGGCAATATAGATGATGCTGCAGTCTCTTGGCTGGAAGGGACGGATATCTAAGTGCATCTGTTTCTGAAGCAAAATGAAATCATTGTTATTGAGGTTGGCCAAAGGCTTATTCAGACTCTGCCCACAGCACCGGCCTCTGCCATGTAGTGTCTGTTTGGCTTCACAAAACCTCCCAAACACTCACACTGAAGACTGGACAGGAGTCATTGTAGCATGAGCATCCACCAGCTACATGTACTCACACACAGCCTCCACACACACTTAGTAAAAGAATGATGAAGATCCATGCCAGGCAACCTTAAAGGCTTCCTTCAGCAACTTGCCACCACTGCTGTCACACTCCATGACTGACTACATCTGTATATCAGACAAAATCGTTGTAATTACAGAGGAGTCAGTGTTTCGAGTGACAGTGCGTCTGGATTAGACAACAGTTTGGGGTTTTGGAAGAAATCTCAGATCCTTGGCAAGTTAAGCTCTGCTGCTCACATTCACACACAGTCCAGATTCAGACTACTGAGAGGTAATGACTCAGGGAAACGCTACACACACTCGCTGCACCCCTCCCTACTGCAATTCTCCCCTCAGTGCTGGGCCGCCACACATCCTAATGATGACAAATACATCATTGCACGAGAATGCTGTAGGACAACAGTCACAGGCAGTCAAGTCTCCATGAATCTGAGGTATTTAAGCAAGAGATTAATACATTTTTGCATTTTTACTAATACCAAATTGAAGTCCAGTCCTTGTTCGTCATCACACTAAAGCTCTATGTATGTATGTATATATACTTACAAGATAAACAGCATTTTAAACTGATTTTTAAATGTAATGCTGCATGCAGTGACTAACAGGAGTTATAAAGGTGTGTGTCTTTTGATATTTAAATGTTAATACTTATGTTGCTAAAAAATAAATAAAAAAAAAAATTCTCACAGTGATAATGTTACTGTATTAACAGGACTGGAGGTAGGGGGCAAGTGCGCACAATCTTCTCACAGTGCTGGATTTGTGTCCCCCTTCAACTGCAGCACAGCTGTCCTAACAGCACCCCCGCCCTCCTTCTGTTACCCTGTATGTGTGCGTGTGTGTGTGTGTTTGGGGGGAGAGGGGGGCTGTCCAGCATTGTGTTTCTATAAGCTAGTTGTCCCATCGCTGCCACTGTAGCACCCATTGCTTGTAATTCTGCAGAGGGCGAGCCACAAATGATTTGAGTTTTGGCACCTCATTATTTGAAGATGGGGGACAGAGAGCTGCAAAACACTCATCACATGGTCTGATTTGGAGCAAAGCGCTGGCCTGTTGTCTTGTTGTGCAGCATAAAAAGTTCAGTAGGCTCCAGTTTGTCATGTGAAAGGGAGGCAGGTACTCTGTCTGCGTGGAAAGGTGGCGGTGGCGGCGGCGGTGGGGGGGGTAGGGGGTGCAGGATCAGGGGAGTTCCACATTTATACAGCCTTCTTCTATTTTTAATCAGCCCAGTTTGATGTCTATTCTTGAGCCACTCCCTAATAGTTAGTGAGAAAATGAGTCTTCCTTTCTGGAACAGTGTCTCTTGGCTCCAGGCAGCGTGATGATGGTGACACAAAGGATCTTCTGTGTTGCTTGGCTGTGATGCAGCAGAGTGGAGCGCACCACACAGGCTGCATGGAGTCACCCTCCTCTACCCATCTGGTCTGGAGGGGCGCTGCACTGCTCCCTCATGTTTTCTGGTTTTGAAACAACCAAGGAGGATGCATGCGGAATAAAGAGTCCATGTATAGACTATATGGTTAATAAGTATAAAAAGACTGGCCTTAGCATGAATTGAACCTGAATCAAAAACATAACAGTAAAACTAATCATGCAAAAACTCAAAACAGCTGCTCTGAATTCCATCATCACGCTGTTTTAACCTGACAGTGTTAGAGCAGTGCACTGTGAGGCCTGTTCAGATACTTATCAGGACAGTGTTCTTACTGCAGGTTTTTCACACAGGTAAGAGTTATTCCTACTAATAGCACCATCTGTTGGCGGGAAGTGCCCTCATTCTGTCTTGCTGCAGCATATATTCTACGCCACATGTTCAGTAATGACTGTTTACAGTCGCTACAATCAACTGTACTGTGTATATGATAACAGATTAGAGACACCGCTGCTTCACTGTGGGCTGTCCTCATTTACTGTGAGCCTGCCTGTATTCCCCTGTAGTGCTAGTCTAATTAGCCATCCCCAAGAAGAGTACAAGTATAACTACATTATTTTAATTATTTTTGTTTAATGTGTAAGGAGGGAAGAACAGCAGAGGGACTGGAAAATAGATTTTAAGTGATTTGACCGAGAGAGCTATCTGTGGGTGAGGGGGAGTGAACGTTGACATCGAACAGTGGCCCTCCCCTCTAACCTCTCCAACAACCCCTCTGGGTACTGTCCCCACCACCACTGAGGGGACATGGACTTAATACCGGCTGTGAGTCAAATTAATTAGCTGAACATTTCCTGGTCAAAGCTAAATGAGACCTCAATGGCAGACTGACTCTGATTGTGGCAGTCCAGCTGCCCCAGGCACATGTGAGAGGGCAGTGGAGGGCCACAGGGAGTGATTATCTTATATGAGCCACTGTAGTCGTTTTTAGTAGCTGTAAAAAAAAAGCACTTTACCTCACTCTATTCCTTTTGTGATAGGCCATATCATCGACCAACGCCTATAGAGATTAAGGGGTCAGATTGCTAAACCATGATTCATCCCAGCCACACCTATATTTTTCACCATCATGTACAAATTTAAATATTTCACAGAGTTGGGATACTGGTTCACAAATAGAATTGATTCATTCATTTGTGCAGGAGGGATTGTGCTTGTATGTGTTTTCAGAAAATTAAACAGTTGACCATGTTGCATTTAAGG
>JAUZTA010000009.1:9132660-9143899 GCA_034780835.1 Ctenochaetus striatus
GCCTAGCAGCAGCAGCAGCTTTGCTAAAATATTTAGAGTTCATCCAGAACTCAGTCTATGCTGCCAAGTCTCTTAAAGTGAGCTTTAAAGGGAGCGAACAGACAGCAATGATTGACTCAGCATCTGCCTCTAACTTGGAATTGGTGGTCAATAATAGAGACCACAGGTAAGAGGACCAGATTATGAGAGCATCATCTTTATATGTTGTTCTGTTTGTGTTATAATACCAATGTCCTGTCTGTTTGTCTCTGCTTAACTTTAAATAGGAGTAAACATAGTCTTTTAGGGGTACTTAACCACACTAAAACACCTGGTGGTGCTAGAAGGTTGCGCTCCAATATACTGGAGCCACTTGTTGATGTGGACACCATCAACATACGCTTGGATGCCATACAAGAGCTGCTGCAGGATGAGGAGCTCTTCTTTGGTCTAAAGAATGGTCAGGAACAAGCACAAAGGGTTTCTCACGACATTAGACATAGTAAAGTGAGAGCATGGCAAAACATGTAAACATATGTCCTTTTGCACTCTTTAGCCATAGGTCATTTCCTGGACACTGACCAGCTGCTCTCTGTTCTTGTTCAAATCCCAAAGCAGGAAACAGTATGTACTGTACTTTTCAATACCCATTATATTTCAAGATGATTTAACTGCAATGCAATGAAGTGAATTTATGGGAGTGTGTTTTTAAATGCTTAACTAACTAATTGGAAAAAATTGTGCACATGTGGAATGTCGGTCTGGCACTCTCTTTCTAAGAGCCTTTGATTACTGCTCTTGTCTTTTTGCAGATTCAGGTTGCTGAAGCAAAAATTATGCATGTAATTCAGCTGAAACACACGTTGGATCTGGTGCCACGGTTAAGGGTCTGTGTCTTTTTGTATGCATGAAACTAGTTCAGATTAGTTCATCTTATACATAATTCAAATAGAAAACCGTTTATGTTTTGCACTTTATGAATAGATGGTGTTGAAGAACTGCAACACAGCTCTGCTTAAGGCATACAGCACCTCACTGGAAGACAACAGGTACTGAGCCTTGTGTCTATGTCAGATGTAAATTTGCTAATGCGTGCTGTCTATAGACTCCTTCCACTCTGTGTATTTGTTTCTATCACAGGTTTGACATGATCCTAGAGCAGATCAAGACAGTGATTAATGATGACACCTCCTACCTGAAGGGCAGCCTGAACATGCGCACCCAGAAGTGTTATGCTGTTCGTCCCAACATCAGATCGGNNNCAACATCAATGAGTTTCTTGACATTGCGCGCAGAGCGTACACTGAAATAGTTGATGACATTGCAGGTTTTTATTTTGGCTGTGCAGTTAGAATATTTCATTTACAATGTTTTTTTTTTATGCATTTATAACACAATGCTGATTTAATGGCATTGTGTTTCACAGGGCTAGTGAACCGGATGGGGGAGAAATATGGTTTGCCAATGCGCACTAGCTTCAGCACAGCTCGAGGCTTCTTTGTACAGATGAAGCTTGAAGGAGTGGTCTTACCTGAAGGGAAACTTCCTTCAGAGTTTATTAAGGTATAGTGTGCTAAAGGCAGTGATGATGGGACAATAGAGCTGTTAAGAACAGAAAAAAAGGGTAACATCATCATATGTGAATGAAGGAAGTTACATTGACCCTGTGTGGGTTAAAAAGCCATATTCATACAAAAGCTTGGCTTCAACATCTCCCCCCTCAGGTAACCAAGCACAAGAACAACTATGGCTTCACTACTATGGATCTGATAAAGATGAATGACCGCTGTGATGAGGCCCTGAGGGAGATCTTTCACATGTCCTATGTGTGAGGAGACTGTGATCCCATGACTTACAAACAAGAACAGTGTTAAAAGAGAGATAGCTTTGTACTAAGGCTGTTCTCAACATTGGTTGATTTAGTCTGTCAAATTGTGTCCCTGGAATTCTTTTCATTCCATAGATAAATATAATTATGCAGAAATGTGATAAAATCAAATCTTTCTCAAAGTTTTATTTTAATTGCCAGATAAGTAATTATTACTTTATTTTTGTGTCTGAATCCTTAGATAAAGTCCACAAAAATAACATTAATGAATTAGTCATTTCATTGATTTTAAGGTGGGCACTTAAAAGTTTGATAAATTTGATCAATTTGTGTCATGCTGCTTTGTAGCCACTAGAGGGTGATATTTGTCAGATATTGCCCCCCAGTGCTTTGGCCCTGCAGCATCAAACCTGTCTCCACACAGGGTGATACGTCAGCTTCTCAGCACTATCCATGAGCACATTCACTGCCTCTACAAGCTCTCTGATGCTGTATCCATGCTGGACATGCTGCTGTCGCTGGCAAATGCATGCACCATCTCAGACTATGGTAAGAATTAGTCACTGTTGACCAATCTCATGCCAATCAAACTGTCGAAATAACCTGAGAGGATTTTGATTATGCTTAAGTGAATGCTGTATGCTCATGAGGCAGCACCCAGCCGGCGTCATTACAGAGATAACTGCCAGAACCTGCCTGAGTGAGCCAGCAACTCTGCTTGCCTTGCGTCTTTTTTTTTTTGCAAGGGTCGTGGGCAGTGCCAGGCCAGTTAGCTACGTGGGTGGTGAGTGCTGGCCATCAGCTGTCTGAAAGGGTATCTCCATAGACATGTGCTGAGCGTCTGCCCCCTTCCATCCCAGCTTGTACTCAGGTTACCCTTGTTACATAAGTGTGTGCTGGTGCGCTGTATTTACCGAGACAAATCCCCCCAGTAGAGAAGCTAGCTGGCTGTAACCACTGCACACACCTCTCTCAGAAATTTGCGTTTTACTGACACACCTTTCACTTAACAATCAAGCAATTAATTATGTAATAATTTAATTACTCTAGTGAAATCTGTACTTGTCCTTTGCCTGTCTTTTCATAATAAATGTACACTGCATTGGCAGTCACTGAGTCTCATTTTACAGGCTATAAAGGTCTGTTATACAAAACAACCAGAGACAAATACCAACAAATTGTGTTTTATTGTTGGCTTACTTTTTGTCTGCTGTGTCTCCCAGTACGCCCAGAGTTCACAGACACACTGGCCATCAAGCAGGGTCGTCACCCGATTCTGGAGCTAATGGCCAGACAGCAGCCTGTATCGAACAATAGCTACATTTCTGAGGGCAGCAACTTTGTAATCATCACTGGACCCAACATGAGTGGGAAATCCACCTACCTCAAACAGGTGGCGCTGTGTCAGATCATGGCTCAGATAGGTCAGCAGCAGAACCTTACAGCTCTACATACATTTGAAGTGCAAATCTTTACAGTGCTATGCTTTGATTTGACTTGATTTTGCTCATTAAGCTCTTGCATTATTGTTCCAGGCTCTTATGTCCCTGCTGAGTACGCTTCATTTCGTGTTGCTGATCAGATTTTCACCAGAATTGGTGTGGATGATGATTTTGAAACCAGCTCCTCCACTTTTATGTTGGAAATGAAGGAGGTTTGTACAGTGTTTGTGCACAGGTTGCTCTTGTTTATTGTCTGTATTTATGTTGGGGGGAAATGGAATTGAATTGTTATTGACTGCATATTCTCTCCTCAAAGGTCTCTTACATAATCCACAATGTCAGTGACAAGTCCCTGATCATCATAGATGAGCTGGGGCGCGGCACCAGTGCTGAGGAGGGGATCGGCATCTGTCACTCTGTTTGTGAGTTTCTCCTTGGCCTCAAGGTAAATATGTTCCAATATAGTCCTGAACTGCCGCTCCTACCTTTAAATTGAAAACCAGATGAATCAGATTCCTTTGCATAATTTTATTTGCTTAAATCGTTACTGTCTGTTATGGTGCACCCTTTTGGTCAACAGTAGTCCAATGAATACAGAAACGGTTTGCTTTTCAGTGTTTTAATCCTAAAGGTGTGCTGTTGTCCTGCTTTCTTTAGGCTTTCACCCTGTTTGCCACACACTTTCTTGAGCTGTGCCAGCTAGAGTCTCTTTATCCCAATGTAGAGAACCAGCACATGGAGGTTCAGCACACACGCAGTGGTGACACTGGCGCAGAGAGCACCGTGTACACATACTTGCTGAGTCGAGGATGCTCTGAAGAAAGACACTATGGTATGGAGTCAGTGAAGTCTAAGAACAATCCTGTTGAAATTTGTCACTCAACTGATTGCAATGCTTGTTTTTTGTTCTCCCAGGTCTGAGAGCAGCAGAAATGACTGCACTTCCTTCAGACATAATCCAAGAGGCAAAGACAATTGCCTTAAAAGTTAACCAGCAACTTTTGGTATGGTTCATAGAGATCAGATTTAGCATTTTTGTCCTACTGTCTTTGGTGTCTCAATCTGTGTACCTATATTTATATAACTTTTGAGCTAATTATTAACTGCATGTCCCACATCATGTGCAACTGTTAGACCTTTAAAGTCAAATTTAGCATGGCCTCTTATGACTGATAAGACAATTATTGTTGTTTCCTACAAATATTCCTGTTTTGCATCAGATACATGCTTGGTAAATAGAAAAATACCCTTGTGTGGTTTATTATTGTTCTAGGCCAAACAGCATAGTGATCCAGAAACACAGAGGCAGAGAGCCGTGTACCACCTAGCCACCCGCCTCCTGCAGGCTGCAAGGAACTCCAGACTGGACCCAGACAGCTTACGAATGTATCTGAAGGGCCTGAAGAAGCAGTATGAGGCAGAGCTGGAGGCAGCAGGGCAGGCAGTGTCAATTGACACAGAGGAAGAATGACTGACTCAGCCTTACAGTGGGGAGGGGCAGTATTGCACTCATCTGTGTCTGATGATCATTACTTGGCATATTGTGTTTATTGGTAACTTTATTTAATTAAAACAACTGTTTTACTTGAATTAAAGTGACCAACCGTTTCTTTTTTATCATAAAATTGAAAAAAAACACATAATACCACATGTTAATTTTGGACAAGTCATGTAAAATATTACAGCAAAGTACATGTTAAATTCCTGATGACACTTTAGCCTGATACAATACATATAAAATAAAATACATAGGATGGGGTTACTGAATACAACAGATATCCAGTAATTCACATTGAAATATTACGTGCTAGAAATATGAAAGTACTTTTTGTACTCGCGTCTTATGGACTTGGAGGAAGTGTAATGACCACTCCCCTCCTTTCTTTTGTCGAGGATCAGATTTAGGCAGCAAGCCTGTCTCAAAAAGGCGGGGCTACTTCGCAACTCGCTCTACGCATGTACAGTAATGCGCCGAGTCACAAAACAAGCGTTCCCCAGCAGCCTGCCGATGACCCGCCCCCGCGAACCAGAAACAGGAGATAGTCTGACGGATAGCGCAGAAGAAAGCCAGGTTGGAGCTGCCCCGGGAAGTCGGGAGTCTGCCAGAGTCAACGCAGAACAACGCCATTTCACCACTTGTCAAGGGACCAGCGAACTGAAGCTACAGGTATGCTGCGAGCAGCTGTTTTCGGCTCCACTGTGTGTTATTTCTTGTCAAAAGCCCTCTCATCCCGGTTTTATCACAGCTAAGCTCTTTACCAGGGCCTAGGAACGGCCCTCCGGACTTGAACTGAAGAATGAAGCAGCAGACCGGGTCAGAGATTTCAGTAGAGAGGGAGGCTGGGTCACCAGCAATACGAGGCCCGTGGGAACGTATGTCCACGCCTCCCGATGGCCGGAGTGTGAAGGAGAAACACATTTAGGTGTTCCCGGTAACATTTTAGCCGGTCAGTTTCGTCGCGGAAGACTTCCTCTGTGCTAATAATTGGATTGGCCGGTTAACATTAGTACCTGGCTCACGTTAGTTGGCTAGCATTTATGTTAGCTAGCTCCATTCAAAGTGCAGAGTTCTAGCTAACGTTACTTAGTTAGGCGAACTTGAGTAGCTCTCCCAACTATTAGACACACTATAGCACATACTTGTAATGCTAGTCATGGCCAGGCCACGACTGAGAGCACGCTGTTAAAACAAACATTTTTTGCTAGTCATGTCGGAGAAGTGGGCTTGGACGTCGACATGTGTGCCTCCTCCTCTGCTACGATTCATTTGACTGTAAAGTGCGACTTGGGAGCTAGCTGGGCTAAGTTAGCAGGGGCGATGAGCGCTTAATCAGTTCTGCTTTTTTTTTTTCTTTGATTACAGGCTATGGCCACAAGTAGCGTTTTCACGGTGTAAGAACAGCTGCCAACACGTATCTTAGATCAGTAGTCTGCACAAGGCCGACGATTAGACATGACCTAGCATGCTGGGACATTTGGTACTAACCATAGTGAGCTGCCCTTGTTGAATGGTGAAATGGCTTGCTGGACACAACTATATCTCAAAGACAAGTCAAGGTGTCATAACTCATTACTAGTGTATGAAGATGAAAAAGAAGGACGTTTGTCTTGGCAACCCTTTTACATCTACAATGAGAGGGTGTCAGAAGATATGAACATGACTGTCATTTGGCCATGCTTTGAAAAGTTATGGAGAAGTTATATTTCTGAGCTTGTCTCTCTTGTGGCATGGTGTCAGCACTGTCTTACTGGCATCTTTGCCTGTTCACCTAAAGCTCTGTCAGTAGATTACCTCTTATCTTGGGTGTAGTGGTTTAACTTTAGTCACCGTGTACCACGCTCTCAAGTTTCCTTGTCACAGCCTGACCAGGAAGAGGAGACCTTTTAAGAGGACTAGTATATTTTTAACCTATTTATTAATGCTTTTCAGTCCAACCAGATGCCCCTCTGTTTACTTTGTTACTTTATGCTTATGCTAATATTGATGAATTGTAAGCTTTTTTTCCCCTTATAGCTTAACTATTTACAGTTGGCCAGAATTATCTTTAAATCACTCTAAACTAGAATATTTTTAAGTACCTGCAATCAGTGAATCTGAATTTTGGATTTAAGTTAAAGGAATAAGTGAGAGAGTAAAGGTACTTTCACAAACTTAAAATTGTCTCTGTATTAAAAAGTAAACTAGCTACTAGTATTGCTGTTACACAAACAGCAAGTGACCTTTGCACTTCAAAACTTGTGTTAGTTATCAACAAATATTATCACCTGATATAAAAAGTTGTATCAAGATAAAATTCTCAGCTATTGTGCCAAACACTTATGCTTTGTCTTATTCTGTGCCAGGAAAATGGTGAAACAATGGTCATGTCAGTTTTTTTTTTTGTTGTTGAAAATTACAATTGTGTGTGATGTTTATCGTTATTTTGATCAGTTCAAAGGTTTCTGTGCTTTCATGGACCATTTCTGTGCTTTCTTGTCTGTTGTTGCCATCTTTAAGACAGTAAGTGAAGGGTGTTGCAAGGCCTGGTTTTCAACTACTTTCTGTGCGGCTTTTTGGACTTGATAGTTATCAGGAGTTCCCTCTCTGTCCAGGCCTGCCAAAATCAGGAGGCCTGGCCAGCCAAGTGGCTAGATTCCGTGGAGCCAACAGCCCGAGAGGGCTTTGTCCTCCGGGCTCATTTTGATGCTGGGACAAGACTCATGCTGCACAAGAAAACTCATGCACCTTCCTGCTCTGAGGCCTGAGACTTAAAAGAAGGCAGGCGGGCCTGAAACGTTTACACCACTTACTCCACCCATACTTAATATGCCAAGAGGAAGTGTTGCTTTAAGATTTATTTCACGGTTTCATTTTTTTTCTAAAGTGGGAGTTTCATGGAACATAATGTGACATAAAAAAGCATTTCCTGATTTGGAAGCCACTGAAAGGTAGGAGTTAAAACTTTGTTACGTAGATCACCCATGTAGTACATACTGTACTATGGTCTCTTTATGTGCTTATGTTTTATTTGGCCTACATAAGTCATGTTCAGAATTTACACAATCTTAATCTCCTGATCACTGGAATACTTTTGCATGCTCCCTACTAGCTTTAGTTTGTGGTTTCTGTATTGATATGTTGTTTGTAATGAATGAAACATATCTTCTAATGTAAGTAAAATAAACTGTAAAGCAGACAAATAGGAATAACAAACAAATAACAAACTCTCAGGTAAAGGCTGATTTGTTGATATCATAGCAAGGGTTTAGTTATGAGGCTGAGTTTGCTTTATAAAACAACAGCTATCTCAACAACACATTTTTTTTTTTTTTTATGACTTTGCCCTCCGCTGCAGCAGTCAGCGAGTGCGGAGGAATGCATGCTTCTTGACGCAGACGCTGTACAAACACATCAGAGGAATGTATCTCTAAAACCTTCTCAATCAACCAGTAAGATTAGCCAATCAGGTGTTTTCATCAGTGTCAGAGCTCTTCAAAAAAATGTTATGTAATAAAAACTTGTAAAAAATAGTTTGAAAAATGTTATATAAGAAGTCCTTCAGTGCATGCTCACAGAAGAAAATCTGTGCTTCAAAGGCAAAATAATATTTTCAGGGTAAAATAACTCAAATTATAAAAGGCCAGATTTTTGTGTATGTTGTTTAAGATGTAATAAGAGATTTTTAAAGGTGCAAATGAAACAGGGTCAGCGTTATACTACAGAGCTTAGTCAGTCAGTTCTCTTGAAGCCCTACTGTGGAAAGTTATTCTGAAATGTATTATCATGGGTAATCTACTGCCTAATCCAAATGACTAACGAGGTCTGCTCTACGATGCTGACTCCTACGCTATATCACTGTCACAGATTTTGGGTACTGTATGGGATTGTGCACGTCAGGTAAGTCACTGTCTATTGACAACAGTGTGCTGCTGCGTCACTCAGGGCTTAACAAAACAGTAGTTCTGTTTTTGTAAGGAGTGACTACATTTGCACAGCACATTGCCGTGTGTTGGCTTGCGAGGAACACTCTCCAGTGTTTTGATAAGAGCTCTATTTGTTTTCATCAGAATTGTTTGCTCTGTTATTGAATCTGACTCTTACAAAATTGCAGCATTACCTCTGTGATTTCCACATCAAACAGACAATTAGGATGAAGTTAGGTTGAGGGGGGAAAAACCGTGTTGCAAGAAATTGACTTAATCAGAGAAATATAGAAATCAGAGTGTGGAGGAGGAAGATGAGGAACAACTGCAAGCTTCCTACCTAGCCTAGCAGCCAGCAGAGACATTTGATGTAATTTTGATAGTGTTTTGTTGAAATTACTGGCAGTGGTGGAACATTTTTTTTCCTATCAGATTACTTGGCTGAGAAATTGCGTTAATTAATATTAATATGTGTAGAATACATGAGTAAGTGTTATGACAAATCATAAAGGCCACCTCATCTTAACAGCCATCACCTAGCAATTTCCTGAGTGTATTGTTGTTGTTGATTCCAAGAAATGACAAGAATGATTTATAGTCAGTTTGGTTTTAGTGGTTTCTAGCAAGCAATAAGATGCATTGTGTCTTAAAATATTCCTGCTTCATCTACATTGTTTCCACCCTAGTTCATTCCCGCTGCCTAGCCTTAGGGAGACAACACATATTTCCTAAGAATATATTTGGCAGATGCTAAACCGATGATGTCTTTGGACCTCTTGACTCTGTAAACGTTGCCTGCGATGGCTTGGCTTTAAGCAGGCCGGGGCCAACCTGCAGCTGCAGCGGACCTCAGCGGGTGACACTTGCACGTGGGTGTATTTTTGCCACTTGCAAATCCATCCTGATATTAATTTAGAAGACTGTCATGTTATTACTGTGAAGGCTGAAGGAGGGAAGTGACTGAGACAGTGAGCCATCTTTTTAGCCCAGTTGTCTCTCTGATGTTCTTGACCTTTTTATCCTCCTTTTAATTTAATGTGATTTAAGGTGGTTTCATTAATTCTTCTTTTAAAAACTTTGCTTACCAAGCCATGTTTCAAGTAGATAAACCTTATTCTCTGTGAACCTATATAAAGGTAGGGAGGTTGTTAAGCTGTCTAGTGGGGGTAGTGTTATCTAATTGGATCATATCACTGAGTGAGGACAGTGTGTCAGGATGAGTCCCCCTCAACACTACTGATGCACTAACACCTCCTTTGCAGCTTTTAACAGTTGCCCTTTTTGGTAAAAATCTCTGACCAAAATGTCACACCAGTGATGGTCAGAGAGATAAATGAGGTGTCTCCACTGCCGCTGCTGTCTTGCAGTGATGACGTCCTTTGGAGCCAGAGTCTGCACAGCTGTCTGTCCTGCTGTTAACCCCCCCTTACTTTTCAACATTACATAAGATATAAATAATAAGGTATGATAACTATATAAATTGGCAGAAGCCGTATTCAGTGAAAATTTATTTGACTTTGATAATTTAGTTTGGTTCAGGTCCCATCTGCTAACATTGCGGCTTGGAATTTATGACTTAAGCTGCAACCAGACACCAGGGGGCGTTCAAAATGTTTTGGGTTTCATTTTGAGGAGCCATCATTATCCTCCCTCTTTTTACAGTAAATGTGTCACGCAGGCAGTATGTGTAAAATGCAGTGAGTCTGCCTTTTGTGTGTTTGCATGACTGCGGCCTAAACTAAACACCCCCTGTTTTTGGCTTTCTTGTGTCTTCCTTCTCTTCAGAATGGCGGTGGATATCTACGACTCTCAGTACCTGCTCATCCTGGCCCCTTCCCTGGTCATCGCCCTCATGTTCCTCTTCTTCTGGCTCTTCATGAAAGAAACCTCTTACGATGAGGTGCTGGCCAGGCAGAAACGGGACCTCAAGCTACCACCATCGAAGCCAGACACCCGTAAAAAGAATGAAAAGAAGAAGAGCAAGAAGAAGGAGAATGCTAGTGGTGGAGGAGGCGGAGGCGGTGGAGGAGAGTCAGAGGAGGATCTTCGGGATTTTGACTTGGCTGATGGTGCCAACAGCTCAATCTTGGAAGTAGAAGAGGAGCCTGCACCACTAGCTGCACCAGATCCTTCTCCACCAACACCTACCGCCCATGTGCCTGTTTCAGCATCACCGGAGGCTCCTACAGGTCTGAGGGAAAGAAAGAAGAAGGAGAAAAAGGCCGCAAAGGCTGCTGCCGCCGCCGCCGCCGCTGCTGCTGCAGCTGCAGCAGCTTCAACCCTCTCTTCGGAGGAGCCAGAAATGAACGGCTCAAAGCCGATCAACCGCAAAACAGAGCCACCTGTGGCTGTAAGCAAACAGTACAGCCCTCCCTCTCCTCAACTCGAGGTACAGGTCCAGGTTCAAGCCTCTCAGGCTCCTGTTCAAGCTCAGACACCTCCCCAGGTCTCTGGAAAGAAGAAGGAGAAGAAGAAGCAAAAAGCAGAGCCTGGTGAGTAGCCAATCAAAAGTCAGAGTGTCTCTTAGTTTCTCCTGGTCAACATTTAACTGGCTAACTCTGTTATTCAGTAAGTCCCTCCTGAATAA
>JAUZTA010000009.1:9146164-9160141 GCA_034780835.1 Ctenochaetus striatus
AAAAACGATCTGAGCTGTGCAAAACGTGGGCAAGCACAGCTTCAAATCTGGTTGGCAGGTGTGGTAGTGTTATCGGGGAAATGGGAGGAGGATGTGTGGAAGCCCTGGGGAGGGGTGTGGGAAATAGAACCTGGATAGGGAGGGTTGTGTTGGCTTTGGAGGCTGGAATGTTTGAGGCTTTGTGCTGTGTATAAACAACACTTTTCCTGCTAGACTCTCAGATCAGCCTTTCCTGTCCTTCCTGGGATTTTTCCTTACAGAAAACCTGTTTTTTTTAATTGTACAAACCAGAAAAATCAATGGAAAAAAGCCTTCAAGATGTTTTGTAATTTGGACTATCAGTTAACATAGAGTAGCACTAATAGAAAAAGAGACTGGAGGAACACAGTCATGTGGAAATCCTGGTTTTCTTAATACAAATCAACCTACATCATTGACCTTACACGATTACTCTTGACCATGAGAGGAAAGAAAATGGATGAACGGGGTTTCTTATCTTTCCCCGTGTAGTCTGACAGCACACACCCATGTAGGATCTTGATTCCTATTCAAGCCACCCTGATTAAGGGTTTTCAAGGGCTTGTTTTCTATTAAAGTATGCGGGAGAAAACGTTTACCAAATTTAAAACATCTCTCCATCCCCAGGCCCAACTACAGGATGCAAAGAGACGTTGGGAAGAGCTGCAGAATTTCCTCCACAATGTCAACGCTGAGAGAGAGAAACTTCAGGCCTCAAATCAAGGTGATCAAAATAAAACACGACAGAGGAAAAATATGAGATTCTTTTTAGCACGTTGCCTCTGCTAGCTTAACGTGAAGCATCAGGTTACATTCTGCAACTGAGTGTCTGTACATGTGTGGGCGCAGAGCTTCACAGCCAGCTGCTGGCAGCAGAGACGGAGATGAACAACAAGAACAAGGAGATCCAGACCATCCACGGCAGCCTGACTGAAGCCATGGTCTCTAAGGAGCGGCTGGAGCAGAGGGTGATGGAGCTCATGGAGATGTCCCAGCACAGCATGCCTGACGACTCGCTGCAGGCCCGGATTCAGGTGAGTCGCCACAACATTCCATGCAAAAAAAAATAAAGAAATAATAATAAACAACATCCTCAAGAGTTGAATAAAGTGCATTTTTTAGTTTTTGAAAGTTCACTTCAACACACACTTTACGGTCTGTGTTTAACAGGAACTTATGAATGAAAACAAAGGTCTTCAGGCCCAGAATGAGAGCTTGCAGGCGCAGATCTCTTCACAGGTATATTTGCCAACCTCATTTACCTATGTTTAATCAGAATAAGTTTTATTTAGGCTAATAAGATTTCTTTCCCTTCTCATTTAGGCCACCCACGTCTCCCACATTGAGGAGATACAGAAGCTGTAAGAAGATTTAGCTTGACCTTTTTCAGACATACTGATTGCATTAAAATTGATACTGTTGAACCATTTTTTTATTTGCTCTCTCATTTCTTACCCCTGTAATGTTCAGATTGGCTGACAAAGAGTTGCAGAGGAAGAGTCTTGAGGATTCACTGAATGCTGAGAGGAGCAGTGGAGCCAGTAGAGAAACTAAAATGCAGGTATAGTCACAAGAGCGCTTCATCTATAGTGTCTTATACCAACACTGCTGTGGTTCATTAGAGTGCAGGAATTTGTTATACATGTTCTAGGCCTCTCATTGTGTTGAGACAGAATATGAACTGAGGACCATGTACATCACCCTGTCAGAAAGAGGGCTCGTCGGCTTACTATTTTAGATTCTAAATGTATATAATTGATTTCATAGCTTTGTATATCAAGGATATGCTGTGTCATTGTTCAAATTATTGTCTATCAGAATGTGGATTGTCTTCGAATAACAAGTGTCATCTTCTCTCTCTCCCATCTCTCGTCTTGTCCTCTGCAGGCCTTGCACAATGAGAACATGTCACTGAAGGCAGAGATGCAGAATCTGCAGGCACAGATTTCTGATCAGGTCAGCTGTGAACCCTGACGTACCTTTTTTTCTAATTCAAGAGCATTCTGTATGTTTGTGTGTTCTTCTGATTCACTCTCCCTCTCCATCTCTTTGCCTTTGAATCTTTCTCATGCAGGCTGCCTCCCAACTGGCTTTGGACCAGTATCAGAAGAGGTGTGTGTGAAAACCCAACATACTCTCAGTGTTGTGCATGAACAGATTAAAAAAAATCCCCCTGTGTCCATTTGCAACCAGTGAACCTAAATTTGAGCACTTTTAAGTTCTATGAGAATTATCTTCGCTTATACACTTGACAATAAATGGACTTACTTCTCATGCTTAAATCTAACCGATGAAGGCAACAAGCGCTGACCATTTCAAAGCAGATCAGAGTAGGTCTCATGTTTGTCATTCTAGGAAACAATATTTTGTCTAGTGACGCTGCTGAGGCCAAAAAGAACACTTGAGTAAATTAGTGTGGATAACAATGGAAAAACATTCAAGAAAAACAAGTCGAGCCACATCAGTAATTTGAAAAGACACACTGAGTTGAAGCATCCAGCCGGTCTCGGAAAATAATTTTGTGTGAATGACTGACTGATTGCAAGAAAAAATAAGTAGTAAAACCAAGAGCCAACAGTTGCAAAGTTTCTTTTCCAAAAAAAAAATTAACATGAACTAGATTTTTGGAAATGACAGCTAAGTTTAAAAATCAAAAATTGTAATATATGAGCAAAATTTGAACTATTTAATCGACCTAAACTGAACTCTGAGGTCGTTCTTTCGAAGTGTGAACTTGCGCAGCACCCTTGTTTTGATAACACCAGCTGCTTAGATGTGTTTTGTATATTCAGAGGTTATATATAAAACTTATTATTGGTAATCATTCACTGGATGACCTAATTAAAAACTGTTTCCGTCTTAGTGTTCGTGAGAAGGAGGAGAACATGAAAACAGTGGAGGGCCTGCTGGAGAAAGGGCTGATTGAGGTGGCCAACAAGGAGGAAGAACTCAAGGTGTGTGTTTTCTCTTGTCTAGAAAGGAAAATTCAAGGCATCAAAAAAGCATCTGAAAAGATGCCGCGCCACTTCAGCGTACTTGAAATGACTCTGCAGCGAACAGACGACTAATCTTAACGTCATGTCTTCCCCTGATGCAGACTCTAAGAGAGGAGAATGAGGCACTTAAACAAGAGCTGGAGGCTGTTCAGAGGAAGACAGCAGAACAGGTGAGTTGTCTAAAATCTTCGAGACTTGCTGTGTTTTCTGCACCTCATTCTGTATCTATTTGCATTAATTGAACTCCTCCCTTTATCACAGGCATCATCAGAGTCAGCAGTGGAGGAGCTCCAGAGCATGTAAGATCAATCAAGCTGACTTTGGTGATATGGGATCATGACGGTGCAGTACAAAGTTTTATGTTAACCACCCACAATGTTCAAACACACACAGATGAATAAAAACATAGCTTTGGTTTCAGGAACATTAGTCAGTCACTGGCAGCAGCATTGCCATCAAGCAGAGATAAAGCAAGCCATAATTACATGTTGTGAAACAAAAGGCAAGTACACTGTGAGCATATCAAAAGTAATTCCCCCTGGCACTCCCACGACACACCCCTGGTAGTAAGTCTTTAAACATCTCATTTTTCAGATGGAATGAAGGGTTGCGTATTGTTTATTGTCGTCTCGTGGTGGATATCAGTACACAGTATGTGGTTTTATCAGAAGAATTTGTGTTTCATAAGTTTGATAATGGATTCTTGTGTCACGTTGCCTTATAGAATCCAAGAGAAGGATGCAAAGCTAAAATCAATAGAGGAGAGTCTACAGGCAGCACAAGACAGCAGCTCAGCCAGAGAGAAGACAGCTGAGGTGTGGGCTTGTCTGAATCAATCAATGAAAAACAATGTCTTTGCACATTTTAAATGCTGTTCCTTATATTGTCCTAGTTTGAGCTCTCGTCTGAAGCAGTTTTTGTCTCGCAGGCTCTGGAGCAGCAGTTGGCTGCCCTGCAGGCAGAGATGGAGCAGTTGAGGCAGAAAGAGACGCCAGAAGAGCTGACCAGTTCTGATACCCAGCTCCAAGAACTGCACACTCAGTAAGTTAATAAACACACACACACGCACACACTTTACCATGCAGTCTGTCAGCGTAACCTCTTACAGATTAGACTCATGATTAACACATATGACCACCAGGCTAGCAGCAAAGGACCAGAAGATCCAGATGCTGCATGCTGAACTGGAAGCTAGGACCAAGGAGCTGAGTGAAAAGATCGAGCAGGTGCATCAACAGGTGAGGAGGAATCTTAACATTCTCTACATTCTCTACATTCTCTAAACATTGTAAGTGAGACAGTAGTGTGATTTGAATAAGGAGGATCTGCCCAGCTATAAAAGATTTAAAATTAAGTCATAAAAGAGCAATGAAGGAAAGAGCTTATTTGACTACAGATATATAATTAAAATCAGATAAAGCTGTTAATGCTTGAATCATTCTTAAAGTTTGATCTTTCTGTCTTTGTTATGAGAGTCACAAAAGACAGAATTCTTGTTCAGTCCTGATAATCAAGTGTTTTTCTCCTCCTCAAATAGCAGTCCCACACAGCAGTGTCGAGCCCAGAGCTTCTTACAGCGTGAGTAACATTGCATGCCACATGCGTTAACATATCACATAGATATTTTCCCATGCATTTCAATGAACTACATGATAATGTTTTTAATGAATGGTCACGTTGTGGTCTCTCAGGCTGTCGGAGAAGGAGAAGCAGGTCTCAGATCTGCAGGCTGAGCTGGCTGAGCTGAGGGACTCCCTGGAGATTCATAGGAAGAAGAACAATGTAGGTTCCCTACAGCGACGACCTGAACCTTTATGAGACCAGTAACCGCTCTGGTCTAAAGCCCCGTGAGACATCAAGTCACTCTCCTACTTGTGTGGTACCCAAAACACCACCACTCCCCCCCTCACACTGGAGCTCCACACCGCATACATCCATGCTTCCTGTTGTCCACTGCCACTTAGTGTCACATTTGTTTTGCTTTTTAGTATCTTAAAACTTTTTTTTTTTTTTTTTTTTCAGACCAGATAGAAAGCTTCCTTAGCTTAGGTTGTGTTCTCAACATGATTATACACATCAGTACATATGTCTATTTTGTTTTCGATTGCTTAAGCTGAGTGTTGCATAACAGGGCTTCCAGCCTACTCTTGTTATGCTCGCCGTTGGCCACAACTGCTTCAGCTAGCTTGTCTGTGCTTGTGGGTGATTCAGAGCATCAGAAACTCGCCTACCTTTTATTTTTGAGAGAAGCATCTTTGATTTGATATATTTATGTTGGCTTTTATTAATTTCTGTATGTACCATTTAAAAATCTTCAGGCATTATTACCTTAATTTAAATAGAAAGTGTTCACAGACCGTTGTTACTATTCATAACTTGCACATTATGCATTTTGCTCTTACCCACACGTGGTGTGAGACTGGAGCTCTTGAGGCTATTTGCTCGTAGTTATTTTTAGCGGTTGGAGCATGGGTGTAAAGCAGAGTGTAGTAATTTAAAGATGAGAAATGCGTTCGGCTTTTTCTGTTACACTACCAGTCTTTATTTGAGGGTCACTGACTGCATTTTCCCTGAGGGCTGAACTGAAAGTAGTATCTCTCTGGAACTGACCAAAACAGGAGCTCCGGGAGAAAAACTGGAGTGCAATGGAAGCTCTGTCAGCCACCGAGTCCATGCTTCAAGGGAAACTCAGCAAAGCTGTCAAGGTTCGACACCCCACCTCAGTCTGCTTCACTCTAGTTCCAATCTGATGCATCCCCCCCAAAATGCTCTCTTTTTTTTTTTTTTGCCATAATCGACCCAGTGAGATTTCTTTTTTTCCACCTTCATCCATAACAGAGCTGCATACTCATTTACCCATTCTCTCTGTTGTTTGGCCTCAAGTTCCAATTGGCTGTCAAAATCTCATTGAGCTGTCAAACTCTGCTACTGACTTTCAGGAACTGACTTTATTAACTCAACAAATATGCTTTTTTTTTAAAAATATATATTAGCTTAAGCTTTAAAATATAAATGCTATCTCGCTTTCTGCCCAAAGCTCAGGCTAATGCTTGGAAATGAGTGTGCAGTGACCAAGTGATGATTTCACTAGATGTCATTAGACTGAGATTACGGTCATCATTTTGCAGCTTCCTGTCTTTGTGTCATGTGACTCACTTCTAGCATGTCTTGCCCCCATTCTGCTTTTTGACATCCATACTGTCAATATCACAAGTTAAATCATAAAAATCTGTTCTAATCTGATTTTATTTACATTAATCTTTAAGCAGTTAATTCCTTTTTAAACAAAGTTTGGTCATTGAAACCGTTAAATGAATATCCGACAATCAAAGATTTCTGAGACTGTTCATGTTGAGCACCAATAGAGCGCTTTACAGTAATGTGCATGTAGCAGGCAATAACTTTTTTTAAATCAGTGAGTCATCATCAGCGCCTGTGTTGCTTTTATGACCACGAGTAGCGCACTTGTAATTTCACCATAGATCAGAAACTTTGGTACGTGGCTACTTCCTAATGATCAAACTTTATTTTGGGGAACAGAAAGAAGTTGCAGGGAACCAAATCCAGCGAGCAGAGGCTTTGAGAGCGATGACTGTGTTGTTGCGGGTTAGAAACAAGTGCGTTTCCAACATGTTTGCTCGCCTCAGAATGTCACAGCTGAGTTAACAGTCTGACCCAGGGCGACAGATTCACAGCTGGTTAAAACGTGATATCAAAGAAAACCACAAACGTGCTCTTGGCCGGTTGGACCGGATGCACTCGTTGGTCTTGCAGGCTACTGACTTTTCCACTATGAGAACTGTTTGATGTCTGGGTCGTATCTGTTGACTCAACTCTCATCCTTGGTGACAATCCTCGACATGTGGTTTGAGTCATCCCAGGCCTGTTGTTCACAGTCAGAATATCGCAAATATGCTGTATCAGCGGTCTCGGAAACACAAGTAACTCAGGTGCTGATGTTAATCAGTTTATGTATTGAGATATTTGCTCATACAAGTAATTGCTTGCACCTGCTAAATGCTCATTACTGAGTGGCGACAGGAACAATCGGGGAAGTCCTTAATTGCACCGTGTATGTTTCTCAGTGCTCTTTACTCACAGCTGAAACGTCATTGTTCTCCATCAGGACGAACACATGTAACTGAATGTAAAGCAAAATCTCCAGTGTATGCCCTTAGCTACAGGTCTGTTTGTGTAGACCTAGTGTTGGCCACCGGATACCAGATGGTCTATTAACAGTAACAGTGACGTGTGGATATTTCTGCCCTCCTCCTTCTGTATTAGGACAGCATACATGCTGAACCATCAGCACAGCAGCTGCTCTCCTGCCATCTCAGTACAGTAGAAAGCACCTTCTCTTCACTGAGCCAGGGAGTTCCTTGGCAGCTGTTGTGTACTGTCAATGCATGCCGGTTGTATTCGACTCTACAACTCGTCTCGTTGCTGCCTCGTGTGACACAGTGTGTCAATGTGAATAGTGATTATAGAGTGCCAGCTGGCTAATGTTTGGCATTCGTTCTCCCTTCGGGCCTCAGTGTGACAGTTCATGATGCTAGCCTATTGTGGGAGGACTGATAGCTACCTTTTTATTTATTAAAGAGTTTCAAGGTACTTTGTGCAATTACATGACGGCAAATTGATGCGTTCGTGGTAGCGGGAGGACTGAAGCGCTCTGAATCTTAGGTTGCTGACATTTGGTGTAGGTGTGGCCCGTCTAAAGATGTTTTCTCGGGGTATTTGGAAGCAGGGATGTGACTGCGTTCATCCTAATAATTCAGATCATGTTAAATGAAGTGTTCTTGTGAAATTTATTTGAGTGTTCTGATGGACAATTTAATGAAGAATGATTTATAATAAGATGATTCAGTGGAAGTTGGAAAGGTGGTGGTCATATCTGCTCCTATGACCACTGGACCTTGTCTTCGAATTGACTGATCTATCAAAACAGTCGATGCTCATTCATCTCTCCTTACTCTTTGTTCTCTTCTCCCCCTCCCACCGCCTTGTAGGAGAATGAAACAGCGC
Organism: Ctenochaetus striatus; assembly: GCA_034780835.1. NCBI lineage: Eukaryota > Metazoa > Chordata > Actinopteri > Acanthuriformes > Acanthuridae > Ctenochaetus > Ctenochaetus striatus. Next base: position 9,154,204 of record JAUZTA010000009.1, read on the forward strand.
TGGCAGTGTCTCAGGCCGAGTGTCGAGATGTGCTGCACAGACTTCTGCCCCATGTGCCTCTGCCTAGTGAGCAGGTTAGGGGAATAATGTTTTTTTTTTTCCTTCTACACAGCTTGTGTTTGAATAGCTTGCATATTCTGTTGCACACCACCTCCTGTTTCTTGAAGTTTCACTGAAGTTTTTCTTTATTCTCCATCTCCACTATCTGATAGAACCATCAGGATTGGCTACTCACTTTTGAAAGGGCAGTGGCTGAAAGCTCAGCTGCACAATCCAACCCTGCATCAGGGGAGTCTAAGGTAAATAAAATGTAAATATAAATGTGAGCATTGTTTCTCTTAAATAAAAAAAATAACTTGCTACAAATGCTTCCTTCTTTCCCAATAGGAACTGGCTGAGAAGCTGAAAGAAGCTGAGGAAACCCAAAGGATCTTACAGAAAGACTGTGACACATACAAGAAGGTTTTGGCAGAGACGGTGAGATGAGATTTTCCATTGTTAACTTTCGTTCCTTGTTGATTTCACTTGCCAAACTAAGCTGTAATTCCTGCGTCACCCACAGGAGGGCATCCTTCAGCGCCTGCAGAGCAGCGTGGAGCAGGAGGAGTCTCGCTGGAGGGTGAAGCTGGAGCTATCGCAGGGAGAGCTCAGAGAAGTATGTGTTCAAGTTTAGCAGGAAACAACTCACAGACTGAATACCAAATCACTAAAGTGATGTATCATTGCGCTGTGTGCGCTTTTCATTGCATCACTCTCCTGCGTCTTACCTCTTACCTTAGATGAGCCAGAAAGTCGCAGCTTTGGAGCAAGAGATTGAGAGACTAACTGATGGAGTCGAGCTGGAAAATGTCAGTCTTCAAGCCACCAAACTTTGCATTTCCTCTGGGACACGTTGTATTCAAACATTCTGCCATCTCAACTACTGTTTGGTCTCAGTCGAAAGTGTTTCTGAACCTCTGTTGTGCTCTGCAGCTGAAACGAGAAAAGCAACACTTGGAGTCTGAGTTGGAGAGGGCAGAGCGCGAGAGTGCCACCTATGTGACAGAGGTCAGAGAGGTGAGTGAGAAACACGTCATCGTCAGCCAGTCTTGTGATTCTGAGTCATTTCACGGCTGCTCATCCTCCTTTGGCAAAAGAATGAGTTCGGTTGTCTGTCGCTATAATGTTCATGGTATTTATTTTCTGTTTTGGTGACTTCCTGTGCTTTGTTTACTCGGGGCATATGAAATCCACACAACAGACATAATGTTGAGCTGAAAGTACACATGCTTCATGTAGTCAGCTCTAGAATAGATTTAGATACACCATTTACAAGACTAATTTAATAGTCTGCCTTTGGAAATTGAGATTCATGCACATCTTGTGCTTTATTTGTCGCTACACAGCTCTTCTAATTAGCAAGAGCGTTCCCTTTTTGTCTAATGGCCTGATCAGCTCATATTACTGCATAGACTGTGTGCTAGTAGTGCTGTCCTGGACCCAGTTCCCACAGACTCCCATTAAACACATCATCTCAAACTTAATTTCAGCTCAAAGATCTGTTGACTGAATTGCAGACCAGACTTGATGGCTCATATACAGAGGCTATCAGACAGAATGAGGAGCTGAATTTGGTAAGCGCTGCTCACCCTCTAGCTAGAGCTCCTTTTGAAAGCTATCCCTTATTGCACTCAGCAGGGGGCTTTGCGCTGGCTGCCACAGGACGGGGGGCTCTTGCATTTTCTGCAGCTGTGGGTCATCATCCATAACCTCAGTGAGCACGCTCCCTTGGCCGTTATCTTGGAGATTGTTTGCTCTGATTTTAGGAGCCAGGGAGTCTGTACAGTAAATAAAAGCAGAGGTTAAGAATGATGACTCACTCTCACACTGAATGGTAACCTATAACCTATATATACCTTACTCTTTCTTCTTTGCACTGTCACTCCACCTTGACTCACTTAACATTGTAAGGCACCTAACAAATGACTTCCTAGTCGACTTGCTTTCCTTCTGCACTTTAAAGTCTAAAAATATGTTCAATTTAGTCCAAACCTTTTACTGCGCACTATTATTCCCTCTATGGCCTTCTTGCAAACCATATCTGTGTGTTTTGACTCATTATTTTTGTCTGATGTCAAAGAACATTTTTGTGGTTGTTATGAAGTATTAGCGTTCTGTAGTTTTTAAGCAATATATTGACTATGTTCACATCAGTTATTGCTCTAACAAATATCTAGCTTGACTCAGAACAATAAGCACCTTTTCTGCAACACTTTGGTACATTGTCAACACCGCATTGGCCAATTGGACACGTGTAAGTCGAGCAGTCATAATGTTGTTTATCTTGTCATCATGGAGTCAGAAGAAAAATACCGACAGGCAGTATCAACTTTCTAGAGTCATAAAATCTTGTTTCAGATATCACAGACTGTGTTGCGGTATCTGCTAAGACTTTTAACACAAATTTATTACTTGACATGAACTTTCGGGATTGTGATTCATCTTCCCACCTTAACCTGTAGCAGCATGCCCACACAAACACACCCCCACGCACTCTGTTACGCAGTACTAGTTTTGGTTTGAACATATCCAAAGTAGGACAAAATAAGCTAAATTTGTTAAAAATGTGTAAATGTTGATCACTTTATTAGAGGGATAGTTAGGATTTTTGTAATAGGGTTGTATAAGATACTTATCCACAGTCAGTGTATTTTCCACAGCTGATTGCCGTTGACACACCAATAAACTGCTGTGAATGGTCACAACAGCAACATATTTAAGCCACTTCAAAAAAGGCTCAGAGAGTAAAACAATCCATCAATGCAAGTGTTTACTATGCTTTGATTATCAGTCAGTAAGCTAATGCGACCTCTAGGTTTTAAAGCACAAGCTCAGACTCATCAGAGTCAGTCAGTAAAATTATTGCTTTTGTTTAAGAAGTCTGGTCACTTTTAAAGTGGAAAATAATGAGTCTTGTGCACCATTGTAAAGGCCTTTCTAATGACAAGATAAAGATGGCTAAAATGCTGCTGTGCTTTTGATGAGGGCAGTAGTCGTACTAAGCAATGAATTGCTCAGCTTCCTGCACTCGTATCCCTCTCTGCCTCCCCACATTGCGGGCGTGCTGACCACCATTTACTGTAAGTGATACATTGACCATGGAGAAGTACCTCATGCAACCCCACTTCAAAAAACCCAACTATCCCTTTAATGAAAGCAATGTTGGCAGGACTAAATGTTCTTTCGGTACATGAACGCTAAATTATAACTGGGGTTTGCATTTGTTATTGGGAAGCAAAAAATGCTGCAGAACATGTTGTGAGTGTGTGTTTGATTCCAGCTGAAAACCCAGCTCACTGAGACCCTGTCCAAGCTGGAGACAGAAGAGAATGAAAGACAAAGGGTGGCTGGTGACTTGTATAAGGTAAGAATACTCATTTTTATTTTATTACACTGCCAATACGGGTCCATCTCAAGGCCACACTGTTAATAAGTGGAACTTTCCGGTCCTTTATCCAGGCCCAGCAGTCTCTTGATCTGATCCAGGGGGAGCTCTCAAAAGTGACGGACAATGCTGATGACCTGATAGAGAACAGCAGTTTGACGTCACAGAGAGTAAGAGTCTGGGATGTTGTGATGTTGTAACAGTTGGTGGTTTATATCTTTACATGTATGCTGTGTAATTGCGTTCTAAAGTTAGCCATTCTGTTCTTTCTGACAGGAAGAGATTGACAGAAAGGAGAAAATGACTGCAGGACTGAACCAAACAGTCAAAGAACTGCAGCAGCTGCTACAAGCCGTCAGCCGGCAACTTGCTAAAGGACAGGAAGGGGTAAGACCTGTTACTGTGCTGTTGTTAGGGACAAATAAACAGACAAAATATCATAGTCCTGAGTCTGAACTTTCTACCTTTGTGATTTCCTCCAGGAGGCTGACAAAGATCTGCCCAAGGTATAGTAAGAGAAGAAAGGACCCCCCAGCAGCCACCCTGACTGCACTACAGAGACCACCTTTGACCTTTGGTCTCATGGCTACCACCTTCACACCATACTGTCACACCCAGCCATCCTCTTTTCCCAACCTCCGTCACCTCACCTGCACCGTAGGCAGCCTCCAGCCGACTGTGGCCAAAGGCGCTGGCAAAGCTCCCAGTGTCACCGCCGGCCGTGATGGAGCAGTCAGAGGTTACTGCTAATTCCAGACACTCCAGACACAGTACCAAAACACACTACTCCACTCCCACCACATTCCTCTTCTTCAGCGGCATCGCCAGTTAATTTTTATTCTGAACATAAAATTTACATCCAGTATAATTTTAAACTGTGTGGCTACCATTTCTCTGTTTAAAACACCTGTATTTTTCAGTGAAATCCTTTTGAATATTGCAATAGTTTGTTGTTTATTTGTCAAGAGAGGGCAGTGATACAAATTTCCAACTTTACGAAAGTCCTTTTTTTTTCTTAACTTAAAGACATGTATTGTTTAAATGTAACAGTTAGGACCTGCTAAAATACACTATGTTGTTGATCTGTTTGCCTCCTGAACAGAAACCATCACAAACCATCGTGCATTCATGAAATCATAGCTCCATGCATAACTTGGCTCAGTATTGGGTGGGAGTAGGGAGATCAGAAGAGGTCTCAGCATATAGGGTCACTACGTGACTATAACTATGGAGGTGCATGGACAAATTGTAGTCAAGTCTGTACTGCAGCTCCAGAGAGAAGGGAGTCTGTGACCTTGGCTGTAGAAAGAGAAGGCCAGGTCAACAGTGTTAGAGGTTTTTAATTCTACTGCAACTACTCTAGGAATAAGCGTCCCATATCATCTGTAATCCACACGCGCGATATTATTGCTACGTTCATTAACACTGAAGATTTTGTTCGTTTTGTAACAGGTGATGTTAATAAAAGGGATGCTTGATAAATCTGTGCAGTGTCATGTGTTGCTTCCTTTTCTTTGGCTGCACTTCTTTTCCCCGACCACTGAGGGGCAGAACACAGCCTTAGCTGAAATTTCAAACTGATCTGGTTCATAGCCTTAAAAAAAACCTAAATGTGCTGAGGAAATTACAAAGCTTCTGCTCATAGAGCTTTTGCTGGCAGGTATATTCTGCTTGGCAAAGTATTCATCTGACTTCTCAGTACACAATAAACATGTTTGTTATCCAGCAGTGGTGTTATTTTAGGTTAAGTATTCTTTTTGTGATGGGAGAGTAGCCGACATTGAGCAGCCTGGGTTTTGGAACATTTGGGGTGTGACCAGTTTCCCGTGATGGTAACATGCTGTATAATCCCTCAGAGCAGGAGACTGTTTTCTCAGCTCCCTCATAAGGTTTTTCCAAAATATTTCCCATCAGTAAGACGTAAAAGGAAGTTAGAATACAGCTGGTAGGCCCAAATAATCAAACACTTACCAACTGGGCCCTAATGTTAGAAAAATATCACTGCTGAGGTCCCTTGTTGATGCTGTGAGTATCAGAGTGTGAAAGTGTATTGTAAGTCCAGATGTTCCATCGTTGGGATTGTTCCTCACTGTTAGCAGCTTTCTTTTTTATTGAAAGGGTAAATAGGCCCACAGGTTCTGTGTGACTGGACCTGATTTGACTTCTGGGTGTCTGCAAAGAAAGCTCTTGCTCTCATCTTTTGCATTTTAAAGGCCTTTAAAACAACAGGACTGCTGTGCTGAATGGGGGGTCACGTCAGGGGCGCGAGCAACATGGGATCAGCACATTCCTCACATTCTCCCACACTGTCATGCTGTAGTCAGCTGATTGGAGATCTGGCTCCTACCTTCATGGAAACGTCGCGACGAAACAGGCGCCACTGTATTTTGAACACACTCGTCATTAAGTAGATAATACAGGGAGTGTCTTTCTCCAGTTGTTGCTGGAGGCTTCTGTTGCACCATATTGACAAACTACATTCCTTTGTGACAAGGCTGATTCCTAATATACAGT
>JAUZTA010000009.1:9195356-9211753 GCA_034780835.1 Ctenochaetus striatus
TGGAGCGGTGCAGCAAGAAAGACGCTGCTATCTCTTATTAAGACCCACTCCGAGACACCCCATCAACACAGCCCCCCCCCCCCACACTTTAAGTGCACACGCACACACGCACACACACATACAAATACATGCTCATTCACCAACCTCGCCTTACAGTGAACACAGGAAAAATAGTGGAGAGAAGGAGAGAGAAAACCCAAGAAAAAAATGGGGAAGTAGTCAGCAAGCAGTTTTTTTTTTCCTACCATCCTCTCGCTCTCCCTCTCCTTTTTTTCCTGATTTACCGCGCTTTCCTCAGAAAGCTCCATTGTTCCCCTAGCCTAAGTCTCATCAGGCCTTTTGTGGCTGACTATCACAGCGGCAGGCAGAGAGCTGGAAATGTATAAATGGTATCATGCCTTGTGATTAATGGCGGTGCTTATGAGTCAGGTCTGATAACGGGCCTGCTCTCTACTCAATTTCAGATACCGTTAATGGAATCTGTCTTCTGCGATTGTAATGTGAGAGCGCCTAATTTGCTATGGAGCTTGAAGCTGTCACCGGCAAGGGATTGTGGGGTCATAAGGGACCTGGCAGCCGTTTGGCCTGCAGCTTGTATCTGCGGTGCTGAATAGAGCAGCTCTCTGCCTGTCAGTTAGCTGATAGGCTGATGAGGACTCTAAGCCACTCCACACAATGGCGGAAAGGGCCATACTGCCTGACTTCCCTAATTGTCGAGCCTGCTCATATTTCAGAGCCAGCATGCCGGGGACTGGGCTGCGTTTTTTTTTTTTTTTTTTTCCTTTTCTCTTTTTTCCCACTCTCTCTTCTTGAACTTTTTTCTTCCTTTTTCTTTATTTCATCCTTTATCCCGCACACTGTCTCACCCCTTTAACACACACTTCTCTGCACTATTTTTCTTTTCTTTCCCCTCTCCCCATCATTTGTCTCCTCTCTCTCTCTCTCCCTCCCTCCCTCCATCTGTCTCTCATTTTAGTAAGTGGTGGGTCTTAGCGTATGACAGATTATCCCAAGTTTGCTTCAATTACTGCAAAGGAGATGGAGACAGTACAGGAGAAGAGGAAGGGAAAACTTTTTGTGCACACATTATATTTAAGAAGCTGAGGATAAAGTGCTATCTCTACCACGGTGGTTTCTGCGCCAGTTTGCTCGAGATCAACCAGCTTCTGGGGAGGGACTTCTCATGATACGTGAATGGCCCAATTCACTGAGTGTTTTTCAAGGTCTTGTCCAGGAAGCAAACTTAGGTCGAGGGAAGATTATAATGGGTCCCCAAATTAGTCCGGTGGAAGTGGTGGCTTTTTTTTTTGACGGCAAAATTTTAATTTTGTGTGAAGCTGCTGACTTTGTAGTTTTTGCCTTTTTGTGTCAGTGCAGTGTAACTTAGGTTAAATGAAATACTTGAAGCACTGTAGCCTTGAAAACTGTCTGAGAGCAAAAAAAGTAGGACTGGGAATGGCCAGTTTAAATATTGTAAATCATGTTTTTCGGACTCAGTTTAGCCTTTAAGATTTTTGATAATTTCAGCAACTCCATAGTAAAATCTCAACCGTTTTCAAAGAAAAATCATGGCATCTCCTCCTTCACTGTTAGATTGGCAGGTCCCGGTCCTGGTGCAGTGTTAGCTGGGGGGCTGTTCGCTGTGTCCAGGCTGAGCTGGCAGTGGTCCATGGTGGCGGAGGTCTTCACCCTCAACAACCTTTTTATCGGTTTGCTCTTTTTCTTGACCGCCAGCTTCCACTGTGCTGAAAATGCCGCTCAAAGAGCAAAGGTAACTCAGTGTGGCACACTTGCATCTTTATTGAGGACCTGTGTCAGTTTTTCCTGATCAATCTTTACTTCAATAACTTTAAATTGAACTCAGTTCTGTATTAAAATGCTTGACCTTGTCAGATTGCCCACTGGGGAGCGCTCTGCTGTGGCCTGGGCCTCTGTAACCAGCACACCCTGGTGCTGTACGTTCTAGTAATCATCCCTTGGGTCCTTCATCGACTGTACTCTCACAGTGTAAGTTTTTTGGTCCTCCTTATAAAAGCTCAAATTAAAAAAAAAAACTGTCTGAATGTGTGTTAAAGAAACCTCAAGAAACCCCCAAAAATTAATGTATATTAGTTGTATGCAAAGTTATGTATGTGTGTGTATGCAGCAATATTAGACCGCTTACTTGAATTTTGGCACAAGGTTTTACTGATAGTAGAAACAGAAACACTTTTGCATACTTCTGAAAATGATTTTAATAGAAGGATCCAGGAAAAAACCTGGGGCTGTTTTTTATGAGAGAGATAAAAATTTCTCCAAACATGTTCCCGATTTCAAATCCAGTCTTTTCATTTACCAAAGTTGAATCAGGAAACCACTTAATTTTCTCGAAAAGATCAGTGTCACCTCAGCCAAGAGTACCTAAAAATACTCCAGTGTTAGTGTTAGTATTAAATTATGGGAGAGGATGATTGCAACATATTGTAGGATGAAAAAAAAATTGAGAACTTGTGTTTTTTCCGAACAATCTCGACAGGAGCTGTCTTTGCATGTTCTCGTGTCTCTGGGATTGTGTTTCCTCTCTGGCTTTCTGCCATACATCTACCTGCCCGTCTCCTCCTACCTCAACACAGCCCGCTGGAGCTGGGGGGATCAGACCACCCTGTCGGGCCTGCTGACCCACCTGCTGAGGGCTGAATATGGCACCTTCAGTCTGGTAAAGGCTGCTTGCCAACAACAAACACGCACCTCTAGATTAGTTTTTTATCGTGTGCCGTCAGGTAGAATATGTTCTCTGCTGACATGTTTATCATGTATAACAGTGATCTTCTTCTTCTTGTGTTTGAAGGCAAAGACAGAAAGCTCAGTGAACCTGACCACCATGCTGAAGTAAGTCTACTTGTACTTTTTCTGCTTTTTGCCTTTTTTTTTTCTTTCACTAGTTTTGTTGCTCATTTGAAATGCTAAACACAACTAGTTATAAAGTATTTATAGTTATCTATTATTTTTACTGAGATCCAATGTGGTGTTTTCACTGTGTGTACTGACTAATCACAGTGCCTAAAAATATTCAGAATCATAACATCATAAGCCTACACTGCATGTGCTCAGTGCATTCAAATGGAAGATTGTCTTCGAGGACTTCAGCCAAAGATTACATATATCATCAATAGTATTTATTCAAGTAATTGTACTCAACCATTTAGTCTTCAGAAATGTAAAAAATAATCAGATATGCCCACCATCGACCTCTAGAACCCAAAGTGATGTCCTCAAATTGCTTGTGTTGTTTGGCTGACAGTCAGTAGCAGTTTTCATACATTATTCTGGCTCCTTTACTGACTTCCTATACAACCTTGATGTTCTGTTTCTAGCAGTAAATTCTAAGGTTGAGTATGAAAACAGCAATAGAGAAAAAGATTTTTTTAGGCACAGTGAGGGCACACGTGGTTCAATGGATGGAGGACCTGACCACTTTTTGTGCTGGTTCTGGTGTTTTACACCGGTTTAACCACAGGGACTCCAATCTGTTCTGAGAGCCCAGAGTCAATTCTGCAGCCCATCTCTCTCTCTCTGTCTTTCTGTCTCTCTCTTTCTCTTCATTCCAGCAGCTTTTGTTCTTCCCATTCCACTCTCTCCCATCAAAGCAGAACTGAACCTGCTTAGAGGGCCAAATCGCTGTGTTCTGTTTCTCCAGCAGTTTGAAATGATCACTCAGCTCTGGTGTTTAAGCGTGACAAGCTGTGATGACAGACACTGCAATAGAGCTGGAGAAATTGTATTTTTCCACTCCAGCTACCCCCACACCTCCTCCACCCAATTCCCTCCCTTTCTCCCTGCTTCCACCACCACCACCACCACCACCACCACCGCCACCACAACCGCAGCAGCAGCAGCAGTCATCCCACTCCTGGTATCTTTCTCCAGCTGACGGGATGGGGGGGTGCATGTGCGTCTTAAGACCCCCCACTACCAGCCCCCCCTCTGCCAGGCACCCACCCTTTCCCGTCACCCCCGCTGCTTGATGGACAAGCACACCTTCAAGATGGGGAAGAGAGGCGAACATGACAGGCATGTCGCAGTGGAGACGTAAACCCGCTGGAGAAGCTGACACACACACCCACAAACACACGCTCGCCAGCACATTCACACATAGTGTACATTGGGAGATACAGAGACTCAATAAGCTGTCAAATAGAGATGGGTATTAAGGAAGAGGCAGGAAACTATCTCTCTGCTCTGAGCAAGCGCTCTGTGACTGACAGGCGCTGTGAGGAGAGGATGGGGCACCGGGGGGTGGATGACACAGTCATTCGTATCTGTCAATCCGATTGAAAGGAGGAGTGCACAGTCCAAGGAGTTTGTTTTGATAGGGGATGGAGGGCATTTAATAATTGCTGTCCTTGAGTTCAGTAGCAGGGAGGAAAATGGAGCTCGTCTTTGGTGTCCATCATGTATGTTTCATGTGTGTGTGTGTGTGTGTGTGTGAATGCAGGGCTCAGTTGGACCACTGCCTGGCAGAACTTTCACCTCCCGCTCTGGTGCTGGCAGGAATAGGCCTTCTCCTCTCCCCATGGGACAGGTAGGATGAGCGAGATGCCGGCATACAAAACACCAAACTCTGTCACACACACATCTCAGCAGCCACTTCAACCAAATATCTAATCCCCCCGGAGTAAAAGACAGGAAACAAAACCACTGACAAAATGCTGATCTTAGAAAAAAAGAATACAAAAAACCACTGAGGCACCTAACTGTCAAGCTGTCGCAACGCTCCACATTCAAACGGAGAGAGGCTGATGTGTGTGTTTTGGATTTTCAAGAATATGTTGGTGTGTACAAGTAAATCACTGCTTGCATGTATCTGTGCGCGGCAGTGTCGGTGTGATCCACTAAGTCATTACAGCAGTGTATTTTCTGGGGTCTGTAGGGTGGAGCTGATCAAGCTGAGTGAAGCCTGCCCCCCCTCTTTTTTTGGGGTGGGGGGGTGCACCCTGTTAAACTTTGGCCGTATGCAAAAAGAGCAAGGTCATTTCATAGGGTGCCAAAGGAAAAGCCACTCAAATTCAAACCATTCAAACTGCCAGCTCTCAGGAAAGAAAAGGAAGAAAAAGGACATCCGGGTTGGAACAGTGAGTCAAAAAATGAATGACAAATATATAGAGCAGGCTGGTCAACCTTAGGTCTCGAGGAAAGCTGTTGATAAGGAGGAAAGGCAGTTACCTGGAAAAGTTATAATGTGTCCGAATCGCAGATACACTCTCTTCATATGCATAGATTGTGCACATATGGGTGAGATTAGGACACACTCTCATATTAAATACTACATTAATAGAGGGAGGAGGAGCGAGGTTGTGCGCTGACAGCCTTTAAGTTCAAACCAATCACAAGCCGGGTTAGTTAGCAAGATCAAGTTGGGCAAGCCAGGTTTGAAACTTGAAAAACTTCATTTTAAATCCAATTGTAGGCAAAAGAAACCTGACACCTCCAGTGCAGAAGAGATTTGTTAGTAAAGAGAGTGAGAGTTTGCACTGATACAACTGCATGTTTGAGCCTCAGAAGCTCAAACATTCATGGTTACTGTACACTAACTGTTAGCCATCTTAATGCACACCGCTCTTTTACATGACAGCCAAGTGCAAGTAGCGGGGAGGTGTGGTATGAGACCTGTATTTGTTAAATCCAGAATTTCCCTATAATAGAGAAAGAAAAGATGTGCTTCCAACCCATTTTCAGTTCATTTTTCTTACAGTTTACGTAGAAAAACCATGGTAGCCCGAATATTTATCACAGCAGAATATTTTTCATGCTTCAGAACTTTTCTGGAGAGGATCTTGAAAATCTTAAATGGACCTGTTTTAGGTGAAGAATATTTTTTTACATTTAAAAAAACAGCACTTATTTCTTACAATAGTGCACAATGTAAAAAAAAACACAAATAACAGTATGTGTTGCTGTAGTGGTCAGTCAGTCGAACACTTCACATCAATGTGTTGGCAAGACATCCAAAAGTCTTTTTCTGTGGCTTGAAAGTCTCTCTTCAGGTTCAGATGATGACTTGTTATTGCCATGAGGGTAACATGTTTTCTTTTTAGTGTATAAGTACATTTTACAGCTGTACTGTAATGAGTTTGTGATTCAGCGGTTGGCAGCAGCTCATTATGACTCAGTCTGCATTAGAAAATCAATCATGCACCTCTTAGCTGGCTGGCTGGCGTGTGTATTTGCTCCCGGGCTTGTGATCTCCATCCTTGCATTAATATTTTTACAGACTTCTTCTAAACATGTCTGTTTTTACGGCGTAAACAGTCAAATAATAAGAATGGGAGCAATATTTGTGTATCAAATAACTTCTGGCCTTTCTTTTCCAAGGACATGCCGCTCTGTGTCCTGGCTGTTGGCTGCCATGCTGGTGGTCTACTCCCTGTTTTTTGCTTGGAGAGCCAACCTGGACATCAGCAGACCCCTGCTGCTTGGTGTGGTGAGCTATGAGACTTCAACTCATTTTGCAATCTCCTCTCTGAGCCCTCCTGTTTTTTATTGTTTTAATTTACCTGCTGTGGTCTGAGAGGAGTGCTTATACTTTTATACTGAGCTACAATTGCCATCCACTTTTCTGTACATGAGAAATCTGTAAAGGCAGTACACATGTCCTTAAATAAAAAAAATGTAGCACTGATGTGTGGGTGTGTCTGTGTGTTTGTCTTTGTACATGTGTACACTCACCTCCTGCAGGTTGAGCGTTTCTGGCTCCAGAGTGATGCTGCAGTGTGTGTGCTGGCAGGCCTCGGCTTGAGCCGGACACACAGTGAGCTGGAGAGGAGGTTTGGCCGTGGGAGTGTGTGGAAGACCACAGGCTGGGTCCTCACCACGGCTCTGCTGGCACATATGGTGCGCACCAATCACAGGTGAGCGTCATACTCAGTTTAAAGTTCCTAGTTCTTGTTGGGCGTAATAAAAACATAAAATTCAGTTTGGATATGTTCTTATTATATTGTCATATGTTTGTCAGTATTTGGGTCCACAATTAAGCATTGGGTTTCAAATAAAACAGTGACAATTAGATTTAAATAATGGCCACTTTTTAAAGTTTTTGTTAATATCAGCAAGCATTTTAATGTGACAGTGTAGGACTTGTTGTTCTTTTCACCCATGATTGAGCATTTCATCCCATCCCGTTATTTTTACCTTCTGTGTTTTAACTAATATTTGTTAACCTCTTTATTACAAAATGAATAATTAAAAGTTTCAACAAGTTACTTTTGAAGTGTTTTTTTGGAAACCACCATGAACTGTTAATTGTTAAAGGCTTTGCTGCCCTCAGATGCTGTGACAGTGACATAAATCAAATAATGTTGAAATATTATGTACAGACAATCACTGCTGCCATGATCACTGGAAAGAAATCACACAGCTTCTTTTTTCATAGTTCATCAGATTTCTTGGCTACAAAAACAGTGCAATTTCTTTGTGAATTTGCGTTCTGTGTGAATCAATATGGGAAATCAGTATTACTTTCCTACTCCTGTTGTAACTGCACTGGACTAAAATGACCACAGTTTCTTTTAAATACTTCTGTTAAGTAAAGTTGAAGTGAAATAAAAGCTCCCCTCTGATTCCAGTTCCCTCTAAAATCCCTCTGCATAAGTTTTCCCTGAGTCAACCTGATTTGTTTCTCCTCTGTGTTTCGTACCACGGGTCTGAACTCCTCATGTCAGGTTTTTTTCTCTGCTCACCCCATGGTAGGGGCTAAAGAGAGGCACGGTTAGCACATAGATTCCACTCACAGAGCTCAGTCTTAGATGTTAGCTGTCCGAGAAGGCAGATTACACCAGCGTAGTGCTGGGGAGTGCCAGACAGCCATCACGGAGCGGCTTTGATCAAGGGGAGAGCATGGCCTGCGCTGTCAGACCCATCACACCTGTCTCCCCACGATTAGATAGGCAGCCAGAGCGTTCTGCAGAGAGGAAGGGGCGGGGGCACTGACAACTTACCCTCAGAGCACCTTGAAAGCGTACCTACAAACAGGAACTCTCTCTCCCACGCACGCATACAGTTGTACACACACTTCTAAGCAGGGGTAAAGGATGCACTCGAGCCCTTTTTAAATTCAAGTCAACACAACTTGTGTTTTTGATGGCATTATACAGTATGATGGTGTATGTGTTCACGATCACAGGGAGTGTGACCTGAGCAGAAACACTGTGGTGGAGAGGTTCGGCAGGGAGCTTCTGGCCTCCGTCCCCACAGACTCGATCATCCTGACCAGAGGAGATCTGCCTGGAAACTCTCTGCGCTACTTGTACTACTGCCAGGGTGAACGGCCCGATGTTCGTCTGGTCGACCAGGAGGTCAGAGTTCCTCCGCTTGCTTGTCTTCGTTGTTCTCATTTAAGTTTTAATATTTGATACAAAGCGGAGGTAGATTTTAGTATTAATATAAAAGTTTCATTTCAGATCCAAAGACGTAAAGTTCCCTCTATGCACACTTATGTTCAATGAATATTACAAAAGTAGGTTTAAAAACAGGAATAATAAGAGGCCAAACAGAAAAATCTGGAAAACAGTTAAACATAATTGTGTTCAATTAAGTTTTCAACATTTCTTTTTCCATGATATACGCTAAGAAATTTAATTCATCTCAAAATGACTTCACTAATTGAGTTGTCAAAAACAAATGGTAAGATTGAAAAATAGAGAATTAATCTCTTTGAATTTAAAAGAAAGCACTGTATAAGGACAACAAAAATTTGTCTGACATGATATTTTTGGGTAAAATGGCGTGTGCATTGACTGTGGTAGAACTGACTGACTCATTCAAACAGAAACATAAACTACATCCTTAAATCTGGAAGTCTCTTACAGGCTTTCTGAGTTGAGCACTTAGTTATTATGTACATCATATATTTTCATATCACACTTATGAAGGCTTTAAGACTGAATTGTGATGAATTAAAGAACCTAAATGTAGAGTGTAAAGTGAGGAGAGAAGCCCCCTTTGAGAACCTCAAATGAGAGCAAAAAGCCACCGAAATAGTCAACAAATCCTTTTCTTTGAGTGAATTGTACACTGAGTGGTAATTTAACTGCTAATCACTCTGGAATACAAAGAACTGAGCAGCGCTGGTGGTGCTCTTTCCTCTCTCTAGATGATGACATACACGTGGTATGTGGCCAAGCTGGCTCAGCACCACCCTGGGGTCCAGTTTCCCGGCCGCTGGTGGGACCCGGTGCACCCCGAGGAGAAAGACACCTTCAATCTGGAGCAGTTTCTGTCCCACAACACACAGTGAGTCACAGGGAGAGAGCAGAGGGAGAACAAAAGGATAGGCTGATAAATAGAAGGCTGTAAAATGGAAAGAGAGTGAATCAAGAGGGCAACAATGGTCCAAATGAACAAGTGGGTGATCTAATGAGGCAGAGATCAGTGGGATGGTCGACACAGCGGTGAGTGCTGGGGGGAGATAAGCCCGTAGAACTGTTGAGGCCATAAAAGAGTTTGATGAACTACAGAAGACGACTAATCTACTTGATTTGGTTAAACAGTCTCTGGCGGACTCATTGCTGCTCCCTGCGCTCATCACTCACTCACTCCAAGACGAACTGAGACCCAGAAACCGGCTTGAGTCCTGTTAATGCCAAGCCCACCAGAGGGCAGTGTTTGCCAGGCCAACATGCCTGTCTGTCAGAGGGGCAACACTGACCCGAGGGATTAACCCCTCAGGCCTGAAGCCTTTGGAGAGCAGCTCGGGGCTGCAGGGAAGCTAGAAGGTGTAAGGATGTGAGGACATGTTGGTGTCTCTGTGTAGGAAGTTTACATGGATAATAACTGAGGATGTGAGAAAGCCTCTTTGTTGGTTGTTTTTCCCGCAGGAGGGATGTGTTCGCCTGCATCGGCCTGCCTGAGGGAGACCCGAGCTGGGAGCGCAGTTTCTCCCGTTGGCCCCTGGGTGTGTGTGACTACTTGGTGCCAGTTCAGAGGCAGTTTCACCCAGAAGAGTGGGCCCGTCGAACCCGCAGCATCTACAACTGGAGCGAACCACACAACAGGTGCATACACAAACATACAGGAGTCTTAACATCTCTGGACTGATGTATGTTTTTATGTGTCTTTGATGTTGAAAAAAGTCACCTTATTCCCCACTTTTCCACATCAATATTGAAACTGTATGATGTTAACACTATATTTCCCATTCAAACATGAGAGTCCATGTTTTTTACAGCAGCACCGTTCTATCAAATTGAACTATTCTATAACTTCTGCATTATTTTGAACACATTTCCCCTTATTTATTATTTTTTTAAACTTTGGGATCCAGATGAGAATTTAAAATTAAGTTCTGTGAATTGAACGATGTTTTGCTCTACTGTATGAGTTTGTAAAGACTGAGCTCGTGGTGAGGATGTGAGATTTAAGGGTTAGACTGTAATTTCTAAGAAATCTTCAAGACATATTGTCTAAAGCATGTTGGGCAGCCCAGTTAATCACCTGGCAGCGCGTGTTTCATGTATCAAAGGCTGAGTTCTTACGGCAGCCGTCACTATCTCAAAAACAAAGGAGAAATGCCACAAAAATAATGACAAAACATCACATAATCCCTAGATATAAGTACATTTTTTTTCTCTGCTCACCCCATGGTAACAGAATTTTCACTCAGAAAGAAAGCAGTCACTCATCACATATTTTATCAGCAGCATCTCGTCGCCCGCTCGTCTCTCTGTGGTCTCCAGTCATCTCCTCAGACTCCACAGAGCTTCCCTCGGTGAGGTTGTCCTCTGTTCTTCATGCTGTGATCCAGCTCTTTGTGCATTCAACCAGAGCAAGACATTAGGCCCTCAGCCATTTGAAATGAGACTGAAGATGAAAAATAATGAGTTTCTTATTGCATTTTGTCAATAACTGTGTCAAAAGTGGAATTAGTCAAAGCTGCATATTCTGTTGCTGTTGCCAGCAGCCCTTCATTCACTCAGATATCCACGGCTGAATACTGTGACATTATTTCCCGCACCCTCACGACAAGCGTGTCCGCCGATGCCCACAAGCCAAATATTAGCTCAGGAACCCTACTAAAATATTCTTTTGAAGAAGAGGTCAAGTGTTTACAGTCAACAAAGTGAAAAAAGGGAGATGTGGTTTTACTCCATGTCTAATGCACCGGCTGGTATTGTTGCTCAGTCATTTAATGTTTATGCAGCAAACATTGATGTTTAGTGTATCAAAACCTGCCCCGTTGAGTGGAACAATATATTCACATTAATAATCATTCGCAGTTAGGGGAACCTTGCAAAAGCCAGCGCCTCAAGCTGTTTAGATAAAGATTTATTTTTTTTTTTTCCATGTGTGAACAGTTTCCATCCGGCGTCCTGGGAGCATGTCGCTAATGAGGAGATGTGGCAAGCCAGGTACAGTCAACTTTTATTTCCTCTTTGCTGAGGTTGTGTTCTTTGGCATGCAGATAAAAAGCTGCGTCACGATTCATACAAACCCCGCTAGAACATCTCCATAAACCAGTCTTGTGTGGTAGAGCATCTACATGTACATTCTATTTGGTATCTGCATCTACATAAATCACTCCATCGGAGTGGTGCGTCTGTGAGTGTGGATCTGCATGGCTCATCCATCCAGCACTTAGCCCCGAGCCTGCGTGCTTTGTTTCAGGATGAAGACGGCTTTCTTTCTGTTTGACCTGGCAGAAAGGATGCAGGGAGAGGGGAAAGCTCGCCTCTATGAGCTGTCTTACACTGTGAGTCTGACCTCTACAAACATGCAACAACACTGACGCCATAATGGAGCAGATTTAAGTGCCACACCATGCAAAGTATGACACATTCAGGGGCTTTTTAAAAAAAAAGAAAATAACCTCTGCTTTTGTGTGTTTGTGCCTTTGTGTTTATGTGTTTGTGTTTGCTGGGCAGTTGTATAAGGAGATTGTGGAGGCCCACTCAGACTACCCTCCAAACTGGGACAAGAACTTGGCGCTGGCCTGTGAGAGGCTGCTCCGCTCGGGTCACCGGGGCCGCAGTCCAGACAGCCTGCTGACCTGCAGCGTCCAGCACTTCAGTCTCTACTTAGAGAAGGAACCCACGGATCCCCAGGCCCCTGCCATACACTCAGCCATTACTCACCTGCTCAAAGAGAGAGACAGACTCCGCCAGAGCCGGAGGCAAACCCCATAACAAGATCCAGAGAGACCTACATGGAGCTGCCACGCTGGGAGAGTGCCACAAGGCTGCCTAAAGTGCAAAGCACCGGGGACAAAACTGTTAAAGTGCCTCTTCTTGTGGTTTATATGGTACTCTTGAGATACAGAATGATGTTGTGGTGTTAAGTTAGGTTTTTGGGGTAAAGGGACTCAGCCAAATGGACATGTGAGTTGAGATTGAAGAGGAATGCTGATGCAGAAGCACTGATCTCACAAAGGACAGAGAAGCACCACTCGGACATGCTTTCTTTAATGGATGTTTACAGTTGACCAGGGACAGAGTTTGACTTCGGGAAGCCTTGACTGACCTCAATCAAGCTGTGCGTGCTCCCCTTAAACTCACCCATTCAATTGCTTTATCGTTACATCTTCTCCTTTTTTTTTATTTTCTCTCCTCTTCTGCTCCTACACATTTTAGAGTGCTGATTATTTTGCCTCAGCCTCTGCTCTAGTTCTATTTTTCTCACATTAGGATGGCAAGGCCGAGATTGAGGGAAAACCAATTTGGGGGCAGAAATGGGGGATTAGAGCGGCCGTTTAATCTAGGACAGACTTGTGCTGTGCCACACAGTCCTCACTCTGCATAGCCGGCACTACCAACCCACCCACCACCCACCCACCCTTCTATCAGTCCATCTTAGATGGTCCTTTAAATGTTTAAAACTAATGGATTCCATGAGTGTTTTTTTTCCCCCTCTCTTCCTTCCTAACGGGAAGACTGTAATCCCTCGTGGATTTAAATGAAATGTAAAATGTCACAATGCCAGGGACCCTTTTAGAGGTGCGTTTCCGTGCGCAGCGTGCGCTTCTGTGTTGATTTGTATTTGCATGTCAACGAATGTGTGTGTGAACATGCTTAAATCTCCACCCGAGCCTTTTCTCTGCCCAGAGCTGCAATATAAACGTAGTCGATAAACAGATCGGCACACCGGAAAGACAGAGAGAAGCACAAAGTCATGCAAAACCCAGGGAAGCACGCAAGACACGCAAGACCTTCAGGAAAATGAACTTTTATCCCTGTGAGGTTTTAATGGAGAGACGAAGTAGCATGCAGATACTGCAGGCAGACCTCACTCAGTTGTCTTTGACGTGTTCTCAGGGTCTGAAACCTCAGTTTCACGCCGTTTTCATAAATGCTGGTGCTAATGTTAATGAACCTTGTGCCATGAAGTTTGTTGTGCAGAGGTCAAACCAGTGTATTGCCATAAGCTTTATAAAGCACTTCTGAAGGAGCCTGCTGTTTGAGATACCACTAGAAAGCGAAGGACAGTGAGTGCATGTGTAGTTTTCTCAGAGTGTAATCTGCCCTCTCCGTTCGCAGGCCTGGTTAGCGGCTGTCAGCTGGCTGGATGATGAGATTCGACCTGCTGTAGCGCACATGGTTTGGTTTCTCATATAAAAAGGGGAAACTGTCACTCTGTGTTTTTTTACAGATTAAAATATTTCAATAAAGATTCTGTTTATTATAAAACATTTCGGACCTTTTTTTTTCCATATTAGAGCAGGCCTGAATCTAAAATATACTTCTTCAACCATTTTTTTGTTTGTACATCAGAATCATCTGCCATCTCTTGTCTCACACTCTTCTGATTTTTTTTTAACTTTACTTTCTTTCCTCCCCTTGTCATCCCTTTCTCGTCTCCCACCCTCTCATCCCCTCTCACCCCGTTTTCCCCTAACCCCTCTGTTCCTCTCCTCTTCCCTGTCTCTGAGAGTCAGTTGCCCACCCTAAATCAGCAAGCTGCCGAGGATTGTGGGAACCCATGGAATCGCCGTGACCAGGGATGCAGGCAGGGAGCCACGGCAACGCTGGAATGTGGGGCGTCTGAGGAGATAAGAGCTGTGAGCCCAGCCAGGGAGAGGGGAGGGATGCAGCGAGAGAGGAGCGATGGTGGGAGGAGGGGGGGGGGAGTGATGCAGAGTGAGACGGAAACAGGGAGAACAGCAAGTCTGTGAATGGGGAGACGGAAACACAACACCATAAACAGCCCAGAGAGCACGACAGAGCGAGACAGAGAAAGAGGGGCGGAGGACTTAGGGGGGCACACACTGGAGATGGGAAGCCAGCCTTATTCCTCTTTGCATTTCATTTACATCCCTGGCCGTATCGACCAATCGGATTGGGAGCAAAGCCCAGGGCTTAGGAGGGGAATAAAAAGACAAAATGCCTTTGCTGCTCTCATCCCTCCCTGATAATACCCCTTCTGTTTTTCTTTTCTCTTTTTCTCCCGTCTATAAGTAGATACTGTCCGAAATGCCAGCGGAAAAGCGACACCTCCGCTTGCTGTGTATCTCAGATAGACCGAGCGGGAGCAGGGGCTGAAAAGACAGCTTTAGCAACTGGGCCTATCTCCTCTCCTCTCCTCTCTCTGGCTGGATGGAAGCTTGGAGTGGAGGGAGGCGGAGGGCCGGGGTGTGTTGGTTGGTGTTTGGGAAGAGAATAGAGGGTGTGAGAGGCATGATATACTGAGCTGGCCACAGATTTTGCAGAATCTCACTCTGGAAAAAACTTTGCCTGCAGATCCCATTCCTAAGCATGAGAAACCTGTTTCAAGGGTGTTTATGAGGTGCCACCCATCTTTGTGAACGCCGCCAGTGCGTGCTTCCCAACTCCACACATATTTTTAGCTTAGGATTGTTGTTATTCTAGCGTACTGAGTTACTAAGTTGTTCATCCAAAATGCCAATTCTTGTCAGTTTGTTGTTGGATTTTCAGCACACTAGAACCTTAACTTTAAGAAATCTCTTAATGTATTAAGAGCTGTTGTTATTTTGGCTTAAATAACTGCTGTGCTATGGACTCATAAATGTGTATTGGGTGGAATTAGGCCCATTAGCGTCAGTCTGTGTTGACATGTCGTCAGGATTGACTTGTCTCAGGTTTTTGTTTGCTATCACTTAAGATGTTGGTGCTTCTCAGTGTGTGGTGGCCGCTGTTTGTGTGTCAGGTACAGTATGTGTGCAGCGTGTTTACTGAGTGTATTTGTCCAGGTGTTTGTAGTGCTTTCCTCTGTGTTCCTTGTCTGTATTTGTGTTGTTTCGAGTGTATTGTGTCAAAATAGTCCAAAGTGTTTTTCCCTGGTTTTAAAGTGTCTTTCCTGAATTTAAAGGACTGTGCCATTGTCTTGGTGCTCACATCTTTGTGTGGGCGCACCCAGACTATTGTACTGCCACTGGACCCATTGCTGGCAATGCTGCTGATATAGAGCTTATTGAAAGTGATTGTTGTTGCACAGATGAGAGTTCATCTCAATAGGGGTCCGCGGCAAAGCATTCAGACAGAGAGGGCCCTTTACCTACCTCTGCCAGACGCATGTGTGAGATAAGGTCACCCCAGGACCCTGTGTGGACCCCCTCCACCTTCACAGCATCCTCATCCTCCTCAGCCCGCACAACCTCACCCCTCTGGTAAAACAAACCAAACAATAGAGGCAGATATGTGAGGGATTAGAGGTCAGAGGGTTGGGGAATGCGACATCTC
Source organism: Ctenochaetus striatus (assembly GCA_034780835.1). Classification (NCBI taxonomy): domain Eukaryota; kingdom Metazoa; phylum Chordata; class Actinopteri; order Acanthuriformes; family Acanthuridae; genus Ctenochaetus; species Ctenochaetus striatus. The sequence continues at coordinate 9,211,019 of JAUZTA010000009.1, forward strand.
CATTTCCAGGATCAATCTTCAACCGCTTGGTAATCTCTGGCCCCGGGCCCTGCATACCTCCAGTGGTCTCACTGGCTGAGGGCTGGCATTGCCAGGCTGTGCGAGCTGGTGCTCCTGCCTGTCGTGGGGTGCTGATAGGATAGTGTGGGAGTGGGGTTATAACCCGACAGTGTGTATGGATGGATGAGCAGAGGGATGTGTAACAAAGGGTCTTCGCTTTAAATCCAAACCTCACCATAATCCTCACTGATAGATGTGTCATTGCATGTGTATGTGTGTTTGCCCACGTATGACACACACACAGCGTTTTTGAGTCAGCGTGCTCCCAGTGAACATGCTTGTTAAGTTTGCTTTAATCTGTAAATTTGTAATTGTGCAATAACTTTGCGTTCTTCAGAACACACTGAATATTATCCCTAAGTTACCGTTGTTATCTTGTGTACACACATTTGTTTATTTGATACAGCCCCTCTCCACCACTGCACTTCTGTATATCAAAGACAGCAGTGCAGCAGAGCGCAATTGAAAATGGCTACCGTGGAGAAAGGTCTCTCTCTGCTTTGACTGCGAAGAGGCAGAAAAATCCCCATTCTCCGCTCCCTTCTTAGATCTATTTAAATAATTGAGGAGTAAACTGACAAATTAGGCACCTTTATGGACGCCCCTGGGCTCTCTCTGGGGTCCTTCAGTTTCCCCAACACAAGAGAGTGCCACCAGCCACAGGATAATATCTCT
>JAUZTA010000009.1:9238463-9249538 GCA_034780835.1 Ctenochaetus striatus
AAAAAAAAAAAAAAAAAAAAAAAAAAAAAAAAAAAAAAAGCGGGGGCACTGCATAGTGAGCAAGGTATCTAAACTGAGGGCTTTCCCCACACCATCACAAAGGAGCTAAACCTTTGTGTAATGTAACATGTAACTGACCCTGGAGGTCAACAAAACACATGCAGTCTCCTCCCCAGGGATTAAAAGAGGACAAACCCCCATTCAGTGTCAGTTTGGGAAGAGTTTTCCGCACGCAGACGGATTCTCCAGGAAGCTTCTGCATCTGGGATTTTATCTCTACAATTATTCACAATTCTGGTTCAAAGTTCTGCTTAAAATGATTATGGAAAATGCTGCTGAATGAGTCTGTATTCTAGTTTCTAGGCTCCGTAATGAAAAAGGTGTGCAGATCATGAAATTATGGGTTTCTTTTTTCACAAAGATTTTTTCCATCAATTCAAATGTGGTGCCTCAATGATGCTGCAGCTGTGTGTGTGTATGTATGTGTGTGTCTGTGTGTGTGTGTGTGTGTTTGCCAAGTTTGCTCTTTCCATTAATATGACATGCCTTTTAATTAGTGCCATAATTGTTTGTGTTGTGTTTGTGCAGGAGTTCGCCAACAAACAAACGGATGCAATTAAACACACTCGCCTTCAGATCATCAATGAGGACGCAGAGTCAAGACTGGTGGAAAAAACTGGCAAGGACAAATGGAAGACGGGAGAAGAGTCTGCTGCCTCAAGGTTAAACATCAAGTGTGCAAAGAACTCGTCCTCACGCAGTCTGGATAGTCTTCATGAAAGACAAACTCTAGTTTTTTTTAATATATCGAACGTCCTCATTTTTTAAAATGTTATATTTTGGTATCTCTTCTTGTCCCTCTGAAAAAGACAAATCAAACAAATAAAGGCTATGGTATTCAAACTGCCACCCTGCTCTCTGACTCTCTCTCTGCACCTAGCTGTTCTCTGTGTGCTGAGGTGTCTGCATGGCGTGGTAAAACCTGCCCTGCAGACCGGACCTCTCAAGTCTTCAAAGGAGGAAGGACTCAATGTGGGGGATTTGTTCAGGCTTATTTGGTAACCTAGGATTTGAATTGGATTCTGGGAGGCATTCATAACACATTTGAAAATGTTACATTGTGTGATTTTGTGTGTAATCCCCATAATAAATTTTGGAAATGGTCACAGCACTTGCACAACTGGGACTATTCATGATTTATCAAATGGTTTTCTTGTCTTGCCTCTCGGGGGTGAGGTGTGTGTGTGTGTTGCCGGCAGGGAACGAGGACGATGTCAGCCGTCGGTTGGGAGAGGAGACATTTCTCCTGTTTTAACCTTTCTCTCAGCACTGTTTTGTTTATTTGACCTGAATACGTGATAGGGTCAGCCACTGTGCTTCCACAGGGATTCAAACAGACCCCCCAACAGCTCTGGAGCACTACAACCTCCAGTGGATTATACCTCCCTGGGAGGAGTGTACACGCACACGCACACACACTCACACACATACACACACACACGCGCTGCAGGTACAGTTTATTAAACTTGGTGTATATTAAATCAAAGCCACAGTTATAGATTAATAAGCTGGTTTTTCTTTATTCCATCATACCTTCAAAGTGCATACTCTGCATTAATGTAGTTAATGTGGAAAACTATGCAGCTAAATCATTTTAATTTGTCGCAAAGTGTTAAATAATATGCAAGTCTAATGAGACCAGTTTTAAAGCTCAATACCGACATGTTTTACAACATTTGCAATACTCAGCTTTAAATAATAATGTATGTCTCATATGATTTTTTAGCAAAACAGCAAAATTAACTTGCTAAAAGTTCCCAAAATGACATCTACTGCTTCTGTCACTGAAAAATCTAGACTTTCTGAAAGTGCGGATGTTTATTTCTGTATTTCTCTACCTGCTGGACACAAGACGTCTCCTTCTTTACTGTAAGGTCCATTTTCAGTGTTTCTGCTCCAGTTTTTACACCACACTTCTACAAGCTGTATACTGTGCCATGATTGGCTTCCAGACACAATCTCAAAATCAAGGTGAGCTCAGAGAAACATCTTTTAGCAAATTAACTTGAAACCAGCCCTCTAGTGTCAAACTTTGCACATAAATCCCTCTGCACGGTGACGGTCAAACATCCATGTGAAGCAGCAAGAAGTAAAACTCAGCAAGATTTAGTAGAGGGGGGCTTTAAATGTCCCTTTGCCATCAAAATTAGTGGTGTGTGTTTGCAAAACCCCAGAATAACTGTAACCCAGGTGCTTTATTGAAATAACAAATAGATAAGTCAAAATGCAGAATTTTGTTTTAGTTATCAATGTTCTCTAACAGGTAACTTTCATTACAAACATGGTTCATCACACGGTTTGGTGGCTCCGCTGTTTGGATTTCTTGTACGAAACTCTCCCGCCATATAAAGAGCAAGAGCAATGTTGTGTGTGTGTGTGTGTGTGTGTGTGTGTGTGTAAATCTGTGTTTGTGCCCTGTCCAAACCCACTTTGCTTTGAATGACACTTTGGCGATGCCCCCAGCTCCCCACTTCGACTTCTCAAGCGTACCCCCTGTTAGTGCCAACTCTGCCAATTCCTCTCATGTCTTTAATATCTCTCTTTGGGCCTTTGGGTTTTGCCAGTGAAGGCTCCCCCTTGACAGTTGGACATTGCCGTCACATTTGGGAGACAGCGGAGGGTGTTTGTAGCGTTCCCAGCCCCGGGCCTGTGGGGAATCTGTGATGGCTCGCCTGTCAGCCGGCCCCTCCCCTGTAATTAGGAGAGTAAACACAGCGCCTGGCTCGGCTAGTGGGGGGAGAAGTAGGAGGGAGCGGAGGAGGGGAACGTCCGGCTCCTGTCCTACTGCTACTTGAGCTGTCCAGGAGCAACTCTGGACTGACTGGCTGTGATATGCAGCCCATCACATCTCTGTGGAGGAGATTGAAGTCTGTGAACATGCTGAGAAACATCAGATTTTCCATTTTTTTATGTTGAGCATCAATGAGTCAAAGAGGAGGCTTTTCACTGAAGTGAACCTTTGCAGAGAAAACACAAAGAAACTGATCACTCAAGATGATCTGAGAGATTCTCAAAAGTGATTAGAACAAGTGCGGCTGTTGAGTAAAAGCTGCTTTCTGCGAGGTATTTCATGTACGTTTGTACCACAAAGAAGAAATAAGACAACAAACCACCACAAAGTCTCCATCCTTCCTCTCCTCACCTCTCTCCTGGTTGCTGGGGGGACTGGTCAGCGGCTGGAGGAATGTGCTGTGGGCTGGAGTTGTAGCCGTAGCTTGGGATCAGCTCGGGGGGAGCGCCATCCCACCCAACCCCAGCCACTCCACTCTGCCCAGGCAGGGAGGCTGGCCGCGGGAATGCTGAGACCAGGAGGGGAGGAATTTTTCACTGGAGGACCTGCCAGAGAAATGCCATGCGGGGAGCGATGAAGAGAGAAACCTAGATAGAGAGAGAAAGTGAGAGAGGGAGAAACGGAGATCTCAGCCAATTGAAACACAGCCTGTCAGTGTCATTTTTGGTTCTGAAGGATGCTTACTGATGATGGGCCAGTTGCTGAATGAGCTGGTTGCCACACAGACATGGTGGCACCATATCTGACTCAGATCTTTCTCAGATGGCTTGGCGTTCAGTGGGCGTGACTTGAGGTAGCCCGAAGCAAAGTTTGAAATTATATATTATTTTAAAATATATTATTGTTTTACAGCGTTGGTGTAAATCATCCATCTGTATTAACCACCATCTGTCTCTCCAGCACATGAGCCCCATCACATGCACTAGTTTTTGTGTAAGTACATTTTAAATCAGATGGTGTGCATCAGTGTGTGTGCATGTGGCGGACAGAGAGAGTACAAAAGGAGGGGGGGGGGGGCATGAGGGCCCAGAGTACTTGCCAAAGTCTTTACGGCGCCCAGAGAGCCATGCTGCAGCATCATGGTCCACAGCATGGAAAGACATGGGGCAGATGGGTGCAGTGTAGCAGCACAACCTCCCCCTTCTCCTCCCAAATGTGAGGCAGCAGTGGTGGGAATGGCACAGTGTGAGAGGGAGCCTGAGTTCATGGCTGAAACAGAAAAGCTGTTGGAGGGGCATTTGGGGGCTGGGAGAGAGTGGGGGCTGAAAGCTGTTTGAGGTGGTGGTGTGGAGGAGGCGGGGGGGGGGGTGCTTTGGAGAAGTTGGTGGGGCAGGGATCCTGCAATGGAGAGGGAAAGCCAGTCCCCCTGTCACATCCCTTTGAAATCCAAGTGCAGGGGCACGAGCCCAGGGAGGAGTGGCAGCGTGGCCCAGCGCCTGGGCAGACAGGCAGTCACCGCACTGGGCCACAGTCCAGCTCGCCTCGCCTGGCCCCTTCCCACCCCAGCCCACCCCGTCTGGCCCAGGCTTATGGGAGTCAGGCAGCCGACCCCCAGTGGACAGGCCGGAGCCCTACACTACTGAGTCCCATCTCAGAGCCGCCGCGGGGCTCCAAACAGCGGCAGCATCCACCGGGGAGAGAGGCCCCTGCGGAGACGCCTCACCGCTCCTCCTGCATACAGGCCTCTGGATGGGGGCCCAGCGGAGTCTGCTGCTGATGATAACCCCCACCTCACCACCGGGGCCGTTCTGCCTTCAGGGCCTGCGCAGGTCCACACATCCCCATGGCAACAGTGGCAGGGCCGTCCACACAATGTGAGTGGGCAACAAGCCAAGTGCTGCCAAATTGGGATGAGGGAGAGACATTTTGGGAGAACGCTCAATCCTGAATCTTTTCACCTTTATTTTGTCTCAGGCTAATCGTGTTTTTGGCTCCAGTGATCTAATATCAGAGACTTGGACTGTATTATTTATTTGAGCAGTGGTCAGCAGCAGCAGCAGCAGCAGCAGAGACAGCCACATTTTTCTTTTTGTGAGCTTCTCCATCGCTGTTCCATGTTATTTCAATTCTTTAGGCTCTAAAAATTTAATTGTCAGCTTCTCAACAGCAGCGCCAGGCATTCGTAAAACAAGACCCTCAGGCAGAATTGACCTAAAACATTCAGAAGCGTTCGTTGTATGTTTAAAGGGACCTTGTCATGGCAATATTAAGCCTTCGTAAACACAAGTAGTTCAATGACATTCACGGCATCCACCTAAAGTTGAATCCCCACCCACTCTAAGCCACTGGGAAGATACTGTATAAGTGGCTGGGTGGTGTTTACTGAAAGTGGATATCTGCTGTTTGTTTTGTTGTTCTGCTTTCCGACCGTAAACACTGCACAGATTTCCTTGAGTGGTGTTTGAAACGTGTATGTGTGTGTATGCCATGTGTTATATTTGCTGATAACAGGATTTACTCAAATTGCGAATCACCAGTTGAGAAAGGTTAATTGTCGGTGCAACTGGTAGAATGGGTACACGCAATAATTATTAGTCTAAGTTGCTTTATTATTTAGGGACGCTAATTAGGCATTAACTGTGGTCCCCTTTTTGGATCACGACTTCAAATGCATGTCAAATTGCATTAAGTTCACTTTGACATCCATTTATCAAACTAAAGGAATGCTGTTTTGTAGATGTCCTTAGTGTGTTTATTATTATGAAACTGATCTGTTCTTGAGGTATTGATCAGAAAATTAGCAGAGGGATTTTCAGAAATTGCTCAGTGCAGTGTGCATCCTCATTTTTATTCACTCTGAGGACAATGCAGTTTATAACTGGTGTGTATTTTTGTCTACTAGGGGTGCTTTTGGTTTTAGTGGTTTGGTAATTTAAGATTGCATTAAGAAGGGTATTTGATACTCTCACAAAAAAAAAAACACCCGCAAACACTTAAGCAGAGATTTGAAGTGTATTTTCAGCCACACCAGTTATTACTCCTCTTAGAAACACAAGGTTTGGTCCATGCGCCACCCATGTGGATGAGACTGGCATGAGTCTGGCATTAAGGTGAGGTGGAAAGTGACAAGAAAAGAAAGCAAGAGATCAAGGCGTGACTGCCAGTGCATGTCATTGCCCTACACTCTCATCAAATAGCCCCGTGCTGCTTATGTTGCTGCCCAGACGCAAATTAATTTGGATGCCTGGAAAGACTGCAGAGCCCGGGACTCATCTCTGCCCTTTAAAAAAGAAAAGACACCAGCGGAGAGCACTCTTCCAACAAGGGAGGGGCCGGGGCCAAGAGAGGGGTTTTGATGGATTTCGGCAGAGGGCAATACAGTGTCTGGAATAAGATGGGAGGGTACAGAGGACACGGTTGAATGTGCTTGTCCTGCTATGATGACAAGATGGCTCAGCCACCACTGTGCCACCGGCCTCCCCTTGCTTTCTTCCTCCCCTCCCTCCCCCTGATACTCCCCCTCAGGACACCAGTGAAGTAGAAGGGAGTGTTGAAGTAAGAGCGAAGGAGGAGGAGGGGGGGGTAGAGGAGCACTGACAGTTAGCCGCCGTTTAATCTTCTCCTTGGCTCACTGCAGATTCTTTCACTACATGCCCCACTCCCTCTTCTCCCCAAATCTGTACCTGCTCATCCCTGGGCCCGCTTAACAGGGGGGCTCTTGATCAGTGAGGTGATGGAGAATGGCCCTCGTCACACACTCCAAATAGGATCGGATTGCCTGGGAGTAAAAGGTGAGAGCTTCATGGAGCTTGGTAAAAATAGAGGAGGTGGTGATGGTGGAGTGTGTTAGTGTTTGTATCTGTGTGTGTGTGGGGTGGGTGCATCCAAAATCTCACACACTACCAAAAAATGAGCTCTGTTCAAGAAGGGGTTTCCAGGACTTGATGGTTTAAGAAGGGTTTGGGCTGGTGCAGAACAACCACAAAACCCCCAGTACATGTGCGCTGGTGAGGGGGTTAGCCAGGACAGGAGGGGAGCGAGGCAGAGGTCTTGTTCTCCACTGGCATGTCGTTGGCATGTCGTTAACCTCCCAGGGCTCAAGGGGAAAAGAAGTGAGTGCTTAAACTCGGGCTTCGTTTGTAAGGTGCCTGGGGAGAGCTGAACCCCTGCTGGAGGACAAGGTAACAAAACAGCAGCATGCTGACTGAAGGAGGGATGGACACTGGTGTAAAGGGTTAAATAAAAACACATGCTGGGTCACAGACCAACCCCCTGGGCTCAGAATTATATAGTTAAGTGGCTCAAATGAAGTGTTTCAATATTCTGGAGATCCTTAACCAATACTGCTCATCAGTGATTTTGTTTTATTTATGTATATCTGTGTTGATAGACATATGTAGGTCTTTAAGTAAAAGTAGCAGTCCTAAGTAAAATAAGTAAAACTTAGTAAATTACTGCGATACAAGTTAGAGTCCCACATTTGAACTGACAAAATCTAAGTGTACGAATAAAAGCGCTACAAATACAGAAAAATACCACCTGTGAGTGTTACATCAAAGTAATATAGCCAACTGTTCTGTTTGCTGTTGCACTGGCAATTCATTGTAAGTGGTTTGAAGAGGTGCTTAATTTTAACTGTAAATTTTTAAAAAATACTTCAAAAGATAATCCCATGTTTTGTATCTGCAGTTGTTGTAATCTGAAAACTAACTATAGCTAACTATAACTAACTATATGTAGTGCAGCAAAAAATAAAGGCATAGTAATAATGGACTTTTTTAGAGATACGCTTTGGCTATTAGCGTTCTTGCAGAAAGTTTTGATGAGAAAATATATGCCATTCACATCAAACTTCTGTTAAATATAAAGCTACAGTCAAAAGTTAGCTAGCTTAGCTTAGCACAAAGACTGCTAAGGAGGAGTCCAAGACTGGACACAAGAGAAATTGCTGGCCTGCCTTAAAAAATGCACCTATAGCACCTCCACATTAAAATGCCATTTGCTATTTGTACAATCCAAACAGAAGTGTGAAAAAAAGATACAAAAACAAATGCCTGCCCCTTTTTGGTCAATGCTCCATGTAATTTCTTGAATTGGAGCACAGCATGTGTAAAATGGTGAACTGTGGAAATAATGTTTCAATTTTTGCTCTTATTATAAAAAACAAGATAAAGAATGTTGATTAGTGAGCTTCAGAGGTGTTGCTAGACTGATTTTATAAACTTTGAATGGAAGCTGGCTGGCTAGCTCCCTGTTTTCAATCTTCATGCTAAGCTATGCTAACTGGCTGCTGGCTTTAGCCTCAAATGTAACAGACTCATACTAATAAGTATTTATTTTTTCTTCCAGCTCTCCAACACAGAGAGAATAAGCGTATATGGGCTAGTCTTAGCTTTAAATATTCTAACATGCTACAAGAACCTCTGAATTGTTTTTTTGCTAGGCTACGATGTCTGAGTAAATGTATTTAGTTGCACTCTGTTACTCCTTTTGTCTGTTTTTGTATACCCCAGTTATTTACACTCTGCACAATAAATTAACTGCTGTAGTCTACAGTTGTCTGGTAATTCTCAATATGTTAACTAAAAGGATAATTGACAGAGTGATACTTTACTCTGCTCAATAAAGTTTAAAACGTTATGAATAAAGAGAGTGGGACAGGAACAAGAGACCACTCTACTTTCCGCCACTTGTCATCTAATTTTAATGTAAGTTTACAGCCATCACATAACAGTAGTTAGTAAAAGGGAAAAAGTAACATTACAATCTAGTCTTTGTTTTGAGTTTCAGCGTGTGTGTGTGTCATTGTGAGGCGAGTTAATGAGACGGAGGCTGCAGTTGGAGTACAGAGGGGAAAAAATGGGCAGTGAGAGTCAGAACAAGAGGTTGGTAACTCTTGCTTAGTCTTGTGATCAAACACCAGTGGTGACACTACAAACTTCTATCCCCTCTTTTCAGCATTTCTCCTTTCCAATACCCCCAACCCCCTCCACCACCACCACCACCCTTCTTTTCTACAGTAGTAATGCCCCTCACTATTTTTCTACATCTTATCCCTTTTAATTAGAAAGCAAATTCTGCAGCCTGGAGAGACCTAATCCCCTACAACCCAACAATGCACAGAGTGGCTTTGAACAGCCGACCTGCAGCCCTCAACCCCCAGTGCTTCAAATTCCCCCTGCACTGCTGGACCTTCGAGGGGGGAAGGGGGCCGTTTTTCTTCCCAGAACATTATGACTTAAGGATACATGTGCTGCCGTATTTGTAGAACCACATATTTGCATTTAAGGAATGTTAACGGTAATTAACAACTAAGTGACACATGTGACAGAAATGATACATGTGTATGCCAACTGGGTCTGTCTCCCCCGTGAGAGATGTAGCCTCAGCTGATTTGCATATATATTAATGTCCTTATTATATAGATTAGATCCCATTAGTTGTGGTGATTCTGGTAGAAGGTGCAGTCACTAGGATGCTGAAGGTCTCGTTATTATGTTAAAATGGTGTTTAAATTGTTGGAGGGCAAGGAAAAAGAAGGGGTTATGGCTCTGATGCAAGGTTAAGGGTGATTAGATACTCTGACCATCTTGACAATAGGCTGAGATGAGATTCTAAAAGCCCCAAAAAGGAAAAGGCCTCTCTAAAATGGAACTCTATTAGCTGTCTGTGCTTTTACGCTGCTTGTATCTGAAATTACCGGCTTTCATTTCTTAATAAAAGTATATCTAGATGGCGCACGCAGTCTGTCGAAATTAAATTCTTGCTTCATTCCTGGGTCTGAACGCTTTACATCTACTCCGGCTGTTAACATGGGGGCAATGTGATCATGTACTGAGCTGTTTGTCAGGAGAATTATGAAGCTGTCAGTGTCTGCTCTTGTGCCATCTGTGGAAGAGAGGTCATCTGATAGCAGCGATGATGAGAGCGAGGAGGAGGAGGAAATCAGGCACAGAGACGCTGACAATGGCAACAGTTTAATCTACTGATTGCTGCTTGTGATTTACGAGAGCGGAAACATTGGAAAGTTGAATTTCGACTCTTTGTGCTGCACTGCCTCCAGTGGTCTATGCGTTCCTTTTTCATTACTATAACTGCAGAGGTAGTTGGAGTCAACTTGAGGAGTTTTAAATGCAGGTGCTATACTTTTAGTCAGGGGCATATTGTCAGTGCAAGTAAGTTTGACTGGTAAAAGGGGAAAACAATAAGGGTTTTGAAAATGGAAAATGTGCCATCAGTGTTTGAAAACCAAGCTTAAAGACCCCAAGGAGTTACATGATTATTTTAGTAGAAGTTATTTTAACTTTTAAAGCTGCACTAATGAAAATTTTTAACAAATGATCAATTAGCTATGTGTGATATGATTGCAGTAGCTCTTACAGAGCAACTTATGGACTCTAAGGTGGATTTAAGTGTCTTTTAGCTCTTTGGTTGGATTGCTTTATGGTTTGATCTACTCTCATCTTGCTCAATACCATAATGTTCAGCAGCGAGCAGATGCTTCTCAATGTAAAAGCTCAGATAAGCTCAGATAAACCCGCTGTATGCTACATACAACAGCATTCGAAAAAAATAGCAGCATTTAGCAGCTTGTAAATGTATTTAGTGACTGGAAACACAACTCCAAATGGGCAGTAATGTTGCTCCATGTCTGATGGTTCAAATAAGCAGTAGTTTGTTAACTTGTTCACCATACTAACCAACTCTGTGATAATGCATAATACATCAGTGTTTTGGCGACAGCTTGTTTTACTGACAAATAGAAAGACAAAGGGTGCTCTAAGTTAGTGCTGTAGTACAGTGAGCCTGATGTGCTTGATTTGTGTTATATGGGCAACAAACAAAAGAAAACTAAACAAGCTTGCACTGTTAAATCTAATCTAATCTAATCTAATTGATGTTGCATTTTTTTTTTAACGTGTAAGTTGCTAGAAAGAACAGTGTTAGTCATCAGTAACCTAAACATGATGAGCTTGATCATTTCTGGAGGCTTGCTGTTGAACACAGCTGGAAATACTAATAACATGGATGAACTGGAGCTATGAATACTTCAAGTACCTGTGTGAACACTTCTGAATCATTGTTTGACGGAAACAAACTGTGAAGACTGGAATTTTGATTCAAATGAAAGAGACAAAAGGAAATCTCTGTCGTGAATGAATAAATTGTTCCTGTGTGGAGAACTTGGTCATTTGCAGACTACATTCCTTCTCACTGAGTTTCTTCATTTTCAGTCTCTCAGCTCTGTCACCTCTCCCTTCTCATTTTAACAGCGTTTTCTTTA
>JAUZTA010000009.1:9291555-9310848 GCA_034780835.1 Ctenochaetus striatus
TGCCCCCCATGGAGCTGTAGCTGTACTGCTGCAGGTGCTCGTGGACCAGCCGGTGGAAGCGCACGCCCAGCTCCGTCAGCACCGTGTCCACGTTCTTGCCGTCCATGGACTTCCGCACGTGCTCCACCTGCCTACTGACGTAGGCACATACCTTGGAGCAGGCCTGCCGGGTGAGGAGACACAGAGGGAAACATGGAAAATGTGCAGACCAAAGTCAATTTGGAAATTTCCAGAGTTAATTTTCAAAATCCATACGATAGACGGATGTAAGTGATTTGCAAGTGGCTGATTTGTTTTGTTTTGCACGTGAGCTCAGTGATGGAGGCTGAAGCCTTGCAGCTCTTACTGCAGTGTACTGGATCATGACGTTGTTCTCGTCCTCAGGCCTGAAGTCAGTCTTCTTTTGCTCTGTTGCCAAGATGTGTTTCATCTGCCCCACCATGCAGTTTATTGTTCTGTGCGTAGCAGGAAAAATACATTGGAGAATGTTTAAATGATGATTCATTTTTGCATTATGGGTTTTTGTTTGCGCATATAAAACACATCACACGTGAGAGCAGATTGTAGCCAATTCTAAATTTAGTGACCTGTCGATTCCTGTGTCCAGTTTCACTTCCATCTGTTCAATCACTTCTTTCTTCTTGTGCAGGCACTCTGCCAACTTTGGAGATGAGCTGGAGACGTATTTTGAAAAGGTAAATTCAGAGCTCTCACTTCATCTAAAAATGATTAAACTGTTATTATCAATGAGAGGCATTAGTAATAAAATAACTGCAGACTGTGGAATATATAGGATTTTAACTTTTAAATCAGAACTGACCTTATTAGAGGCATGAGCTGGTCATTAAACTGCTTGTCAAACAAGTGGAAGATAGAGTTCGCCTGTTGAACCACGTCCAGGAAGTACAGGTTGGCATTCTTGGCATCCGATGAGGGAATCGCTGTAGATCAAAGAGAGAGGGGAAGAAGGGAGGGAATAAGTCCAGACAATAAACCGAATGGTAGGTGAAAGGATAAATGAATGTGATTCATGTGAGCATGTGATTCATGAAAATAACTGTTACCAGCTCACATATTTTATTTAAATACACATATGTAGTTCCAATGCAGCTGCCTGAAAATCATGAGCTCTCTCCTGTATTCAGCCACATTTACAGGACAATGCAACAGGGGTACAACCTGCTCTGCATCAAGCTAACTTTTATACTTATATTAACTATATTTATCTATCATTTTGTTAACTGTCATAAAAACATGTTGGTTAAATTACTGAGTGGTATCAAAAGCAACAAGTATCATCTAAAATCAAAAGACCATTTAACAGTATTCAGTGCATTTAATTTTAGTGTAACATTTTATCAGTGACGTCAGTAGGTGAGCTTAACAGATATTTTTCCTTCAAGTGTCTGAGAGAAAAAAAACTGTGGCGACTTCAAGGGTTAAACAGCTTGATGTATCTTCAAGTCCATATTTTAAGACCACATAAGTCACAACTGTAGACAATCATGCATTCAGGTGTTTTTTTGTTTTTTACCCCCCCGACTCATCAAAGTAGAAAATATCATATGACAGTTTTGACGCAGCATGATGGAGTCTGGCTTTACCTCCTCAGCTGTATGTCACATTAACACACATCAAGCACAGATTGTAGTCATAAAAGAGCTGAAGTGAACGCACCTGAAAGGCCAATCTCAAGGGCGTAGTCAATGTGTTCAACACAGAGGTGGTCAACCAGCAGCAGAAAGATTGAGAAGGCGTTCTTGGGCAGGTCTGAAGGATCTGAAAGCTGTGACGCACCCCCCACACAAAAAAAAAAGAGAAGACATTGAACTCTTTTTAGCTCTGCAGAATTTTCTCTCTTAACCTGTGTTCCTCAAAGCTTATTTTTTGTCTCACCCTGTGGCATCTCTCAAAGGCATGACGTGTCTCCTGCAGCAGGTTGACAACCAGCTCTGGGGACAGGAAGGTCTCCCCATGGGTGTCAATGATAGGGCCAAGGGGGAGGTTGGTGCGCTGCCTGATCCGCTCCTTCAGTTCTTGGATGCTACATAAAGACACGAATGCTGATTATTTTTGTTATTTTTTTATATAGCATATTAAAATAATCTAATCAGAGGATGTCCTGATGTGGAAAAAAGTGAGATTAAAATCTGACCTGCCGGTGCCAATGGGGCGTTTCTGGTGATTCTTGGAGTCATAGTAGCGCTGCAGGATCATGGCACCTCGAGTGCGGAGGTATTCCCTTTCCATGTCAATGTAGCTTTCCAGGTATGAGGAGAAGATGCTTTTTATCAGCTTAGACAGAAAAGTGTGCTTGTCTGAGCCCAGGTTGAACTCTGTCAGCTTAGTGGCCAACGCTGTGGTCCTGGAAAAGATGTAAAAAAAAAAAAAAAAATGCAAGCTTCAGGGTTACGGTGTTGACTGTAAGTGAATGAAAAAAATATGGGAACAGGTTAAATACCTGGTGTAAAGGTCATAGAGGTTTTTGAGGTACTGCTCTACATCAGAGTGTCGAGTCTCTTCCAGTTTTTCCCTGACGTGGGCCTGCAGACACAAAGTCAAGTATGACAAATCAGAAGAGAATGACAAATAGTTTATGTCTAAATCAAAGTCAATAAATAATAAAATCAGTATAAATACCTGTAATTTGTTTTCAAAGATGTTCTGGATGAGTTTGGCCATAACAGTCTCTGGGCTGCTGAAGACCTCTCCCACCTGTTTGTTGACCCTCTGGCAGAGGGCTGCAGTGTCCTCGAACACATCATTTCTCAGGTAGGCCCCCTAGGAAGACAAACAAAGGGTTCATAAGGACTCCCTGGATATTACAGGCCAACAAAAGAGTGGGACATTATGTGTAAAAGGAAATTTTCATACTCACTTCCTGACATTGCTTGATGTAGACATCCACACAGTGTGCATAGCCCTTTTTGGAAAAAGACGCAGGAGTTACTCTTAAGCAAAATTACATCATGGAAGTGCAATGATTCAAAGTAAGATTAAGGCACATAAGAAAACTTTACTGATACTGAACTAGTATGTCAAAACAGTTTATAATATATGAAGCAAGATTAATGGTTTGATTAAATGTGGACTAAAAATCATATGAAAACAACTAATACAATTGTTCCAGGTCACCTTGAAATGTAATAGAACTGCTGCCACCTCCCGCATACGTCCAATCTCACCCCTGCGCTGGGCAGCAGTGAACTCCTGGATTAACTGCCGCTCCAGATCATGGTACTTACCTGGGCAGAAACACAGGTAACAAACAAAAAAAAACAAACAAAAAAACAAACCAAGACACAAACTTAATGTTATCACTTGTAGCTGAACTATAATGTATTTGCAATGTGACAACAGTAGTTTGAGTGAAACTTACTTGCAATTTTTGCCTTGACATCTGCAAATCTGACAGAGGAATAAATTGTTAGTCTTCAATATGAGAATTACAAATTATACCCCACGAAAAAATTAAAGTACATGTGTTTAATTTCTATAAATATATTATGACACTAAATTTAAAAATGCTTCGGTACTTGACATGTCCTGCCTTGGGCTTACACTCTGAGGAATAATCTACATCACTAATGCACCACCTTCCCGTTGTTCGACAGTGCTCTTGTCAAAAGCTGCCCCCCAGGATGCCTGACTCACCTGTCGAATGGCAGCTCCTGGGCAATGAGATGCAGCTTCTGAATGATATCAGCAGCCTCCTTAATCTGAGAGAGAGAGAGAGAGAGAAAGAGTGAGCATGAGAGAGAGAGAGAGAATCAGGTGAGGCAAAAAAAAGAGCAAGAGAGCACAAGAGGACCATGACAGGTGGACATCCAGACAGAAAGCTGCCAGGCTGCCGCCGGTGTCTCCACTTGGGGATCATCATTTTAGAGCAGCCCTCCTCCACCTCCCTGTGTTGAACAGGGAGCTGATAACAGACAGGCTGCGTGCACCTGGGCATCGGCAGCAGCAGCAGTCCTGACTTAGCAGCACATCCAACTCTTTATTGGCATGCCTTTTCTGAATGGGCTGTAATCCCACAGGAGTCTAAATCGCCTTCAATAATCTGTCCGGCCAGGGATATCTGTCTAAAAAAAGGAGGCCCTGTCGAGAGCCCCCCTTCCCCCCCTCCCGCCCCTCCTGACATACACACTGGCTGAAAAAGCCCCAGACCTACGAAAGGCCCGCCGTCCGCAACTCCTCTGTTCCCGCAGATGCCTGCCTCAGCTAACATCATTACTCTGCTCCCGTGAGGAGGATCCAGCCTTTCTGCTCGGCGAAGGTTTTCTAAGTATCTGTCCCCCAGCTAAGATTAGCTAAATCCCATGTAAGTAATGTAGCCGTCTCCCTGCAGTCAGGGTTTAGCAGCACTTGTCTCCACGCTGGCGGCCCAGCCCTCCCTTTCAGAAGGATTAGCAAAGCCATCCCCCTTCAGCTATTCACTTGCAGCTTTCCTTTTTCCCCTTCGTCTCGAGGTATGCTCAGGAAACGGAATCTGGCCAGATATTTCTGCATGCCTCTCTGGAAAACTAGCTCCATCTCCAGCTCTCGTCTCTGGGATTGACCCCCCAGCCTTGCTGCTCTGCATTCACTAATGATGTTGCCACCAACAGGAATTAATCTAAAGCATCCCGATCTCTCTACCGTCCCTTACAAAACTGCGAAGTCAAACTTTCAGGGGTCACTCGTCTAACATCATCATGGCGTCTGTGTAGGCAGAAACTAAGTAAAAGTGTGCATCTCATCTCCCAGCATGCATGTTATCGCCGCCCTAACATGTACCATAATGCCACGAGCTCTTTGCTGCGGTAATGCGACACAAAGCTGAGGACCAACCAAATTCTTGCTCCCAGACAACCTTCTGTAAATGCAATTAGGGTTGACATGAGCATGTTGACATCCATGCTAGTCAATCAGCCAGCTATTGTCAGACGGCAAATGACAGTTTATTAATCCAAATTAGCTGAGGGATCCAACTAAAGGGATAAACTTGACAAATTAATATGGATGGTTTACCTCATAATCCTGTTCATTCTCACCTCCAGCAGAATCGCGGCGGGGGTCCTCGTCAATGGTCACACACACACACACGCACGCACACACACCTTCACTGACAGGAATAAAAGAAACACATGCAGCGAACCCACCTTGTCTGGATTGTTGAAGACGTCACTGCGTAGGTCTCCATCCAAGAACTCGTTAAAGTAGGTCATTAGGCGCTGAGCCTCCACCGCCCTCTGCCGGGGTGTGTTTACCCCTTCGAGCTGATCCCCAAGGTGACAAACCTTGGTTGCCACATAGCTGATATGCTCATCGAGCTCCTGGAAATGCTGAAAGGCCACCTGAATTGACAAAAAAACAGAGGGAATGTTAAGTCACTCTGTAATGTGAGATATGAGTGGGTGTCACTGGCTACTTGACCATGCAACTCACCTGATTGCTTCTTTGCAAGTCTTGAACTTTGTGGGCAAATTCTTTGGCCTCACGATGACACTGATGCTCGAGCTTCTCCACACGCCGCTGGATTTTCTCATCCAACTGCTTCAGCTCCTCTATGTGGTTCTCAAATTCTTCCAACAACCTTGACACACAACGAAGAATGTAGATCAGCACACAAAGATCCTCCACTAACAACATGTAAAACACACAAAAAAATGCTCTTCTTCTGTAAGAGTAATTGGGTACCACAAGGTTAAACCTATCCCACTGACCTCACAATTATAGTTAGGTATGAAATAGCACCGGATTTTTAATTCCTGGGTCCCCAGGATTAAGAAGCTCTGAAAACTAGCAACTTCGTCAGCTGCATTTTAAGTGCCATCAGGACTGCAGAGCAAATGTTCTAAGTCAGCACCACATTTCACAGAGTAGGAAACATCCCAAAATGATGAGTGTATAATCTCTTGACTAATTCCCTCAGCACTGGCTACAGCTTAAAGACATCTCCCATCCCTTCCCAATAGACACTCATTTCGTGGCTGGTGACTCACAGTATGGTGGCCTCCACAGATATGTTGTCTCTGACTCCTTGCTAAGAGCTTCCAAGGAGGTGGTGGCAACAGTTTTGTGGAGGAAGTAGATAAGGCAGGATGGATCCACAGTATAGTTAAACTGTTGTGGCATTTTTGCTTACGAGAAGTATCTCGGTCCCCAAGCGTAAACATAATAACAACCAGTTAAAATACCATGAAAAAATATCTCAAGCAAAGATATTTCCTGTTTTTTTTTTCAGCCAAACCATTAAAGGCTTTAAATTAGCATTGAAGAGACCAAGACAGGCTTCAGTAAGTGCGAGAGGTTTAACTCAGTTTCACTCTGAGTATTTAGATTGCTGATATTGACATCTGTAAATAAACGATTCTTCATCTTAAAACATATCCAATCATTTTTCAATATTATCTTTAAAGAGTCTAAACCAAAGTTTTGCTCTTCTTAACTCCCTAGCCAAAAAAAAGACAATAGCTGGAGTGATGGGAAAAGTGGCTTGCGTAAAAAGATCATATACAGGTATTTATAATATATAATAATAATATACAAATGTCAATTTCAAATCTATTTCAGTGAAATTTTAAGAGGATGAGGCATAAATTATATTGTGGAATAGCTCAGGAAGATACCAAGAGAGAGTACTGATTCGTTATGGATATATGTTTCTACTGTAAGCAAAATGCAAGGACGGTGTATAAGCCCTACATTATCTCGGATTTGACTCTGATTGTAGGAAAACACTCTAAAAGGGAAGCTAACATTTATGTAAGAATTAAGTGACACTTAGCCACTATATTGTCGAGAAAGTCAATTTCATAAACTAGGGTATGATGCTCATGTAAGCTACAGATACTTGTTTCGGGGAAGAAAGATGTGTGCATCGTATGTGAATGACATGCGGCTACAGCAGCTACCTTTTTGGATCAAACGCCTCAGCTCCTCCTTTGGAGCCTCCTCCAGGTGTCCTCCATGCTAGCCTTTCAATGTACTCATCTGCATCAAAGGGCTCCTGAGGAGAAGGGAAGTCATGAGTTTAACCAAACTTCACTGACATCAAGACAGTAAGCAAACGTCAGTTATCAACCCGAATTGTTAAAATAATACTGCAGACGTCTCTAAACTAAAGACGTTTCACCCTGCTACAACGATATGATAGTCAATAAAATTAACGTTTCGGCTAAGATTAACTTCACTTTCTGTCTGTTCTGTCTAGTTCCCGTGCTGTATGAGCCAACATTTATTCTCTAATACACACTCAGGATTAATGGGTTCAATACCGTTAAACTACCGTTAACGACAGTTAGCAGCGAGCTAGCCTGACAGCTAACACAGCTCTCCCGGTGCAGCAGTCATTTTACCTCGAACAGCTGAGCAGTTGTCGCCATGTTCAGAATTCAGCTGGCGACGCGTTGAAATGCAACTTAAAGAAAGGAGCTCGGAGTCCACAATACCGCCGACTTCCTCATGGATTAGCGGATTTCTTACAGTTTTGCCCTTTGTTGACAGCTAGCTGGTTTGCAAATCCAGCTTCCTGTATGGGTAGAGAAGGGTGGGGATTGCTTATTGCAAGTGCGCATGCGCGCATGTCGGCTGATTGGTGTTTTTTGTCACATGAAACAAAAGCAGGAAGTAAGGCGCTGCGTACCTCAAATTCATACACCGAGGACTCTTTTAGTAAATAATTTGCGTTGTAAGATGCGAATATTAATACTGAGGTCAGAAAAACGTCTGTAAATTTAGGAATACGGTGCAGTCGGACAAATGAGTCTGCGTGCTTTGTGGATTATTTCTCACGAGAAGGGAGAAAATGTGTCAATACGCTTTTCAAGGTAGGTGTTGTTTCTGAGTTACAATAGCTATTTTTTTTTCTTTCTTCTCCTTGGTGCTCTTGGTGTTCTAATGTAATCTCTGCCATCAGACTGCCTGCAGCCTACAGCGTTGAGTAATGTCTAGTGTCTCCCCCCACAGGAGGTTTGCTACTGTGGAGCACCGTGCAAAGACCCTGGCAGGTTGCTTATACATTGCAGTCCCAGAGGAAGACACCGTGCTGCAGCTCTTGCTCACTGAGCTCGGGCTTTCAGACTCAGACAAGTCCTATGTAGCTGTCAGAGATGATTGCCTTCACTGCAAGCGATCACCAGCCTTGGAACTGCGTGTTGATGGCCCTGCAAAGGGAACACTTTGGCCAGTGTTAGCCGTCTCGCAAGGGCCTCTTATCCTAGCTTGCCTGCCTCTAGTGGATGCCCCTGCTGAGCCACGCCCCCCCCTTGCCAGCCTGTTGTCTGTCTCCCAGGGACTCACACTCCTGGCTGGTCTGCAGACTTTTCTCCTTGGCTCTACGGGTAAGCCTGATAGTGAGGGGCTGGCCTCTCGCGTGGCAATGCTTCCCAGCATACTCATGCAGGTTTGTCCGCTTGGCTCACCTCTGGATGTGCCTCTGGTGGGGACACCTGCTACACCCCCAGTTCCCTCTCCTGCTGGGAACCAGAAGCAGCCAGCCTGGAAGACCGGGCTGCACCGTGGTCGAGCTGTGGTGAACGTAGCGCTGACAGAAACAGTGCGCTCCATGCAGTATGGTAACAGAAGCAGACAGGATGTGTGGGATGTTTATGGAACTGTGACATGCAAAGTAAGAGTACAGTGTAAAATTAAGGATTAAATGTTCAAACTTTTTTCCCTGTGATTTCCATTAAACGTTTTTTGTCCTCCTGTCAAAAGTGTGAGGTGGAAGGGGTGCTCCCAAATGTGACGGTTACCCTCACACTGCCACCAAACGGTTCTCCACTACAGGACATCCTGGTCCATCCTTGTGTCACCTCACTTGACTCTAGCATCCTGACTGCCAGCAGTGTGGATAACTGTGATAGCTCATCTTTCTCTGGGCCATATAAGTTTCCCTTTTCACCTCCCCTGGAGCCCTTCAGACTGTGCAGCTATACATCTCAGGTATAAAACATACACATTAACACACTCCTAAAACCACATGTTAGTGCTGATGTCTCAAGTGATGCATTCACTTTCTCAATAGGTCCCTGTTCCCCCCATCCTCGGTAAGTATCAACTAAAGGAAGAAGAGAAGCAGCTTAGTGTGTCAGTAACCCTCAAACTTCATGAGAGTGTAAAGAACAGCTTTGAGTACTGTGAAGCACACCTGCCATTCTTTAACAGGTAGGTAGCACAAGATGATGTTATATTACAGATCTGATCGCCTGTCAGTGTAAGTTTCTTACACAGGTTTAACGCCTTACAGTCTTTGCCCTCTTTGAGTGCAAATTGTCGTCCTGATATCCAGTCAGAGATTAAGGTCTCTCCTTTTTTGGCACTTTTAACAGTTTAGATTTTGTTTTTATGGTTGTTTAACAAAAAGATAAATAAATTAAGTTATTTAGACCTCATTCTCTTTTAGAGCCAGAGAATAATGCAGAGGTTGCATAAAGTTAAATAATCAACAAATCTACTTCCAAGTACACAAAGAAGTTTTTTCTCACTACTGATGCACAAATTTCTCAGCATGAAAAAGTAGCAGGGAAAAGTTTGTAAAATTATTTCCAATTGGCAATAAAAAAAAAAACACCCCCTCAATTAGATGTTGTTGAACTGTTCCGTTATTATACATAACATCTTACAGTTCAATTATCATGCCACTTACAAAGTATTGATTCTGTTGGCTACAAAAATATTCTTTCATAATATATAACTGTTTTTATAATTTCTCAATCTGTTCTGTGTAATATGAGTCACAGCGTTCCTGCATCCTTATTTAACCTGCGCCATTTTCTTTGCAAAAACACCTGCAGTGAT
This sequence comes from Ctenochaetus striatus, assembly GCA_034780835.1. NCBI lineage: Eukaryota > Metazoa > Chordata > Actinopteri > Acanthuriformes > Acanthuridae > Ctenochaetus > Ctenochaetus striatus. Next base: position 9,301,339 of record JAUZTA010000009.1, read on the forward strand.
CTAATTACACTGTGTAAAATAAGTTGCCGTAGCTGAGTAAATGAGTCCTCTAACAACAAAATAAACCTAATTACCTAATCTAAAAGTCTCAAACTCAACTCCATCATGTGCAGCCATGTGATAAAATACTCCCCTCACTCAATTTGCAGAAATGCCTCAAATAATGAACTAAAACACTTAAAAACATCAGTTTAATATGTAGACCAGTTTGCTTTCTAGTTCTTACATGACTTATGCTTGCAGTTCATGGTCTCTGCTGTTTTTTTTTTTTTGGAAGAGAAAGAAGATCAAATTCTCACTTTAGACAAACAGTTCTTTTTTGTCAGATATGTTTTTATTTGTTGCTTCTGTGTTCATACTGATCAAAGTGGTTGCACCCACTGGCATCTGTGTGTGTGATTTTCTGCATCTTGTGCAGGGATCACATGGGCAGTGTGGATGTGAAGGTGAGCTTTGGACAACTGGATGTCTCAAAAGAGAAGAACCTGCTGGTGTGGAGCCTGGGTAGGTACTGCACGCCAACATACGCATTAATGTAAAAAAAATCCTTTTTTTTTTTTTTTTTTTTTTAAAATAATGAGTCAGTTTTCCTCCTCACTAACTTTAGGGCAAAAGTTTCCTAAATCTCGTGAGGTCACAATGGACGGCAAGATCAGCTTTTCTGGATCTACACCAGGACCCACTGACCCCCTCTGCACAGAACTCACAGCCTATATAAAAGTAAGATCTTATGATTTATGACACTTCTTTGTTCTTTTATAGCTATATATATATATACATAGCAATATGTTCCAGCTTTATTTTCAAGGGATTAAGTCAAATGGATAAGAGTTGTATTAGTCTATAACAATGTGGCTGTATAATGATCAACACATCCACTGTTATCTCCACAGATGTATTTCAAAGTGCCTGACATGACGCTGTCTGGCTGCGGCGTGGACCAGCATTCAGTGCAGGTTTATTCCTCTGCCAAACCGCGAATTGTAACATGTAAGCATACGAAAGATTTTATGTCAGAGTAATTGATATATGCATCATTTATGAAAGTGAAAATGTGGTCTGTCTGTCTTGTTTTCAGCCCGAGAACTTCTGTCCAAAGAATACTTCATATGGAATTCAACTGGAGCTGCTCCGGTGTCCTCAGGGCAGATGATGCTTTAACTCAGAAAGAGACATTACACTGTGAGAGCCTGACCCTGCCAATCATGTACAATGATACAGAGTGAATATGTGAACCCATAAAATGTATCTGTTACTATCCTTTTGTTACTGGAGAACTCACAAATTGTGGACATCAGCAAAAACAACGCAGATTTGACATGTTTTCTAATACTTATATGTGAAAGACGAAACAATTTTGCTTTAACTCTTCAAAGTTCACAGTGCAAAGAACTGATTTTGTCATTGGATGCGTAGTTTAAAAAAGAATCTGTTCGTGCACCCACCTTCTTTTATCCCCCCAGCCTTCAACCTCCCTTAAATTTATCCCGCTGCAGACACAAGGGCCACCCCTCGCTCTGACAGTCCCACTTCAGTGACTCTCCATCAGCCGGATAATTAGCAGCTGGGGCCTTGTCATCAGCTGTTGTGGGCCTGAAGGAGAGGGGCGGCAGGGCTGTGAAAGGCCAGGCTGCTCTGGCCAGTGTCTTGGCTACAAAAGGCTCCTCTTTTAGAGCTGGCGGGAGTCCTCGCCCCCCTTCCCTCCACCAATCATTCCCCACACACACACCCCCTTTTTGACCCCATCCCCGCCCTGTCAACTAGTGGCTAGTTCAAACGCACAAACCTCTCCAACCAGGCTGTGATTGAGCGCTGACCCTCTGGCCCTCTGAGACTTGAAAGCAGCCGGTCCCATTCAGCGGGCAGGAGCTGCCTAATTGGTGAAAAAGTCACAAGGATGGCATGGGTCGCCTCCTCAGGTTGTGTAGATGCTTTAACTTAATTAATAAAGAACTTACAGAGTATGTTTTTTATCTTTGCTGTTGTTGCACTAACATTAATGTAGATCTCCCTTTATAATCAAGACTTAATTATAAAGAAATCATTTAAAGAGGGGTGCTTACATCTTCATTTTTCAATGTGTACACTTACTTGGACTGTGATGCGCTTCATACTAATTCTGTTACATTTTTACAATGGGAGCCCCACCTCAGTTTGTAAGTTGAAAGAATATCTAGCCGACGAAGGGTTAAATCAGTCAAGATTGTGCTCCACTATTCCACAGCAGCCAGACTCCTCTGAGTGCCCTCATTGTCTGCTGCTGGCCTCTTGTGCCCCTTGCTGGTCCAAATGCTACATTCTCACGTGGATTTCCACTCAGAAGGCTGACCATGACCAATCCTCTGTCAATTGGAACCAATTGCTCACACGGCATCCTTCACCTTTTTTTTTATGTAGCAGTGCGGAGTGGCAGACACCGAGACCTCTCGGCTCTCCCCCCTTCACGATGATTTGGCTTTAAGGCCCAGTGTGTGTGGCTAGCGAACTGGAAAAGGAGAAGTTTTTTTTTAAGAGTTGGGCCACTCTAAATCTCCTCAGTATCCCAATATGTGGTCAGTCTGGCTCCTGAAGTCTGCAGCCTGTGGCCTCTCACTGGCAGACTTTGCTTTGTTGATTGAATGGCTTGCTAAGTAGATGACTCGTTTTAATGTTTTGCTCTGCTCCAGTGCCTTCGGCTCATACCTTTGTGCCTTCAGTTCCACTGTGTTTTTCAGAATCATTAAGCGTTTATTTATTTAATCATTTTTTGACCTTGTATAAACACATACAGGGAGGTGATTTACACTTGTATATAATCATTAAGACAAACCTTATGGGTCAAAATAAATTTTTTGCAATTAAAGCATCAGTGCTGATTGTCATAAATCATGTAAATGTATCACAAGGTTGAAGTTTTAAATGTTAAAACCAGAGGGTTTACCTTCCCAAAACATTTCCTTCTCTATTAGAAACACTTCAACTGTTCTCCACTTTCATTTCTCTATGTCCCTTAGCCCAATAATGACACCCAGTGGTAGAGTACAATAAAGTTCATTGTGGACTGTTTTTATTACTGTAAAATGATTTATTGCTAAATTCTTCTATTGAAATAATTCTACTAAACCACTGCCAGATAATCTTTGCTTGCCTCCTGCTGTGAGATGTGATCCCAGCAATGTTGCTCTGACACATTGTGCCTGAGGACAGGGCTTTTTTTTTTATCAGCCACCGTGGCCTCAGGTGTTTGGTAGGAGTCCAGTTCCTCTCAGCCTCTCTAAACCTGCTAAGAGCTGGCCTCGGGGAGACCACTTGAACAATGATGGTGCAATTAGCAGTTTCCTGTTTTCAGTCTCTAGTTATTCTTAATTTATTCTTCAAGAGCCAAGATCATTTCAAATAAGGGGATATGTTGGGATACTGGAAAATGCTTTTGTACTACTCCTACACCAAATGCTCAGTAATAGACCAGATGAAGCAGTGCGAACTGATTTAAATCTTAACTCTTTATCTTAACTCTTTAACTCTTTTATTAAAAAGTGTACTTTGAGATTTTTTTTCTATTAACAAGCTTCAGACACACCGCCTCAACATGAGTTTCTTAGTTTTGTGCATCACTTTTGCCCATAGAGGGCAGCATAAACTCAGCCATGCAGGGAATATCTCAGGGACATCAAGAGTTTTGTTAATATTGCAAGTAGCTTGTTATCAGTCTGTCTTATAGTCCAAGATCCCAGTCGCACCTCTTGTCCTCCCTGTCTGAAAGCCTCTTGCAATTTTAGGGCCCATCCAACTATCCGCCTCTGTTTTACCCCTGTCTTCAGTGCTCACTATTTCCTTTTCAGCTGTCCATAAGTGTCTGTCTGAAGACAGTCTCCTGTGTCTAGTTTGTAGAGTTTGGCCTTGAGCTTGAACTCCCTGGATCCTTTCTTCTTCTTCTCTACCTGGAAGCTGTGTGAGTGACTGTCTTTCTTCGTAGAGGTGAGGCAGAGATTTTGGGTCTAGAAGGCAGCTGGGGTCTATCCTTTCTCCTGTGGTATCATCCCAGAAGATGTCCCTCTCTGTGGGCCTTCTCACAAGTTTCAGCCTCTGTATCCCCTCTGTATTTGGACCTCCAGCTAAAAAGCCAAATGAAATGACCAAATGATGTTGGAATCAAGCAGCAGAGTACATGAAGGTTCTGTATCAGGGTTTGCTTGTCAAAATAATCATTTGTTTCCATACCATTAACCGTGTAGACAACCTTGTGTCTTCTCTGCTCTCTGGCTTGTCTGAGGTGAGCTCGCCGATGCCGATGAGCCTGTTGAGTGAGAGCTGTCTGGGCCTCCAGGAACCCTCCCTAGAAAGACCACAGAGCCATAAAAAACAGGCAGTGCATGTACTGTAACTTTGTGCTTAAGTAAAGTTTTAAGGTACATGTAGTTAATTGAGTATTATAGCGGTATGCAGCTTTACACTTTTACTGCACTACACACAAAAAAGCAGCAAATTAATGAAATACAGCAAGTTTACATATTAAACCTCAACCATTTTGGCTGGTGTCCCCATGTTAATGAATTGTTAGCAGTTACACAAAGAGGGTTTTTCCTGCCAAGCCTCACCTCCACAAAAACTGTTTTCTTTAAGGTTTTATTTTGCTCTCCCTGCATATTTAACATTTTGTGACCCCCCCAGATTCATCCTGTTACCATTCGCAAGATGTCTAACCCTGAAGTTAATAACCACTAGCTTTAATCACCAAACTGCATTTCAAAAAAGGTAAAAATAGCATCAGTAAGAATAATACTTTTGCACGACTTTGAATGCAGGACAAAAAGAGTGTTTTTATGTTAATGTATTGGTACTTTTACTAAAGCAAAGGATCTGAAAACTTATTCCTTCATTGTAAGAAATATATTTACAGGTTCAACACATATTTTATGTAATTTATGGGACTTGAAGTAAACATGTTTGCTATGGACAGATGTCGATTTAAAGTGAACTGTGCTAAGAATCATGACTGTGAAGACTATGCTTTTCTTTGTGCCTATGAGTGTGTATATAACAGTGTACCCTTTACCCTGAAAATAGATCCCATTGAGGCTAGTCATGGCTGTAGACCACCCTACTTTCCACTCCACCAATACTTTAATCAGATCCACTGGGACAGGAAGGGCAAATACTCAGCGCTCACAACTGTCTCTCTCTCTTCTCTCTCTTTCTTTCTACCCTTTCTTCTCCCTCCATCTCTCTTAAGCACCACTGCACACTTTAACTTTCCCTCAGTTTAAAATGTATGATCTGAATTATTGATGTTATAGATGTACTTCAGCTCTTCCGTACTTTGTCAAGTTGATTTACCTGAGTCATTCTGCAGGTGCCGGAGTGTCCTGTTTGGCCGGCTGTAGAAAACCGGTGGACAGCCCCATCTCTGCAGCTCTTGCCCTACAACAAACATCAAATTTCTTATTGAGTTAAGGATAGATCACATGATGGTAGTAGTGCTGGGATGCTGAGCAGAAATATGGTCTTTTTTTTTTGTTCTTTTACCATGACAATTTGATTGGCAGTGCTCGTGTGGCCAATTTGAAGGGCCACCGGTTGCAGTGCCTGAGGAGAGATAATGACGGGATGTCTGGGTAAAAATCACAACTACTCCAAAAAAACATAATGTCAAATTATGTCCCAGCATAAGATTGGAATTAGAAAAAAAAACACATCTTAAATGAATCAGAAGAAAAACAGCCTTTTATAGTTAATAAAAATATCTGGCAGCTGATTTGGCCGTGCTGACCTGGGGTCTTCGGGGTGGATGAGAGTGAATGATGCTTGCATTGTTGCATTGCTTTGGTGCAAAGTTTCCTGTAAAGCATGGTTCTTTCAGCACACACATGCACACACTGTTATCTTATAACACAATCAGCATCACAACACAAAGTGAGGCAAACAAAGCTAATAAAAGCCTGATTGGGATATAATGATGACAGACTGATTACTAACCTGAGAGCGTGGAAAGAGATATTTCCTGTTTTAGAGGAGGTAAGGTTGTCTTCTTATGTCCCATAGATCCTGTTGGCTGCACCACAGGGAGCTGCAGAGCAGGGAGGGTCCACTGTGGTTTGGGCTCTGCCCCCTCTTCTTGTAGGCTATTACATGGAGCTACTTTACGAGGCCTGGGTCTGGAGCCTGTGGAGCCCATAGTTGAACTCCCTGTCCCAGGGCTGACAAGCTGAAACACTAAACTCTACTCTAGTGCAAGTTATAAAAAATTAAATTTGGTCGATCTTTCTTCAAGTTTAGTTGCTAATCTCACCTCTTTTAATGTCTTCTCATCTGTCACTGCAGGTCCACTGGTTTTATTAACTTTTCTCATGACGACGTTGAATTCTTGTGGATTTTTGGACCCTCCATTAGAAAACTGTTGGTTACAGAATAACTTCACCTTTAAAACTGGCTACACCTAACTTGCTCCATTTGTTCCAGCTGCTCGCGGACATACAGTCTTCACGTCTCCCCTGCCGGCGAACCTACTGTTTGTCCTGAAGCATCTCTGTCTGATGCCACAGTAATGCAACAAAAACTTTTGTGGTGGTTGATAGAGTAGGTGTGTACTTCATCCTTGCCTTCATGCTTGTCTTTCTCTTTATAATGAGCAAGGTTTCTATGGCAACTGTCCCCACAGGTTACTTTGTAACTCATGAGTTAATGCTTGAAAGAACCTGTTATTTCCCTGCACCCCTTCCATATTGGAAAGCTCAGAGGGGTGAGGAAAGAGACAGGTGTTGTGGGAAATTGTAAACTGACTGAAAAATGTGACTTCATGAGTACTTAGAAACACAGAGGTGGTACTATCATCATTTCACTCTAAAGGCAGGTCATAATCAGCAGCTGTAGTCAGGTGGGCTTGTAGTTTTATCAGGCCCTTTTGTAGAACAGCTGTAGGCTACAAAATATCCCTGCTTGGCTTAAAAATGTGACCTCTGTTCTTCTTCTTTGGTGTAGTTTGTAGGTCTAAGTGTTTGGTATAAATTATGTGGTGACATACTGGCAACAAGTTAATGGATTTCCATTCAAATTTCTGTAAATAGTTCTCAAACACTAAATTCTGCTGACTGTGGAAATAGGACACCTTTTCCTTTAAGAGCACCATGATGTTAAAAATAAATTTTTGTCACTGAAATATCTTAACAGTTATTGCTGTAATGTTTAGCTAAGAGATGTCAGATGGATAACATGTACAAGCTGTTATGCCCTGATGTTTTATCTAATACTGTCATCATTTCAAAATTTCTATTTGTAAATTGCTTTGTTTATGAGTAAACTCCTGCAAAACCAATAAAATTCCTACCAGCTGTGTGCCAACATGCTGAACTAATGGGGTAAGCTTTGTACTACATGTAAGCATTTTAGCATTGTGATTTAGAGCAAGTTTGCAAAGAGCACACTCTGCAGTGAACAGTGCCAAAGCTGTGCCAAAGCAGTCTTTTTGTCATTTGAATTATTTAACTTAATTCACTGATGCATCGGCAGTTTGGACATTGTGGTTTTGGCCTCTTAGGAGCACTATTAGCTGTTTCAGGTTGCTTTTAAAAGTGCTGACCGCTGACCCTTTTTAGCAAATGATGCAAATTAGTATTTAAACTGTAATATGACCAGATTTTGTAGCAGCGCTTTAAAGTTTTTTTCAATTTCTCTTTTTCCATATTTTGCATCTGTATACCCAGTATGCAATAAGTATCTGATAAGAATGCATAAAAATTTTGTTATTGTGACTCAATGTATTATACATCCATTGTATATGGCCTCTCTGACTGAGAGCTCGGTGACGGCTACTGTAATTTTGAAAAAAAAAGGGAACGTTTCACATTCCTTTTGTTCTTCTCGCTCATTTATTGAATTATGTTAAAATGCCTCTGTAGTTGTATCGCTTAAACCTGAGCAAATGCTTCATTAGAGGTCTCAACTCACCGACTGCACTCCAACAACCATAATTGCACTGTGCTGTTAGACCCATGGGAGTGTTTGTGTGCATGTGTTTATGTGTGACAAAGACTGATGCAGGAAGACTGATATTTTTTTTCCTGCTGTCAACCTCATCATCTCAGTAGCACTGCTAAAATTTAATTTTGCCACCGTGTCATGTGACACTAGACACTAGAAAATCATTTTGACAAGTGCCTATCACAGTTTTATGCTCTACGGGCAAAACATGTCCCATGGGCGTTTTGCATTGCCAGTCATACGGGCATGCATCATTACCACAGATTGTGTGTATCTGTGAAAGAGGATAAATTATAGTAGAAACAATCTTTTTCAATCTTCCTAAGACTGCAGTATATGTGTGTTAGTCAGTGACAGCTAAATGCTGCAAGGAAGATTATTTCGTCATTCAGCGAGGAGAATTCTGCAAAGTCACTGCTGCTGAATCAATGCAATGCACTTTACTGATTACTAACATTAGTATGGATCACACAGCTAGCTCTGCAAAAAATACTCAACCATGACAAAATTTTTAGTTTTTCTTTCTAGTAAAGTTATTATGTAATTTTCTACCAATCTATACTGTGGAACGGGTATTTCTTTATTGTAAAATGTAAATTCCCCCCACATTGCTAGAAACCCACAAGGACATGAGCTCAGTGGTCTGAACTGTGCCAACAGCACTTCATTCAACAGCTGTTGTTCTGTAACCTGTTATTCTGTGTTATGGATCATCTTTGCTGACCTAAAATCCAGCATGTTGCTGGTTCTGCTTGTTTAATGTGTGAAAGGTAGCTATGTTAAGTTTAGGCAGTCCATCATATGCATTATATTCATCTTCTCCATTGCTGGTTTGTACAACGAAAAATTTTCCAAAATCTTGTTAAATGAATTTGTAGCAACACTTGTGTGGCAATGAGTTTAATTTCTAACTAAAATAAATAGAAATTCATGGATATAAACATGGGTTTTAAGTCTTTTATTATAAAACCAAAAGAGCCTGTACATTACGCATAGTATAATAGCCATTCTTGTATATAATACTATTCAGTAAGACTTAAAAGAATGCTCTTATTGATACAGCTCTAAATAAATATCATAAATACTTATGAGATTGAGCCAAATTGGCCCCGCCAATGTTTATATTCACAGAATACAGTCTGCAGAGCAGGTCAGGGAAGGACAGACAGCTCTTGGTTTGGGTGCGTGCGAGAAACAGGACTGAGCGTGGTAAGTATTTTAAGAAAGTAAATAACACTTTCCACCCTTTCAGTTTGCAAGATCCATAAAATGTCTCGGTTTTTTCCTCCTGCAGGGAAGTGGTGATGACTGAGATGCATCTCCAGTTTATAGTTCAAAGCAACACTTCCTGCCTCCTGACAGAGAGTCTATGTGGACCGAAAATCCCGTGGCACTTCACCTCTCAGGTGGGCAGTGGGGAAACCGGAGCAGATAGGGCTTCAAGAATGGTTAACAGAGGCTGCTAGCAAAGCTCAGTTGTGTCATGCCAAGGGGATGGAGACAGCGCCGTTTGCTCGACTGCGGCTTCGAGTGTTTACACTGGACTCTGTGAGC